>CM019075.1:7029607-7592477 GCA_009667805.1 Leptobrachium leishanense
TTGGAGCAGGTTTAGAGACGGCTAGTGGAAAAGAGGGAAGTATGGAAGGGTTATAAGTGCAGCCAAAATGTTCAGACATTTCTGAAAATGTCCGGATTTGTCCTAAATTTCAGACCGGTCCAAATTAGCCTAAAAACAAGTATCCCTATGATCAAGACAAACATCACTCTAAACATGTATGTATTTTTTTTTTTTTTACATTTCATGTCCACCATACTCAGGGACATGATCACTACAATGACGAACTCGATGGTTATGGTCAATCTCCATTAATGGGACGCAGACAAACGTGAGATTAACAAATATTTACTGTTACTAACCAATCATATTAATGTGTAACCAAGTATTTGTTTAGCGAGAGTCAGAATGGCTATACATCGTTCTACATTTATAGAAGCTGGATTTTGGTATAATTATCACGAGAATTTGGGAGGAAGAGAAGAGGAGTTTTTACAAGTTCTTTGAGTATTTGGCTCCTATGGGAATATCACAGAAAAGTAGTTATTGTATCATAAAACAAAATATCAAAAATGGAGAAATAACACAATTTAACGTCTCAAAGTCTTGTGGAGTCCAGAAGGACTTCTCCACAAAAACAGATCTTTTTTGGAGTCTGCTTTTCCTCATATTTATCACAGCCACCACTTAAGAATTTTTGAGGTTAGCCTCTATTAAAATCAGGTCCAAGGCAGGTGTCAGCAACCTTGGCCCTTCGGATGTGTGGGAACTACATTTCCCAAGAGGCTCGGCTATTCTAATGAGTAACTGAGCATCAACGAAGATGTAGTTCCAAAACATCTGGAGGGACAAGGTCACCGACTCCTGGTCCAAAGTCTATCAACTGTGATAAATTGTACATACACACACGCAGTCCACAAAAAGTTACATGCTAGATATATGCAGAAAGTGAACTCTTACCTTAAGTGGCCAATGTTATAGAACCGGCTGGCCCCATCCGTCGACCTTACGACTTTGATGGTAAATTGAGGTTGAAGTTGTCTCAGCTCCAGAAGGACCACGGCCAAGTAGTGGACAAAGAGCAGAGCGTCCACCAGCGAAACGGCGTACTGTACGATCCCCTGGTAGTTCCGTTCCCGGGTGTGGAGGATACGGACCCCGTAGAAGAGCCAGTAGGAGACAACCAGCAAAAATATCAGCACCATGAGCAGGGCTCGGAAGACGAAAACCCTTGGAAAAAAGGCTTTGGGCCGGCGGAAGAAGAGCGCCCAGCTGCCTAAGAGGAGGATGAGGAGTTTGAAGGCCACAGAGATAAAGAGACCCTCGCAGGCTGTCCCGCACGATTCCAGGTCCTGCCACATTATCTGAGGCAGCAACATGAAGGCAATAGGCGTCAGGAAAGAGAGGAGAGCCAGTGCCCCGCCAATAATGACCCCAAGGTGCCGAGAGCAGTCCAACTTGGCACTGTCCTCCATGTCCTTTGTAATGCGTGTGATGTCATCGTGAGAGATGCTGTGTTCAGACGTACCGGTGACCACAGTTGTCGTTTCTCCCCAGTTATCATCCTGTGATCGCGCCCAAAAATGGAAGGGAAACAAGCAAAGAAAACAAAATTATTTCCTTGTCTAGTGTACACTTAACACATTTTTGTCCACACACCCACACAAGGAATATCTTGCCAAAAGGTACGAATGTGTACCGGCTGGGTAGAGTAGAGGTAACATCACTGCTCTATAACCGTGGAGACACAGGTTTGAATCCCAGGAAGAGCACCTCTCCAGTAAGTGTCCTTGGGCAAGACACCTAACGGTGCATACTCGCCACCCAGGACATACTGAAAACCAGAGAAATCTCAATGTATCCTTCCTGGTAAAATTCTTTAAAAATTATACAAAAGGAGGGAATAAACCAAAATATTAGGGAACATCTCTGGATTACAGCCATGCAGAAAATGGAATTTAAATGAATTCTAAACATATGGAGTTCGATTAGATGGTCACAATCGGGGCTGGAGAGACAGCAGACAGCTGGTATTCTCTCACTCATGGACAAAGATATACATTCATGTTTTTAATGAAAATCTAACAACGCGAGAAATAAAGGATAAACTTCACTAAACGAGGATGATGGCTTGTAAGATGCAAGAATTGGGCTGGTTCTCTGCACTGGTGGGTCACCGCTCACATTTCCTGCTGGGTTCGGTTTTCTGTTGAGACTATCCTCTCCTTGACACGACACAGCAACATGACATCACAAGGAACCAATTAAACTAAAACACCAATTAGCCAGACGAGCACCTAGTAAAAGCAGGGCCCAGATGAGCGCGCATACCTTGTGGCTCGGGGCCAAGGGCACGTCTTATTTACACACCCGGCTGGGTAAGCTCTGCTAGTTAATGTGGCACCTTGGCTGCGATGGGCGGCTAAATGGCACAGGAATCAATAAGCTTCCCCGTTAATTACCTCTGCAGACACCCGTGGAAAACAATTACCCGCAAGACCTGGCAGGCGCTCAGAGATGGCACCGTTAATGTCGTAGATGGAGAGACGCCTCAGGGTGCGATACAAGCCACCACCCATCCTGCAGCTCAGATTTTCATGTAACACATGAATAGGCGCTCGACTCCGCAGGAGAGTCGTTAACACACGGTTACCTTAAATGCTTTAATGAAAGTATCCCATGACTGATGTTGCATGTTTCAGCACAAAAATCGGAGTCAGAAGAACCAGCATTTGGCGAGTCCAGCAGAACAAATAAACAAGTGTGCAGGACCCTTACGATTTAGCCCATTTGGGCTTGGCACACCCAACTGGCCAGGTAAGTTATAGGACCCAACGTTTCACTAGTAAGAGTCTTACAGTCCATCAGATGTAGGTTTTTAATGAACCTGGGTCCCTGTAGAATTTTTTTAAAAAGCTAATTTTAATTGCTTTAACAAGAAAAAAAAAGGGTGCTGGGGGACCAAAACATACCCGCTCTTCCCCTCTTGTAGACTCATTATCCAGTAAAGGTTCACCAGGAGCTTGGATAGTGACAGACTTATCGGCCCGACTTCCCTCTCTGCTTTTAGAGCGATGTCGTTCTCTCCTGTCTCTGCAAAATGCAAGTAAAGAAAAGAAGTCAGAACACCGGGAGAAGACGTGTACCCAATATCTAGGTATTTAACACCATATTTAAGCACTTAAAAACAATGAAAAATTATATTTAAAAAAGCCTTTCCATGAGTATGGGGCCCCAGATTTTCATAACAAAACAAGACATATCTTTGGAACCATATGTCCACTGACACTTAATGACACTAGGAAGAACATTCAGAGGAAAACAAAGGAGGAAAGCGCAACCTTAGAAGGTTTTGCTCCCACACAGAGAGTAGAGAAGGCCCATTGGTACTGGTTACTTTAATGGAGAGTTGGGATAACACGAATGGACTATAAAAGGGGACGGATTAGTGCAGTGGAGTTCCAAGATTTATTGTTGAAAGCATATACGGTGTCCTCATCGAATGTCTGCCAGACATGTGCACAAGAAAACATATTAGGGGGTTTCTTACGGATTCCATTGGGCTTTTGTTTGGACAGAAATTAGGCCAAAATAATTCATTTTTCTTGAAATAAATTTGTTGTAGTTAATGAGTCACAGCCCACCCAAAAAAACAGTATTTCTGGGTGAACCAACACAAGCCAAACTATTACAGAAAGGGAAATAATGGGTGATCAGTTGATATTTGGTTCATTTGCTCTTCCGTCGTCCATAAATATACTTAGACATGACCCTGTCATCTATCATTCTATCCTGCATAGATGCAGCAAGTCAAAGTGTGCTATTGCAAGCTAACCTACCCCAATCCAACAACGCAGTCCAAATGGGCTTGCAGTGGCCCCTCAATGTTTCCCTGGTGGCGTGTGGTAGATAGATCTAGCTATTGAGATTTGTAAAATACTGGTGGACCACTCTACTGGATCCTACCTGTGTTTACGGGAACTTCTGGAGTGTCCAGATTTATAGGAGTAGCCCGAGTACTGCGACTCGTTGTCCATGTTTTCAGAGTATCGGCCTTTGTGGCGATCCACGATTACGGATTTGGGTCTTCCAGACCCGGGAACTGAGGCCAAAACCGCAGCAGCTTCTTTCAGCACTGGCTTCTTCAGGCCAAAGGGCACCTTCAGGAAGTCGACTTTCACCTTGAGGGACTCTATTTTGATCAGCTGGCTTTATCCCTCTCATATGAAAAACCAAGGAGTCTAGAGGAAAAATAAGAAATAAGTGAACGTTCATATACAGCACCGGTAACAAATCGGCATTATACTCAGGATTGCCATCAGACGGATCTTAAAAATTGGCAAAATAGGCGCCTGATCAAGGCCTTGCATAACCTGGGTCATCATTTGATGGAACATACATGGAAAAAAAGGACCTAGCAGTCCACTCTAGTAGATTACGTGTCGGTTGTTTGTACGTCCCAAACACTGGCTTGCCCAAAAAAAACTGTTCAGCTACTGGACGGAGTGCCGAGACCATCTTCCCAGTAAATCTGTGGAGTCTATTGGCAGCTCCTGGGACGTGGAGAGACCATCTTTAAAAAGAATATTGTCACACATCAGCAGCAGTGCGTAACCTTTGCTATTTTTTAAGCATGATCACATGATAGAAGTTGCTAGCGTTCCATTCTGTCTTTCCAGAATGTGAGGCTCCAGTTTGCCCCATGAACCAGTGAGATTAGTATTTGTCTCTTGTTCAGCACATGAACTAGGCGAGTACATAGATAAATCCATAGGTGTGCCTGATGTGTCCTGGACTGGCACACCCTAATGTTGGATGAAGAGGTCCTCCTTGGAATTTTAATGTCCCTTACCAGGCTCATGATGAAAAACATAAAAACTGACCGTTTCTCGGATTACAGGTTTGGTATTTCTAATGAAAAAATGTGCATTTTGCTCAAAAATATTTATGTCCTTGATCCTAGATAAAGGGTCTTGAGAGAGAAACGTCGGGTGACGCATATGGGCATGTTTTTAATGCAATTTTTGAAATAAAGCATCACTTTTACTTATTACTCAAGACCCTGAGTGCGTCCACCCAATTTTTGAGGTTTCTACATTTTTGCATGGACTTCTTGCACCTGGTCAACCCCTTTTCCTCTGGAGCCTGCAGGTTCACATTGGTTTCTATCTATTGGTTTTGGGTCAAAATCCCTACAACCAGGTTCCCTAATGCCAACATCCGGACGGCCAACTTCCAGACAGACCAAGTGCTGGACATACCAAGTTCCCTACACAGACAACTCCCTGACGGCCAACCCTATCCCTAAATTCCTAACCCTAGCTCTAACCCAGACGCCCTAAACCCCAACTCCCTAAACCTAGCCCTAACCCCAACTCCCTAAACCTAGCCCTAACCCAAACTCCCTAAACCTAGCTCTAACCCCCAACTCCATAAACCTAGCCCTAAACCCCAACTCCATAAACCTAGCCCTAAACCCCAACTCCATAAACCTAGCCCTAAACCCCAACTCCATAAGCCTAGCCCTATCCCCCAACTCCATAAACCTAGCCCTATCCCCCAACTCCATAAACCTAGCCCTAACCCCCAACTCCCTAAACCTAGCCCTAAACCCCAACTCCATAAACCTAGCCCTATCCCCCAACTCCATAAACCTAGCCCTAACCCCCAACTCCCTAAACCTAGCCCTAAACCCCAACTCCATAAACCTAGCCCTATCCCCCAACTCCCTAAACCTAGCCCTAATCCCAACTCCATAAACCTAGCCCTATCCCCCAACTCCATAAACCTAGCCCTAACCCCCAACTCCCTAAACCCCAACTCCATAAACCTAGCCCTATCCCCCAACTCCCTAAACCTAGCCCTAATCCCAACTCCATAAACCTAGACCTAAACCCCAACTCCATAAACCTAGCCCTATGCCCCAACTCGCTAAACCTAGCCCTAATCCCAACTCGCTAAACCTAACCATAACCCCTAATACTAGCTCCCTACGGGTTAAGGTTTTAGGATTAGGATTAGGGATTTTTGATGTCTGTGTAGGGAACTTGGTATGTCCGGCACTTGTTCTGTCGGGAAGTTGGCAGTCAGGATGTTGGCATTAGGGAACCTGGTTGTAAGGATTTTGTCTGGCACCCCCTATCCATCCATCCATCCATCCATCATCCATCCATCCCAGGACATACTTGAAAACGAGAGACATCTCAATGTATCCTGCCTTGTAAAATCATTTATAAATAAAATATATACATCCCTCTCCAAATTGCTTTATGGATGCACTCAAAGTTAAAAAAAAATCATTTTAAAGACCTAAATTAAATCATCCGACGTTTTGGCTCAGGCAGAGCCTTTAACTCCTTCAGGACACCTAAGGAGTGAGAGCAGGATTTTATTTTCCCTTCGTTAAATGCATATTTTCTACTAATGTCACCTTTATGCCTGCCCTACTTTTGGTCTATTTAGTTTTCATATATTGAGCCAAGGAAAACAATGGCGTGTCTTCCATCCAGTATCAATGCGGGACCCCTTGGGATTTGTGATATAGGAAGTAATGGGGGGGGGGGGTGAAATCGAAACAGGATTATACAGTGTTACATACTATATATGAGCAGCTACAATTACAAACCTACCAACCGTGTACATAGAGGCGGTTGTTAATTCAGGTGGTTTCCAGAAGCTCAGGGAGTTTGGGGCTCTGGGCAGTAGGGGGTGAGCAAAGATCTTTAAATTTTGTTTTGGATGCGGAAGTAACACGGCTTTCTCAATGAGGGATTAAAGCCGCGCAGGCACATCACTGGATTGATTAATTAAGGAGAAAGGAATTTTATTTTGCTCAAAAAAAAAAAAAAAAAAAAAATTATTTTCCACAACTTAAAAATGAAGGAAACGGCTAAAATGTTGAAGGCATAAAATTTACATATATACACACACATATATATATATATGCCCAAATATTTAAAAGAGGAGGTTAAAGAGCTGTCCGGGGAGCCAGGCCACTTAGCTGCCCTCAGATCTGATCACTGAGTGGTCTTCTAATGTCCCAACCCTGTGAGTGAAAACTCATTATCAGCTTTAGTAGATCAGCCCCAGGGACAACTTTCTGTTTAAGTTCCTCCTCCTGCCGTTTCCAGATTTGTTTACCTCCCACTCATTAATCTTCCCTCTCATTTACGCATACATAAAGAAGAAGAAGAAGAAAAGGTGAAGTAAAGGGTTTCCACTTTGTCATTTATTTATAAACATCAAAACACAACATCATTTTACCTGCAGATAAAATACAAAGAATGGGAAAGTAAATGTAAGGGTTAATAATTTCAGCTTGCTTTCAGTACGAAAACAAAAAATAAACAAACATTGATAATAATATGTTTCCATCTCGGAGACACGTCACGTGATTGAAAATAAATGCTGTATTTTGCCATTAATTCAATAACATATGACAGTAAACGCAAGGGTTAATAATCTTTGGGTGCTTTCAGTAAATTAAAAAAAAATATATATATATTTTGAAAATAAAATAAAAATGCAAAGATAACAAACAAATAGGACGTTTAAAAGTAATTGACGTTTATTGTCGTGGAGTAGAGGTAACGTCACTGCTCTGCGTGGAGAGAGCATGTGGGGACATGGGTTCGATCCCAGCAAGAGCACCTCTCCAGTAAGAGTCCTTAGGCAAGACACCTAACGGTACACACTCGCCACCCAGGACATACTGAAAACCAGAGAAATCTCAATGTATCCTTCCTGGTAAAATCCTTTCTCAAAAAATAAATAAATTATTATTATTCTTTATTTATAAAGCGCCAGCATATTCCGCAGCGCTGTACAATAGGCACAGTATAGACAGGGTTACAATACATTGAACAACATTTGACAAACAGTACAGGAGGAGATGAGGGCCCTATTCCCGTAGGAACTCACAATCTGGGAGGGTTGGGGTTGGAAACAGGAGGAGAGGACTGTAAGGTGAGAGTGATTGATGGTTGCGTCAGTGATAAATAAAAAATAATAAAAAAAAATAATAATTTCCAGCTTATTACACAGGCCGTGCCTCGGTGCTCAGATGAAGCTGAAACGTCCATCCGGAGCATTTTGCATCAGGCGAGCGCAGGCGTAGCCGTACCCAGAAATAAATAGAACCGACGCATTTACCCGGATGGAAGGCAGAGGCCCCCTATGTGCAGGTCCTGAACTTTCCATTTCATCCACCGGCTTAATGACGCGGCCCAACCCGTCATTCTTTTCCTGCTCGAAATTTGCAACTTTCATTTTTCATTTCCTTTTCAGCCAATCTAGAAGCAAACCCATATTCAGCGATTCTGCACCTGCAATACCCTGCGCAACCACTAGAGTATGTCTCGAGTATGCACCGAATCACCCCATCAGGGACAAAGGACTCCTTCAAATAACTGCCAAATGCTCGTGTGTAGGAGGGACAGTCCCTAGGTTGTCCCAAAACCCCTCGGTGTCTCTTTTTAGGGGCTCCTCCATATAGTCAGGGTGTGCGGGTGTGTTTTTAGGGGCTCCTCCATATATTCAGGGTGTGTGGGTGTGTTTTTAGGAGCTCCTCCATATATTCAGGGTGTGCGGGTGTCTCTTTAGGGGTTCCTCCATATATTCAGGGTGTGTGGGTGTCTTTTTAGGGGTTCCTCCATATATTCAGGGTGTGCGGGTGTCTTTTTAGGGGTTGCTCCATATATTCAGGGTGTGCGGGTATGTTTTTAGGGGTACCTCCATATATTCAGGGTGTGCGGGTATGTTTTTAGGGGTACCTCCATATATTCAGGGTGTGCGGGTGTGTTTTTAGGGGCTCCTCCATATATTCAGGGTGTGCGGGTGTGTTTTTAGGGGCTCCTCCATATATTCAGGGTGTGTGGGTGTGTTTTTAGGGGTTCCTCCATATATTCAGGGTGTGCGGGTGTGTTTTTAGGGGCTCCTCCATATATTCAGGGTGTGCGGGTGTCTTTTTAGGGGCTCCTCCATTCAGGTAATGTGGACGACTTAAGGAGCACCATATATTTTGGGGGTGCCAGTGTTTAGTTCGTGGCTGCTCCATATATTTGGGGTGTGCGGGACTGCGGGTGTATAACAGAGCTGCATACAGTAAAACTCCCAGCACTGTCGAAAAAGCGTAATAATTGCTATTAGAAATCGCTCGCTGAAAATCAGACACTTCACTCCTGATCTAAAGGGCCCAGTAAGGTCATTATTAAATGATAAAAATTTGGGGAATGGCCTCCGATGACGTTCCATAAAAATGCCAAGCTTCCTTTCAGTCTATTTGAATTGTGAGGGTATTCCAGGTGAATAGGGACATGGCGGGTCCTGGGGTCAATGTTTGGGTTGTAAGCTGCAGTGATGTCCTGATCCGGCCATTTTTAATACTGGGAGGGTGTATTACTGAATGAGGTTTTAGGAAAAATCATTATATATTCTACAAAAATCAAATAAACAGAAATGATGAGCCGTTCTGCCAGGACGCCCAAATATTGGCGCGCGTCTCACCCACCATGACACAAAAAATATTTACTAGGCAAAAAGGAAGAATTTGGTTTTCGGGTTAAAACAGCTAAATTATTCTTTATAAAGCGCCAGCATATTCCGCAGCGCTGTACAATAAAGCTAAATCTGAGCTTTCTGCCACCAACTTGGCAAAATGCACCTAAAAAAGAAGTGGCCGGGGAGGAAGAGGGCGCCATGTCTGTGCTTGGTAACCATGGAAACACTTCTAAAAGCCATCTTTCAATAAAAGAGCCAATGGCCTAGCGGTCCAAGGGCCGCATTAAAGGATCTGATGAGGAGAGGGTCAGGATGCTGCAGCTAGGGTAAGTCTTTTGTCCCAAATGCTGGATTTCCCACCCCCCTTTGTTTTTGCATTGATTACCATGGTAACCGAATGGCCTTCTCCCATGGTCCCCCCCCTTGTTTCCAGGGTAATGGTGGCCGGGCCTAGAAACTCGCGCTCCCATGTAACGGCATGACAGGGGAATCTGGATGAGGGGGGGGCAGGGACCCAGACAGAGAGGTAGAGAAGGAGGGGGGCAGAGAAGGAAAAAAATGGTAACCCCTTCTTTTGTTCCAGAGGAGGGAATCAGATTTCTCCAGGGAGCCCGGACACAAAATCACCTCAAGAAATAAGAGAAGACTTTATACGGAGAGTGAAGCTACACCCTGCCTGGGGCGCAAAACACCCTGCACACCTTCACAAGCGGCAGCGGCCTGACAGAAAATACACACACACACACACCCTGCACACCTTCACAAGTGGCAACGGCCTGACAGAAAATACACACACACACACATACACCCTGCACACCTTCACAAGCGGCAACGGCCTGACAGAAAATACACACACACACACACATACACCCTGCACACCTTCACAAGCGGCAACGGCCTGACAGAAAATACACACACATACACCCTGCACACCTTCACAAGTGGCAGCGGCCTGACAGAAAATACACACACATACACCCTGCACACCTTCACAAGTGGCAGCGGCCTGACAGAAAATACACACACATACACCCTGCACACCTTCACAAGCGGCAACGGCCTGACAGAAAATACACACACATACACCCTGCACACCTTCACAAGCGGCAGCGGCCTGACAGAAAATACACACACATACACCCTGCACACCTTCACAAGCGGCAACGGCCTGACAGAAAATACACACACATACACCCTGCACACCTTCACAAGCGGCAACGGCCTGACAGAAAATACACACACATACACCCTGCACACCTTCACAAGCGGCAACGGCCTGACACAAAATACACACACATACACCCTGCACACCTTCACAAGCGGCAACGGCCTGACACAAAATACACACACATACACCCTGCACACCTTCACAAGCGGCAACGGCCTGACAGAAAATACACACACACACACCCTGCACACCTTCACAAGCGGCAGCGGCCTGACAGAAAATACACACACATACACCCTGCACACCTTCACAAGCGGCAACGGCCTGACAGAAAACAGAATACACACACTCTATAAGAATACTCACACACAATAAGAATACACACACAATTACACACAGACATTACCAATGATATATAGCTCCACATTTTTCGCAACACAACAGGTGGACGGGTTCTAAATAATTACAAAAGAACACTACTCCATTGTACCACGCCGCAGAATATGTAAAACTTTCGTCCTACAGAGTATACAACGCGTCTGTCTGATGTACTGCGCAAGTATTCAAGGATAAAAAGGACTTGTCGCCAGTAGTTGTACCGCGCTGCAGAATATGTGGAGCTTTACAATTACAGGGACTGTGACTCTCCCGACCATTGTACTGCGCTGCGGAACATGTGGCAGTTTCATGTTAATTGCAGAGACTCGCCCACTCATTGTACTGGGAAACAAAACGACGTCTCATACCCCAAATTCCATCGCCCTTATTTTGTCCTAAAACTGTGATTCTCCACCGATTCAACACTTACAGGGAATCCCCTCAAAAAAAACATAGCACCACAAAAGGGTTAAAGAGAAGCGGGTGAGGAGGGGCTGGTGACTTAATACTATAATAATACATAAGTGAAATAATAAGCCGCGCTGGAAGGACTCCTGAAAGGGAACTCGAAGAACCAGTTCTTTTTTTCTCTTTTTAAACAGTTCAAAGTCTACAGGGAGGCCAAGACATCCAGTGTCTCAGGACTTGCCCCACGTGAGTCGGCGTCACTGCCAGCGGCCTGGAAACGTGACATGACTCGGTCAGACATGGGCCTCACAGATGGGAAGAATTAAAGGGGAAGCTCCTCCCGGGGACCGGCTGGGCCCTCCCGCATGGACCTCCTCCCCAAGCAGAGGCCTCTAAATTTAGAATCCACTGGATCAGGAATCTGGAGCTCCTGTGGAGCACTTGTCCGCGTACGACACATTCCCCAGGTTCAGCACTAGTGTCTGTAGGATCAAAGAGATCTGAGCCGGGATATTTCTAAAACAATTCCATTCAGGTTATTTCAGGGAAACGGACAGTTTGGGGGTCTCTCCACCCCCGCCCCCCCTGAAAATGTTATACGTTTGGCAATAATGTAATATTCTCATCTTGAGGCGATGAACTTTTGAGCTTTTCCCAAACCAGCCTGGAAGACTCTCAGACTACAGCAAAAAGCGTCAAGGAGTCACCTAATTGGTTCTCTGAATATTTGGGATTCCAACCTTGACCTCTGGGTCAGACCACAAGCCCAAGACAGATTCTTCATGATAGGTCTGGCTGTGAATGATGGGGCTAGAAAAGGAACTTGCTCTATCTTCCTGTCGACAGACCTCTAAACTCCGACATTACTCACCCTATACTTTAGGATCACTAACGCGGATGTGCAGCAAAGGGACACCGTTTTGCCGAGAGCTTGTGCTCTGCTCCAGTCCCCTGTATTGATCAGACTCCGCTGCGGCCACCGGCAGGGATTGGCAACGCTCTCCAGGGACCACACTGCAGAGCTATTATAAGCGTGGGGTGGTGATTGAAAAGTGTTTGGGAATAAGCATTTCCTAGGCTCTGTAGAAGGCAGAGTTGGCACAACCGCACCACCAAACAAGTGATCTGCAGTGACAACAGCTGTCAACATCAAAGGGAAATATTTAAACCACTGGAGAACACCATACCTCCTCCAAAAATGACTGCAAAAAAGGTACCATGTACCCAACGCTGCAGTATGGTTCCCATATTCTAAAACGTGACATGGCAGCAACCTTCAGCAATGACGATTCATAGGATTAAACGGGTAGACCTGTGAGAAGACCTGGTACCAAGCAAATGGGCACCAGATTGAGGACAGTCTTCCTGAAGGAGATTTATCCACCAGTTAGGCCTCTCCATTCAGCAACCACCAGGACACCTCAGCTGTACTCACAACCCCCAGATTTAATATAAAGAGAAGCACATGCACCTAACGGTACGTACTCGCCAACCAGGACATACTTGAAAACGAGAGAAATCTCAATGGGTCCTTCCTGGTAAAATCCTTTCTCAATAATGGAAGAACGTACTCAACCTGCTGAAGAAGACGACCGATCAGAGACCTGGAAATTATTCTAAAACACAATGTATCCATGCAAGTCTTACCAGGTCAGAAAGACAATGCGGTGGGGCTTGTTCTTGAGTCGGGACGTCACTAGGAACCACTACTTGACATAGTGAGGTAGAGCTTTTCTGGTATTCCCAAAAAAGTCGACGTCTTGGCCGGCTCAGCATTGAGACTCATGGGAAGGGATTCCTTTCATGGCCTTAAAAAGCATGATCCTGCGAGACAAAGAGTATTTATAATTAGAACATTGACTTTGGAGGTCCATGGAAATGGATTAGCATTAGACAGTTCTCGAAGATGAACCATGGTCATCCACCCAGTGCTTTTACATACGTTAGATTTCCCAGTCCGTATTCCACCCATAATTGCCATTTCCAAACAGGAAAAGCTTTAGAAAACCACTTTCCGGGCTAGACGTCTGCAATGACCTTAGTGATATTCCAGAACCTCTAGCTCAGAGACTACTGAATGGTGTGATAGTAGAGACGTTCTTCTGGAATTGCAGGTTCTAGGCCAATAGTTAAGGTGAAAGATTAGCGATACACTAGTTACATCTCCAATTCCTAATTTAGCCTAACCTATTTAAATTACCTTTCTATATAGATTCATGGTGCAAAGGTGGGAGGAGGGAACAACAACAAAAAGCAACACAGAACTTAGAACAAATTTTGGTCAGAACATTTTTGCTCATCACGTAGACTCAAGATCGTACAAAAGCCACCAAGCAAGAGTAGGCGAACGGTTCACCGCGCAATGCACTCCTGACAAGGCGTAGACTGGTCAAGGAATTTTTATTTCTGCGTTTGACAGGTGGCAGTTATGTCCAAAACCATAAAGTGTTTCCGGGTATAGTAACTGTATTAGGGTAGACATAAGGCGTCGTATGGCGAGATCTAGAATTACAGTATCGGCTAACACTTGGTAGTGGGCGTTAGAAAAACATGACACCTTGCAATTTTTACCCACCGGCTGAACATCATCTGAAGGAGCTCAAAAATATCTAATCTTGTCTTGCCTCGTCACTGGATATACTGAAAATAATTACTGCAGATTACCGCAAGCTTTCCAAGCGTCACTAGCATAGAGGGACTGACCCGATTTTGTGCCAAAGTCGTCTCTCTACTTGTCCATCTCCCATTATCGGAGCTTCTTTATAGATTCTGGGTGTGCGAGCATTTTTTTTGGAGATTCAATATAGTCGAGGGTTGTGTGGGTGTATAACAGAGCTGCACAGAATTCAAAGCACCCAGCATTGGGGACCATCATGTTGCCCCCGCTAAAATCGGGACGCAAGCCCTTAGCGTCTAGTTTCCCCAACAGATCGTGTAGCAGGTGTCGAGTCCGGCAGCCTGCCCATTGGGTGATCACTAAGCTGGCGGATGCTGGGGGCAGCACTACAGCGTCGTCCCCTGCATGAAGGATCATGCTGCCTCTCGGGAGATCCTGCTGGTCGGCGGAGTGATCGCGGACAGAGACAGGGGGACTTTCTTCCCCCAGTCTCACTCTGCTCCCGGCGGCCAGAAGCACAGTTCTCGTGGTGGGATGAGAGATGAGGATTTGGGGGGGGGGGTTGACATTAGACATGTGCACAGCACAAAATTTCGTTTTGAACTAATGGATTAGTCCTAAAATGCAATTTATTTAGTTGCTAAAGAAATTCGTTTTCAGTTCTTTATATGAAACTAATTTCATTCATCCAAAAACCAATGGATACAATTACTATTGTAGTGGCTCCTCAGAGGGCTGAGATCGCTGCTTGTTACAGTATCTCTCACTCTCAGCACAATGTGGGCCATATTATCTAGCTGTGCTAACTTAACCAGAGCTGTTGTAAACTTCCCAGAGCTATTATAGCCTATGGAGGTTTTCAGTTACAACAGCTCTGGTTAAGTTGGCACCACATTGTAATACTGCCCCGTGTCAGGCAAAGCTGTTACAGTAACTGACTGCTGTCATCACAGCGCTCAGAGTTTCAGTAAAACTAGTAAATAATATTTTTATATATAAGACGTTAGAACAATATTATTTACTTGTTTTACTGAAACTCTGAGCGCTGTGATGAGCAGCAGTCAGTTACTGTAACAGCTGAGCCTGATACATTGTACTGAGAGATAATGTAACAAGCAGCCGATCTCCGCGCTCACAGCCACTGGATTTAAAGGGCTAAAAAAAAAAAAGGCTCCTCTCTGTATAATGTTTAGAACATACTCCTGCATTAATTAATACCCTCTCTGTATAATGTATACAACATCCACCTGCATTAATTAATGCCCCTCTCTGTATAATATATAGAAACATCCTCCTGAATTAATGTCCCTCTCTGTATAGAACATCCTCCTGCATTGGCATGTGGAGGGTGCAGAACTTCGGATGTTGCAATGTTGCGCTCTTCATTGCTGGTCTCCTTCACTTATCAATATAATATCACAAAAAGGACTGAAACTAAAATGTAGTGCATTTTATTATAGTTTTAGTTTTTTGTACTGAGCAGTTTCGTTTCTCTTGAGTCATACTAAAACTAAATTATCCCAAAATTCGGACTAAATCGTTTTAGTACTAAAACGAATGCACATGTCTAGTTGACATGCAGGTAACGGATTCTGCAGCAGCGCCATCCATTACCTGCACCTGAGACGGTGGGAACTTTTGCATTAGCACCAAGTGATCCTAATGCTAGTTACTCTGTGCTTTCACTTTGCGATCCCCATGTTAGGTATAGGGTGCGCAAAGTACATTAAACTCGCGCTACGAATCACAAATTAGCGAGCGCTAACGGGTTTTAACCCGTTATCTGGCCGCAGCGCTATGACCTCCTTAAAGCTAGCACCAACGCTGATGTTAGGGTTAGCTTGAAGGAGGGAATTAAAGGTAAGCTTGTGCACTTAAGATGCTTTGCTCTAGTTCAGAAACATTCTGCCGCTGTCAATATATATTTATTTATTAGGTTTTCCTGTCTTTGGAGTGTTTTATTTTATTTAAATAGCAAGTACACAGAACTGTCGCATGCAGAACTAAAGACGTGGGAATCGTTGCAGGGGGGAAGCTTTTTCTTAAAGCACTTTTCTAGCTGAAGCCATATGAAAGCAAATCGCTGCTCCCTCTCCAATGAAGTTTAAGGTTTATTTAATGTTCCTACTTTAGATTTTTGTAGAAATCACGGAAATGTATTTTGAAGTTGATGTTTAAAAGGGACACCATACTCATCCTGATGATCACTTGTGGTCAAAGTGGTCAGGATATGAGTAGTGCCCCCCCAGCTCTGGAGAAATCGCCGGGTGAAGCAGAGGTGTTTCCTCCACCCCACCGAGCATCACCAGCAGCTGGGATTTTGAATTTCCCAGCTGCTGGTCACCAGATCGGTCACTAGTGAGGTCACACACGGACAGGGCCGGATTAAGATCTCTATGGGCCTGGAGCTGAATATTATGCGGCGGTTTAGGTTTTTGATGTAACAATTCATAACAATGGATTGTACCATCACCTTCACACTTGTTGGTGACATGAGAAATGTGATGGTTAGTTAGTGCAGCATCAGGCTTTACTTTATAATTGAAAAATATTACTGTTGGAAAGAAAAAGTAAATATTTATTATTTTATTCTGTTTACTTAAAACCTAGTCGTATGTGGTATCATTGAAAAGGCCATGCTCTGGCCTTTCCAGTGATACCTGAACTGACCCTGTAGCTGCTATGGAGTTGGAGATACAGGGGTCCAAATGCATAGTTATCCTTTCTCTGGGCCTATTCTGAGGCATGGGCCTGGAGCTGCTGCTCCATCCGCCCCCATGTTAATCCGGCCCTGCACACGGAGAGTGGTTGACATCACACTCTGACACCAGTCTCTGCAGCGAGCGTTTCAGAGACAGCGATGGATTAGGGATGTGCGTTTCAGGTTTTGGAATTTTCACGAAATTTCCCGATTCGTGCATTCAGATTTGGCCGATTTTCCGAAACAGATCCGAACAAATTTTCGAGCCGAAACGAAAACTTTTCGAATGGACTAGAAAGGTGTAAAAATCGAAATTAATTTTCGTTCCATTCGTGATTTCGGTTCCATTTCAGTAATTTCGGACATCGTATTTATATCGCTGATTCTGTAATTAAATTTTGGATCATTCCCATCTCAATGTATCCTTCTTGTAAAACATGAGAAATCTCGATGGCAGAATTATCGTATCGTATAATTATCGTATCCGAAAAACCATTCGTTTACGAAAAAAAATAGACACTTTGAAACGAGGAGAACAGACGTTCCGAAATCACGAAAAAAAGTCGATACGAAAAACGAACCGAACATCGGCCGAAACGAGTCAAAACGAAAATTAACAAAATCCGAACGAACCGAACCGATTAAAAAAAAAAAATTAAAAAAAGTGCGCAAGCCTACGATGGATCAGTTCTGTGCATGCGCGTGCAGCTCCGATCCATCGCTCTGCACAGGCGCCACGGAACTTGTATATGTAAAGTGTGCGAGTCCCGTATTGCTGCGCAATTTGCGACTCCTTCGCTACGCAGGTTACATAGGAGCACATAGCGCACTAGAAAGCTTCAGGGTTAAGGAGTCCCTGAGCCAAAGAGGCAGTGCGTGACGAGGGAGAAAAGGGGAGTAAAAACCACCCAAATAAAAGAAAAAAAAATTGGGCAGAGGCTGTCAGCAGGTTATGCCCAATTATGCAAAGGCCAAAAAGTGAACTCTTTTTGTAGTGTCCCTTTAAATCAAGGGTCAGCAACCTCAGCCCTACAGATGTGGAACTACATTTCCCCAGGAGTACTTGAGCCTCATGAGAGATGTAGTTCCAAAACATCTGGAGGGCAGATGTTGCTAACCTCGGATTTATGTGGTTCTTATAGGTCATGACCTCATCTACAAAGTCCAGAAACAGCCTTGTCCTTTGTCTGTCCTTCCACATTCCCTACAGGAGGCCTCTGTCTTGTGGTGGTACCATACATCAGATACTGAAGGACAAAGTGCATTCTGGGTCATTTTATACACCGTAATCTACAATAATATTCCCCAGTCTTGGAGCTAGTTGGGTTTCCTCGTTTGGCTCGCCACGGCTCTGAAGACGGGTAATGCCTGGGGAGGTTCTGAAAAGTTCAGTGTGAGTGTAATGATTATTAATTCCTTCCTGGCTCTGGAAATCCAAGCAGACGTTAGGAAATCCTATCCTGGCGGTCCCACGCTCGCTCGTTACTTCTGCCCCATCTCATCCATCATGGGGAAGCTTTTACCGTCAGGGAGCGGACCAGAAGGCAGAATAATAAATAAGAACTTTGGATCTACTTCTGTAAAACGTCTTGGGGGGCCAAGAGATTGGGTTGGCAAAGGGTCCGAACATGACATTCCAGGTTCTTACACGAACCAACGAGCGTGCGCGTACACAAGTAAGCAAGACAGCACACGCACACTTATTCTTAACAGATGATTTAACCCCTTCATTACCGGTCCTTTGGCTTTCCAGGACAGCACGCTCAGGCTGCCACTTGCATAATTTTTCTACATTGGTTAATCCACACACACAGGCACATACAACAATGCCTTAATACACAAACAGGTGACAGCAGTGGCAAAGGGACAATGGGCTACCTACTCTCTGCACAGCGAAGAACACTGAGAACCAAGATTTAGCCGGAGTCATACACGAGCAGGCCGAGTCTCCATGCACACCACAAGAGAAAAGCCGTGGCTGTGCACAACAACGCCGCTGCTGGTATTCTTCAGCATCTCCCTAAAGTACAGGTTAAGCTTTCAATCTAGTGGGTGGCTCATAATCGACCTGGCACCAGGGAACCACCATGACACGACCACTTTACAGTCTGAATAGGATCCTCGCTGGATTGTAGCACGTTACGCCAAAGCAAAAAAGGACTGAGAAAACGACTCCATTACAGAAACTGGAATTGTATTTGCACAGCAAAAGCATCGAGACACAGAAAGAAAAACAAACCCGGGCATGGGAGAGCAGCAGACACAAAGTACATTACGCGTGAACGTCAAGAGGTGACAAGACAATGCGATGGCAACAGGTAACAAAGCGAAGGCCTGCAGGGCAGACTGCGTGGGAAGGTCCAGGAAACTCAGCTCAGACAACCCATGGCCACAAATGAATAGACCAGGTAATCAGGTGCATCACATTACCAGCGGAGAGAATGTAACAGTGTGTCAGCAGCTGGAAAGGTTCTCCAACGCAGAGAGACGCGATCGGATGCACCATGTGACAACAGGAGAGGACAGGTTGTGTGAGAGACTGCAAGATGTACTGGGCTTGACAACTGTTTCACAACTGAAATTTGGCCCAGATGCTCCCTTAAAGGTTTATAAAATCAGATCTGGTGTGCCTGGACCCTTCTACTGCCCTAGTAGACTGCTTATCAAGGTTGGCCATTTATGGCTCCAGTGTTCACCTATACATTTATGGTTCATGCATTTCTGCGGCTCTGAAGTCTGTCTATTTGCTGTATTATGTACTGTGGCAAAGAACACTCAGCCATCCCAATATCCAACACATCTATAACACCATGGAAGGTTTACTCATCCACTTGAAGGCCATTCCATTTATCTACCGCCATTTCTAAATTCTGCTACCTGTCCTGTTCCCAATGGACGTTTAGCTACATGGAGGCCAAAGCCCATCTTATAAAAGTTGTATTTTATCACTAAATTAAAGCTCGCGCATGCATGTCTTCTTACCAAGTACTGCGGTTTTGTCAATCTCCTCCATATAGTTCATGGAAACAGTCATCGGGCCAGAATCACGGTTGAGGACCAAGCACGCTGCAATGGCTCCCAATTATCTCTGCCCATGGACAGCATAACATGGCGGCACGCATCGCTGGATCACGTAGTGTACAAACTGTGATATAATCAAGGGATGAAATACCACATAAAACACGAAAGTAGCAGTCATTCCCAGCTGGGACATCAAAGTGCACCCAGCAGTACAGGTCCACATACAATCATTTTTCTTGCTCCCTCTCCGTGTTATATACTTGCAGCCAATTCTATCCCCATCCAGAGGACGGATGCTTGGGACAGTCAGCGATCAAGTGGTTAAAAAAGCCAAGATGATACGCAAAAGGGAGTTCCACCTTGAGAGTTAACAGACCAAGATTCCATATAGCAAATGGATCAAAAAACCATAGACTTAACAGCCGACTCTTTACAGATAGACCAGTTCCAACTGTCCTACATAAAATTAGCTCCACCAAAAAGCGTAAACAGCAAATGGTCTCCTAATGGACCCCTTTCTGACTCTGAACATAAAAGACCCAAGAACAAGGCAGTCTCAGGTCTTACCCACTATATGAAATGAAGAACAAAGTTCCCAAATACGTGAAGACACTTCATGGTACACAGTCACATCAACCATGACATCCTATAGATTTCAGAACCACATTCCCTTGATGCTCTTCTTGCATTGAGATTATCTGAACATCACAGGTCATCCATTCCTCAAAAAAGGTCTCCAATGCGAAGTTCAGCCGCGGCCGGTATATAAAAGGCAGAAGAAACACGATTTTGGATGTAACCCGCCTAATCAGGAACAAGTTACTATTTTCAGTGTCTGTCTTATGAGGTCATTCACCCACAATAATGCAGACCCGATATTTCTACACAAATACTAAATCCGTTGAGTCCACCATGATTATTTTCTTGTGATCTCATATACTTTGTTTGCGCCTTACCCCAAGTAACAGACACTTGGATCACTTCCTGTCGTCTTCGGGGTTATCCTGATTAAAGGCTTCAAAAAGTCTGCAATTGCAGGAAACAATTAACTAGATGAAGCTGGAATTCTAGAGTCTTACTACTTAAAAAAAAAAAAAAAGGGGGGGGGGCATTTTCCGATTTTAAAACGTACAACTCACCCCCGATTATTTTTTCACGGTTGCGCATCTTTGGATCGTGCCAAACGTTAGGTTTTTTAACGTACATGGTGAATGTTTCCCCTCATCCTCACTGGCTCATTGAGAAGAAAAGATCAGAAAGAAGGTCCCCCAGATATGCAACCTAAAATATATATAATCTATTTATTCCTTTGCTTAACAGTACAAAGCCATATCTGGAATGTCAACTTCTGAAGTAGTGACACAGGCACTCCAGTGCCAACACTTGGATGAGGATTGCCGTGTACTGACACATACCAGAAGGGTTGTGGAATAAGTCACTCGTCGCTCCTCAAATAATACATTTTAAGAGGGACTGGCCGCTTCATGCACTCCTCAGCAGACTCTTCCTCTTTGGCTTCTCTTCCAAAGATCAACAAATTATGCGCTTTACCACCAAGATTACCTTGGACACCAGCATTGTGAACAGCGGACTAGAACAAAAAAAAAATAATAAAAAAAATAGACCCTAAGCTGCTGCAGAACTGCAAGATCCATGATGCTTTCCAGCCTCAAGCCTGGCGAAATTCCATAGGAGATACAATTCCACAATATCACTAAGGGATCATCATTTGGCCAGCTGAAAGATACAACCTACAAGCCTTTGGGTCAACCAGAATTCAGTAATAAGACTTCCCAGCTTACCTTCCTTCCCACAAGATCCAAATCTCAGATGCTTCTCACATTTTCGCATGTTTGACCTTCAGTCACTCAGAAGTACCATCTAAACTCTTTACTAGACAACTGGATATTTGTCATGATGGACAACTCTGGTGTCACAAATTTAGCTTCACTATAAGTAAATTGGAATGACAAGTGGACATGCAGAAATTTAGGAAGCACCCTCCTTCAGGTTTCTGTGTGTCTCTCCTTTGCCTCAAGCCTACATGATCTTTCTGGAGGAAGACTTGGCTTTTGTTCTCAAAACAATTAGACAGGAAAATAAAGTTTCCTCCCCCTTCCATGACCTGAATGGCTCAAGTTATTATAGGCATTCAGCAACACAATCTCCATAAGAAAAAAAACAAAACACATGTAGTTTCTTATGAATTACCATATGACTGGCAAGTTACTATCACTGGGTAGGAATAATGACTTTGGAAAGGAATCCAGTATCGTAGATCTGATGGAAACCCCACGTCATACAGCTGTTAAAATGAGTTTTCTTGTACATTCTCCAATAGCATAAATTTTGGTGTTACCAACACGCTGATGAAACCATTTCATGGTTTCTTCGTACTGGGATCTATGGTCACCTACTTCCTTCTGAGTAACAGGGACAATAAAAGGATCCCAGGTTGGAGCCAAGGTTCCAGACTTGAGAGAACACATAAGGGACATGACCGAGGGTCAATATTACACAGTGAACATTCTGGCTTATGGTTTCCTCGTACTAATTTAGTCCATTTCAACATACTCCTATTGTAATTGACCCTTGATATTCTTTTGTCCTTTTTGTATCCAAAATACTGAAATGAGAAGGTCCTATAACCACTCTGTTTTGGCTCGATATTTGCATTAGAAAATCTCTTCTAACTCCCACCCATAAGGTTAGACCTCAGGAAACCATTCAGATAGCCGCCTCTTATTGCTTGGCTCTACTACATTGATCTTTGGACGTCTTTGTCCTCTCATCATTCTGACATGTTCTAGATTTGTTCAAGAGGTTACAGTTAGCAACCCCTTTTCCTATGGCCATGCTTCTTAATCTTGGAATAGTCTCTGACAAGAGGAGTCAGTTTTTGTCTTCCAGAAGAAGGCCCGAGCTAGTTGGGCAACACAGATCTTTTCAGGATTCACTCAGGGCATCATACGTGGCTCCATTTAATCTCAATGCTTACTTTGTTTAGTAGTTGTGTACAGACTTCAGCTTTAAGTACTTTGACCAGGACCTAAGGACACCTTATCCTCCAAATGCCATCCTCACGATGGTCAGACCATTGAAGAATGGGGAGTAAAAAAATCATTTAAGTTGGGTTTTTGAGCGGTTCTTCTTCAACAGGACATGATGGACACGACGCAGGGAGTGAGAAAGTAAAAGTTGGTAATTCTGACACTACAGGATACCACGTAGGGCAGTCATTGGCACCCTCGGCATCCCAGGCCCTATGATGAGGAGCCAGCCTTTGGGCTAATGGCATATCATGATACATTGCTCTCTTCACCGTAGATGTTGCAGAACCAAATCGTCGATAACCTAAAACGCTGTACTGCCTTTCCTTATTGAATCATCTTCTAGGAAAACAGAATATACATATAAAACGTTTTCTTTAACCACTTGGACATGTTGTTCGTTTTGGTTTTGATTGCAGTTTATAGCACTGAACCTTTCGTTTTTAGGTCAACGAGCACCCAGCCCAGGCCGCCTGGGGAGCAAAGACTGCACAGCTGTAAATGAAAAGGAGCATAGCATGGAGCACTTTAAGCACCGACTGATGGGTAAACATTAGAAAAATTTTATGGTCCAGAACTGGGATCTTTTTGTTTGAGAAAGTGTTTTCCACATGTTTATCTTTCCTTTTACCAGAAAGCTCCTATCAATTACATACAGCAGAGTCGCATATACAGCTCTGTTTATACCATAGGATTATAGGAGGAGCACCTTTCAAATCGTGTAAACCAGACATAATATTAAAAGGGCACAGAGCAGGTCTGTTTAAGTTTCTAACATCATCGTGTTTCATTCACGAAGACACTTTGAGACATTCAGCATGTAGCATGGAGATTGAGAGCTTGACCTTGGCTGGTTGGCCTTACCATGCCTAGGCATGAGACCATTCTCTTCTGGTGACCCATCAATCCCATTTAAATTTGGTGGGATCAGATATGAAATTCAAAACTTTACTGGTTTTTGTGGTTGATAGCTTATCAGCAGGTCTTCTGTTTCTTTGATCTAAAGGATGGCTATGTTATTAAGCGAGAAACAAAAGGTTTGTGAAGGTCCTGAGAACAAGCAACAACACTAGTGACCTGTTCTATGGTGGGGCCCGCTCAGGTCCCACAAGGTTTTAGCTCCATTGTGCCATTACAGCGACAACTGCTCCAAATGCAAATCAGACGCAATCACCCAGAAAAGGTGGCCAGTACTGAAATGCCAAAGAAGTCATACCAGCACACGAGGTGCAGCAACCCCGATGAACATTTCGGCCTTGCTAGCTATACCCTCCTGACGAGGCCTGACACCCTTTCTGGGTGTAGCGTATGATTTGCATATGGAGCAGTTGTCCCTGTATTGGCACAATGGAGCTAAAACCTTTTGAGACCTGAGCGGCCCCACCGTAGAACAGGTCACTAGTGTTGTTGCTTGTTCTCAGGACCTTCAGAAACCTCTGTTTCTCACCATATGTCATTAAGCGTTCCCATTACTTTAGAAGATCTCCAACAAATGAGAGATGGGTACCGTCCCTGGTCCACTGGCTCCTTCACAACCATTGACCTCATCACATGTCCCTCTACAAGGGGAAAGAACAGATTTGGAGAGCATGTGAATCCACTTTTGGCACTTTATCTGGACTATCTCCACTGTCTATCCCAGTCATTCTCCTACCAGATCATTTTATGACACTTCATAGTAGGGAGTAAGTAAAACCTCTCTATGTCCTACTGAATATGGTGAGGATTGTATGAGGTCATTGTATACCCATGTACCACTAAGTGGCTTATCTTGGTGTCAGGGATCCCAGGTGCAGGATGCCCAAGGAGTACTCAAAGTCGGGGTCACAGGCCGAGTCAGGACAACAGCGGTACATGGAGATCGGGGTCACGTTCTGGATCCTACACTGGAAGGCAAGGAATCATGAGCAAGAAGAACCAACACAGGGGAACTGCTACAATAGCAGAGCGAGGACTGAATGGACGTTCTGCGCTAAATATACCCAGAGTTGCTCCCTCTGCCTGAGACGCCGGTGACGTCAGACATATTGGTGCAGCCTGGCCGCGAGCGTCCATTCTGGGGCTTGTGCTGGGCCAGCAACCTTGGGCTGCGATGCAGGCCCGTGGCGGGCATCCACTCTCCGTCCTCCCCGGGGATCACAGACCCACAACGGAGGTAAGCCGGGTCTCCGGGAACCACCAGGCAATCGTGCCGGCCGCAATCCCATACCCCAGGCACCAGCCGATGGGGAGGGGGTGGCCGGACCAGCCGTCCTGGAACCCGCAGCCGTGACACTTGGGCACATTGATCGTTATCGGTTTTAAATTTTATGGTTTGTTTTTGAAGACTATATTTGATTTTAAAATTTCTCCCAAGTTTATCAGAAATCGGCCACTTGCACTTCAGATGGACGACCCGATATCCTGATGTTTTGGGTTGGAATTACACATCGTGGATGATTAGCAGTCTACAGCGTAGCTGAGCATCGATGGGCACGAGCCAAAACATCCTGAAGTGCCAGGGTGGTGGCCACCACATAGGTTTAGCCCCAACCAGGACATGGACCTCCAGATAAAATTATAGGTTTTTAAGTCAATGCTTGCTAGCATTTTAAAAACTACAACCCTGAAGAAAATGCTCTTTATTCACCGTTTAATTTTCAAAGTTCTCCACCCACACCAAACGAGACAATAACGCCAGTTGTAGAATGGCCAGCGCTGCCAACGGCGGTGTGTAACGGGCCAATTTGGCTGCAGAGCGCTGCGCTATTACATTAAATCAAAACATGCAGAAGTGCTGTAGCTGCTTGTGTTTAACACCTCTACGGCTGGCAGGATACAGCTAGTATTGTTCTCCGAATCGGCTCCCTCCGGCACTAGAGGGGCATGAACCTTTCAACCTTCATAGAAAATGAATGCGCTGGCAAGGATAGCGAGGGATTGGAAAAGGACTAAATCTTCACGACGTCCCAGCAGAGACGGAAAACGAGGCGGAGAAAAGAATATAGAACAACAAAAAGAAAAGAGTTAAGACACACAGAAAAACCAGCGACCCCCCCAACAGAATTAAACAATGACATGGTGTATCACCTGCAATACTTCTATTTAGCACTATGTCCCAAAACCAAGAGGTCCACAAGTGATCGTACAGAAAATAATAATAAACAAATCTAGGGAGATTTTATTTAGAAGAGATATTAATAATAACCAGGCTGCCGCGAGTCCTTAAGAAAGCACTGGGAACCACTTAGCTTGTCAACATTAAATGTTGTGATGGGGAACCTCATATAATAAGGAATGTCACTGGAGGCGGTGTCACAGACCAGGATGTTCGTGGACCGTTTAGATGAGGTCACACTCGATCGGGACCACTTTTGTCAATAAAAGTTGGATTTAGAACAGGAGCAAAGAGACTTATTTACAGCGACGGATTTCTAACAGTATTATAGTTTACAGACTCCATGCTGTGCAGCTCTGTCATACACCCACTCAACCTGAATATATGGAGGAGCCCCTAAAAAGACACCCGCGCACCCTGAACATATGGAAGTGATCCCCTCCAAAAGTTGATGGGTCCAATGTTGCTCCTTAATATAGGACAATGGGGATGTATGCATGCACTTGTCTACAATAAAAATGTAGACTAAACCTACTGAGGGCAGACAGAAATGATTAAATAATTATACAGACAAATATCCTGCTCCAATCATAAGATCCACGCTGTCAAGGAGAGGATTTGTTATTCAGGGGGATTAAAAAAAAAGAGGAGTCATCTCCTTGTGGCAATCAAAGCTTTCAACACCGGCTCGTCGACTTAATCTCAAGCTTACTTCTACCTGACTATGATATAATACGAATACGTTTAAGAGAAAACCATCAGAATGGCACAGATCACGGAGACTACCAAAGGATTGGCTTAATTGTGGCGTCAGCGGCAACAAAGAAACCGCGCCGCTTTTGGTGCCTAGTCTTGAAGATGCACGGTTCAGATTTTTTTTCCATTACAGAAACGATTTTGAGCCGTCAACACAAAAGGCACCGGGGCAACCAAGGACGGAGCGATGGTCTATTCAATCTGTAGCCCAATGGAGAACAGCCAGCTGTGGCCAGTGCAGCAAAAGCACCAACGCCATCCATCATACCCCCCCTTCCCCATGCTCAGCTCGGCCTCAGCCAAAGCCTTCGAGACAGGGTTTCATTAAACACCCTCCATTAGACTAGCAGTCTTCAATATATATGTACAAACCACCAGAGATGAAAGAACAATAAAATGAGACTTTGTTTTCCCTTTTGTCTAAGTCAAAACAAAACGTCTGCAGCCTTGGACCTCATCAGAGGTGTGTATGTTCCTCCTAAAGAATGGACAATGTCATTTAGTCTTATCCTGATGACCTTCTAGATTAGAATCCCAGCGACATAAGCCTACATCGCTTAAAAGGACCTTTCCAAGGCTGAGTATACAAATATGAGTGAAATGTCACCGTCACCTCAGCAATTTGTGGCTGAAAGATTATGAAGCAAAAAGAAACCATTAGTAAAAACCGAAAATGTGTTTAAAAACCATTAAATATACATGTAACATGCAGCTGCATGAGGAACAGGCAAGTAATGGCATTTATTGACATTTATGCAGAGGTTCTTCAAAGGGGGGGGGCAACACCATGTCCACCGATCACAATGGACCCCACCAATGAATATAGGGTTCATGTTGCTGGCCATGTAGGTCCGTTGGAGCTGCACAGGCTCTGTACAAAGTCAGTCGAAACCGGCAGTAATGCAAAGAGACAAGTTGAGGAGCAAATACAAATAGATGATCTGCTGAGGAGGAGGAGGTGGTCACACGCAGACCAGGCCTAGAGGAGAGCAGGAATGGGAAGGAAGATTTTCAAATTTGTCGAGCCTTCTTTAACTGGTTCAGTGCTGGGAATGAGAGAAGCCCATGACCCGTTCCAGATGAAAGCCTTCATTATCTGCAAGTATGAAACCGATGAGTGGATTAACCAAACCGTTCGACAAGACGGTGAATTCAGATGAGGTGAATATTATTTTGGCCTCTTCCAACCATTATACACTCAACTGTCTGTGCCAAGATCCACACAGGGACATTGACCCTTGGTAACCAGAGTTTTTAAGAGCTTTAAGTCCCATGATGTTCGATCAGCCTTGGCTACAGCTCACCATTCCCAATGGGCAAACATTGCATCGGCTTGGCTCGAAAAACATTTCCTCAACAAAACCTTACAATACTTTAAAGGTCTTTGAGAACCTGAAAATTCAGGAACATATTAAATATCAGAACCCACAAATCGAACAAGGGATTCTGAACCCAAATGTAGAACCGATGCACTGTAGAGCAAAAGCCAAAAATTCCTAGCAGTTACACGCTGATTGGAGTCCCAACATGTCACAGCAACATAAATGAGCACCAAGAACTAAAAACGTACTGGAAGTCTGCATCACCGTGAATGCAAAGCCACCTCTCCATGGATTAAAACCAAAGATAATGATGCAGATAAGCTGAAAGGCTTACACAAAGCATCTCGGCCAAGGAAAGAGCCAAAGTCACTCTGAATAAGATGGCGATCCAAGATCTCCAAGCCAAAGAATGCTTAACGACACAGAACGACCTACACCACTATTGTGCTACATCTAAAAATCACATTAAAAATCCTTTTATCCAAAGCCCAACAGAGACCATAACAGAGTAAATCATGCAAGGTCAGAGGAGGTAGTTGAAGGGTAGAGGTTCCTAGTGGCGCAATGAATTGTTCTGGTGTGGTTCTTAGATCTCTTTAAAGACAAATCAATGCGCATTACTGTTTAAAATAGCTGCACATATTCTGATACCTTCTAGTAATTATAGTTTAGGATAATGCAACTGCAATAAAATATCAGAATATATCTTATGCGAAGCATAGTATTATTATTATTATTATTCTTTATTTATAAAGCGCCAGCATATTCCGCAGCGCTGTACAATAGGCACAGTATAGACGGGTTACAATACATTGAACAACATTTGACAAACAGTACAAGAGGGGAGGAGGCCCTATTCCGGTAGGAAATCACAATCTAGAGGGGTTGGGGTTGGAAACAGGAGGAGAGGACTGTAAGGTGAGAGTGATTGATGGTTGCGTCAGGGAGTTGGGGGGTCGGCTTCCCTAAATAGGAACGTTTTAAGGGAGCGTTTGAAGGAAGAGAAGTTAGGGGAAAGTCTGACAGTACGAGGGAGAGCGTTCCAGCGAGTGGGGGCTGCGGGTGTGAAGTCCTGCAGTCTATCATGGGAAGAGGTGATGCGGGGAGAAGCTAGGCGCAGGTCACTGTTTGACCTTAGGGAGCGGGCTGGGGTGTATTTGGTGATTAGTGAGGACAGGTAGTGGGGCGCTGAGTTAGTGAGGGTTTTGTAGGTAAGGATAAGGATTTTGAACTTAATTCTGCAGTGGATGGGGAGCCAGTGAAGGGACTCGCAGAGGGGAGCGGCAGAGACAGAGCGGCGGGTGAGGTGAATTAGCCTAGCGGAGGCGTTCAGGATGGATTGTAGGGGGGAGAGGCGGGACAGAGGGAGGCCAGATAAGAGATTATTGCAATAGTTAAGTCGGGAGATTACCAGGGTGAGTAGGAGTTGTTTTGTGGTGACAGCAGTAAGAAATGGCTGAATTCTGGAAATATTACGCAGTAGGTATCGGCAGGAGGAGGAAAGAGACTGGATGTGGGGGATGAAGGAAAGCGCAGAGTCCAGCGTAACTCCAAGACAGCGAACTTGGTTTGATGGGGAAATGGTGATACCCTCCACCGTGATAGAGAAGTCAGGAGGTGGGGAGGCATTTGAGGGAGGAATAAGTAGGAGTTCAGTCTTTGACATGTTGATCTTTAGGTGGTGGGAGGCCATCCAGGAGGAGATGCCAGATAAACGGTACATATAGTACATATAAAGTGCAAATGCAGCAACAGGTGTGCAGTAATGCAAAGTGCAGAAGCAATATTAAAAGTGCATATAGTGCAAAAATTCCTAGTAAGATACAACTAAGGCTGGGGTCAGACCAGCGCACTTTTAACGTGCGTTCTGGCGCACATAATTACGGCCGCACTAGCAGCAGATGACGGGCAATGACGGCCAATATACGAAGTACGGTCGCACGAAAGTCCGGCCGCGCAACGCAAGTGGAAAACGAACGCATTTTTTCGAGAACGCCGAACCGCTAGTACTGACGTACAGAGTGCGCAGCTGCGGCATAGCGGCATGTGTGCGTGATTAGGAGACGTCAGACACTGCTAATGTCCAGCCTACATAACGTCCAGACGCAACAAGAGTTTTATTGACGATCTGAAAAAATCACGCACGAAAAATGCGCATCGTATGACCGTTTTCGCGCACTCCGTGAAAAAATACGTCAATTCGTTCGGACGCACTTTTTTACGTTCGCGTGTAAAAATGCTTTCGTTTGACCCTAGCCTTAGGATAATGCAACTGCAATAAAGGTCAAATATATCTTGTGCAAAAGACAGTGGGAACAGAGGAAAGCTAGAGCCACTAGACCATCTAGAGCAGGGATGGCGAACCTTTTTGAGCCTGAGTGCCCAAACTGGATCGCTAAACCAACTTATGTGTCTCAAAGTGCCAACCGCACAATTAGACCAGAATTTCGGATTTATTTTAGAAAAAAAAACACTTCATATGAGTGTCTGAACTATTTATGTGCTTAAGTCTTAAAAGAAAAATACAGTATAAAGAAGATGAATATATTGCCCCAGCTCACACATGGATATAATTGCCCCAGCTCACAATTATATAGTGCCCCAAGCTCACACATGGATGGATATTGCCCCCAGCGGTCATGGATAATGCCCCCAAACTCACTGCCGCTCCAAGCGTCTTCCTCCCAGCGCGCGCGGGCAAATGATGCTGCCCAGCCGTTTGTTGATGTCCACCAGCCGCGATCTTGCGAGATTGCGGCTGGTGGACTTCAACGAGCGCGGGCAGCATCATTTGCCCGCACGCGCTGGGAGGAAGACGTTCGGAGCGGCAGTGAGGCGACCCTGTCGGCCCCGCGTGCCGACCCTGTCGGCCCCGCGTGCTGGGTGTGGCACGCGCGCCATAGAATACTCTAGATCAGTGATGGCGAACCTAACAGTTGTATGAATGGGTCGTTTATTTCCTACCTCTTCCCAACCCATTTTTGGTTCATTACAATTATTTTATTAAATATCATATATTTTATACCGCGCCAACAGTTTCCGCAATGAGGGGTCATTGTTCAAATATACAGTACACGCTACAGAAGGATGCCTCTTGACGCTCTTAAAAAAGGAGAATAAAATCCAAGAAACCCTGCGGGAGGGACAACGTTAACCATTATGGTGCAAGCCACTGCATGGTGGGAAAAATAAAAAAAGGTTGGCTATATGAGAAGAAAGAATATAAAAGGGTAGAATGGGGGAAATCATTGTCCAATAAATCATAGAATATGTGATATTTGCCCTATGATGCCTGTTACTAGGAGAACAGCTGCACGAGGAAGAAGGCATGACGCACAGTATTGCCCATTAAATACATTCAGTTTGACAAACGGTTTCACAAACAGCAAAGCCCCCACCCAGCCGTTAACAGATGTGGCCATACGTTGTGACAGCCAAGTGTGAAATTCCAAGGTTAAAATAAAGCTTCAGTCTCAGGAGTCAACAGCAGCCAACCATGAGTTCAACGCCAACACTGCAAAGACAGTTTAAAAATTAACGGGCAGGCCTAGGACCTCCCATGGAAGCTCCGGTCACTGAGACGTCAATGGGGATATGGTTTGGGTAACGTCAAATTAAGTGTTGAGGAACCCATGTACTGTATATCACCCCTGGATAACAGCAGTGATGTCTACATTTTCTCAAAGTAGAATTATTGTGCTTTCTCCAAGGTTTCTGCCCCACCCCTCCACTAATATTCTACTTGGCTTAACCCACTTTGAAATTTAATATTCTTAAGAAAAATATAACAATTCCCAAAACTATTTTGAAAGATAAAACAGAAACCATTGTCTAGGCCAAATAGGAACATTCCGGAAAAATAGTGCAGGAACAATCTTCCTGCTCGACTTGCCCCTAGCTCCTGAAGATTATTAATTGTTGAAACCGAGGCGTTAAATGGGCATAAAAACCAAGATATTGCCCAACTCTTTGTTTACAGTTAGACAGACGTCAGCAAGGTCAGCCATCTCCACCGTCATTTCAAGATGATGCTCGGAATGGGTTGATACCTGACCTTCATGAACAGACTGTCGGACAAACATCAAGACCAGCAAAGGTGTCCCAGGCATCTTGGTACGATAGCCAAACTCATGAAAGCTTTGGACATCCAGCAACCTTGAAGACCAAAAAGGTCTTAATGCTTCAAAAGTGCACCTACAGTCAGGTCCAGAAATATTGGGACATGGACACAATTCTAACATCTTTGGCTCTATACACCACCACAATGGAGTTGGACTGAAACAAACACAATGTGCTTTAACTGCAGACTGTCAGCTTTAATTTGAGGGTATGTACATCCAAATCTTCTGGACACACAGACGATCGGTGAGTGGTCATGGAGATCCAGTGTTCCTCAAAGTTGGCATACAAATTCCTTTCATATTTCAGGGAACCTGTGATAGTCAAGGAAAATCAAGACAGATATTTGAAGGTCATCCCCTCTAACCACCATCGCATGACTTAAGAACTGGTTTCAAGGAGCTTCTGCAAGGTCTATTGAGATTGTCAAGCAGCAGTGTGTGAAATCCTGTGTCCTTAACAAATGGACCTCCTCATAAAGCTCAGCCGGTATCACCTGTCTGGACTCCTCTTTTTGAGTGCGAGGCACGATGACTTCAAAACACAATCCTCCTTCAGGCATATCATATGGAAACAGAAATTGTTAATGCGGGACACAGCGAACCACATCCACCGCGGGCCAGAACCTGCTGTCCCACAAGCATTTTGGCATATAATAAGGATACAGGAACTGAAAAAAGTGACCAGTGCTTATGAAGAGGTCTCCCTTCACTGTACCCACCGACCAGAGGCCATTGTTGCTGTCTGCTCCGGTCTGTGGTGTAATGAGAGGATCATTTTATGAAAGCAACAAAATTGGGATACATTTCTTAAAAAGCTTGGATGGAGGAATGGAGGACTGAATCGTAGACCAGGGTATGGGTGTATAGGTCATTAGAATACAAAAAAATAAAATGAAAAAAAGGTTAAACCAGCACCAACATTATAAAAAAGTAGAAAAAAAATAAGACTAGCAGGAGCAGCCAGGCTTATCTTATCTTCTATCCAACCCAGCCAGTAAAACACCTAAAGAATTATCTTAACAGTTTGCAGAGAGCATCGTAAATTAATAAACACCCCATAAATACCACAAGGACTGAGCAGAATGGATTCAATGCTCAGAGCCAAGCCATGGGCAGAATTCAGAAAGTGTGAAGAGAGGCAGAAAACCCTGGAGTCAAAAGGAAAAAATAAAACCAGGCACCAGGGAGGATTTCCCACAAAAACAACCAATATCCATACAACAGTCAGGACGGACGGACGGACGGACAAGGGTCAGAAATTAAACTTTAAATTGTAACTAATAAAATAAAAAAAAACACCAACATGATCGGAAAGTCAATTTATCCACTTCAAAAAGACCCTCAATCGGATTTTACTTCCAGAACCTCAGGAGAGCCTTGAAAGGGTTTAAGTGACAACGAGCTTACGATTCCTGACCCCGACAGCCTCATGTCCCCTCGTCCCATCAGGTTTCATTTTTACCTGACCTGGAAATAAAGCCCTGAGAGCTCAGGTGACAGACAGCATGTACGCCAAACACCTTCCTTTGAAACAAGGTGGACATCTGATAGTCTAGGGGGAAAAAAACAAGAAGAAAAAAAAAGTATAGTACCTGTAAAAGAAAGAAAAAAGAACCAAAAAACGATTTGGGTGGGGTGGGGTGGGGGGGTGAGATTAGACCTTTCAATCCAATAGCCTCATGTCCAGAGATTTGAAAATCCTATTAAGATTCTCCACAACAGAATAATCAGGTTCCAAAAAGCCAACAATTGATTTGGTATCTTATCACCTTGTTTCGTTTCCAGGTTTTATGGTCTGTCTGCATCTCCTTGGGTTTTTTTCTTCCAAGGTCTCCTTACTTCCAGGCAAGCAAATTCACATCAGGAGTCCTAAATGTAAAGTCATAGGGCTCCATCCCACTCGAGTCAGTAATAGGCAAGCGGCATTATCCAGTGTAGCTGCTCCCCATTAGGAGTGAGCTTCTGTGTTAGCGCCTTGGGGAGTAATATTTGAGAGCCGCAAACAGAAACCAGCAGACTTGCATCTCCTGGAGTCCGTAAGACTCCACAGAGATGTAAAAAAGCCTCAGAGATCTAAGGCTGGGGTCAGACCAGCGCACTTTTAACGTGCGTTCTGGTGCACATAATTACGGCCGCACTAGCAGCAGATGACGGGCAATGACGGCCAATATACGATGTACGGCCGCACAAAAGTCCGGCCGTGCAACGCAAGTGGAATTTGAACGCATTTTTTTGAGAACGCTGAACCGCTAGTACTGACGTACTGAGTGCGCAGCTGCGGCATAGCGGCGTGTTTGCATGATTAGGAGATGTCAGACGCTGCTAATGTCCAGCCTACATAACGTCCAGAAGCAAAAAGAGTTTTATTGACGATCCGTACAAAATCACGCCCGAAAATGCGCGTCGTCTGACCGGTTTTGCGCATTCCGTGAAAAAAATACGTCAATGCGTTCGGACGCACTTTTTCACGTTCGCGGGGAAAAATGCTTTCGTCTGACCCTAGCCTTATACACGTGATCTTGCAGGACCAGTAGAAGGGCACTGGGAACCATTCCTTCTCACTGTCTTTTGGTCATCTTCGTGGAGTCAGGAGATCACAAAATCCTCTGCCCCGTCACACTGGAGGCTAGGATTGATTTTTTTAGTACACTTTTTTTGTGTTAAATAGTTTTGGTGATGCAACATTGGAATTGCTCGACATTCTCCAGATGCCCCCACTTTAGTACTTGTTATGTATAGGAAGCATTGATGTACAGTTAACTAGTGCAACAGCAACTCAAGTGGAATCAGGCCCATAGTGTCATCTTCCACTCAAGAGGTCTATGTATCCCTTCCAGCCAACCAAAGTCTGGAACACCCTTTAGATGACCAGAATAAGTACCAAGGTGAATGACAAAGAGTCTTCTCTATGTGATGTTAGATCCTTGGCGGACCATTACCAACCTACATGTTCACTCACATGGAAGTTTCAGAAGTCTTTCCCAAGACTGAACAGCAAACACGCTTTCAATTTGGAAATTTTGATTATTTGGTGGGAAGACAAGCGATGCACAATGACTTACATTCAGGAAAGAATGAAGCCTCTCTGGATGACCAGGAGCAACCAACCAGTATAGGTTCCAGATTAATAGGACCAAACAGAGGGATTAAGACTTTATGAAGCTGAATCAAGGGCTTGTTTTGAGCGGAACTGTTGTAAAATGTTATAGTAAAAGTTCTAAAGCTTTAAATCGGTTTAACACCTACTCCTTCACATGATGAACCTCAATCATCAGACCCAAAAGGGTTTATTAAAGGAAACTCATCAGGTAAGTTATATTAGGGCCGCCCAGACCAGTCAGACACCGTCATAGAAATATTTCCTCATTCGCTACTTCGGAAAAACTAAAATAGGTTAACTACCCTCAAGGTTTTCTAATATTCCAATTAGGGAATAGACCGATATAAATTGGTTTTGCCGATATTCCGAAAATTACTGAAGTCGGTATTGGTATTTTATTTGTCGATTATTGGACATGTAGGCTCACTGTAGCTGCGACACGCAAGATCCCACAGAACTGTGTGAATCCTATGCAAATTCTCTCCCACATCAGGCTGTAAGCCTTCACTGCAGACCAACCCCTGCTCACTGACCGTATTGCGCATGCGCGTGATGACAACAGAAATGGGGCTTCCATCCCATCTGGCAAGGAATTCCGTATACAGGAGATGCAGGGTCTATATCCTACAGCAGGGGTCACCAACCTGGGCCCTCCAGATGTTTTGGAACTGCAATTCCCATGAGGCTCCAAGAACCTAATGAGAAGCTGAGCATCATGGCAGATGTAATTCCAAAACATGTGGAGCGATATTACAAAGTCACTGCTAATTTAACCAGAGCTGTTGTAAACACAGACTCATTATAGTCTATGGGGTTTAAGTTTACAACAGCTTTGGTTAAGTTAGCACCAACTTTGTAATATAACCCTTTGAGGGCCAAGGATGCTGAACCCCTTACATTACAGGGTCATATGAGGGACCTTTCAGAAAGCAAAAGACACCGTCTTATTGTTTGTAAAAATAAAAAATTCTTATTAAATTGAATAAAATGAAGTGGACATGGTGCAATGTTTAAATGTTAAACACATTGAGTTCATGGCATAATGTCAGATTTGTGCTTTTTTTCCCCCACAACTTTAAATTTACGGAATATCGGCACCAAACAGCAGCCAGAAAAGCTGCCGATAATCAGTATCGGCCCTGAAAAAATGATATCGGTCTATCCCTAGTTCCAATCGACCATCATGGCCGTACAGTACTAGCGGTCTCTTCTATGCAATATATGGAATGAGAGTACGTAAGAGAGAAAAATAAATAATTATTTGATTTAAAATGGCATTACTAATAAATCAAACCAATACAAGGGACTAGATCTTTGCTCCATCAAATCTAGGACTCATAAAACCTTGGTCATAACGACCTGAGCATGCATTTTTATAGAAAACGATTACAGGTGCATATACAGAAAAAAACAACAGGTGAAGAATAATGTCCAAAAGAACCAATGACCTCTACAAGACCATATACTGTATTCCACTCTTAACCAGAAGAAAATTCTTCAATTTTGAACATAAAGTCAGTGTTGTCACAGGTTAGAATGGGACGTTTCTTGTTTTTTTTAGATGTTCATTGTTCTGGTTTCCCACCAGTGGTCAAGGACATTCAATGTACAGGACGGAATCACTTGTTAGCAATTCGGGTGAAAACCATATCCAGTGTTTTTCCATAAACAGGGCCACTTCATAAATGCCATATGAGGTATTCTTATTAAAATGTTGCTCCTACATAAACCATCCATAGCCTAGGGGTGAGGAATCCGTATAAAATGGAAAGAGAAAAAACTGGTCTTTCCTGGCCTCTCCCAAGATGATGAGAGGGATTACATGAGGGCAGCAGATTGGTCGAGGAAGACTTTCACTAAATTCTGTTTGACCAAGTCTGTTTGCGTAGTCCCGCTCCCCAGTGCTTTGGAGTCTGTTCAAGGGACGGTCACGCCTTGGAGGCTTGAAAACAAGGAACCGGTCACACTACACTAGTCTGTAGGTGGATCATAAACCAAATAAAGTGACTCATGGATTCACCGAGAACCAGAGCGGGAACAGACCCACACCATATTGTAAGATACTGTGTATGTATGGGGGTGGTGCCGTGTGTACACACACAGTTGTGGAATTTTAACTCTTATGACATTTTGGCAGATTTAAGACGGGAGATCCAACTGGTGAAGTGAAGAACAAGAACTCGTGCAGAGAGCGGGTCATTGGCATTTCAGCTCTGGCCACAGTTTAGGGAGATTATTTAACGTCGCCATTGAGTTAAAACCCTATGAGACCTGAGTGGGAACCCACCATTGAGTAGGCCACTAGTTCCGTTGCCCATTCATGGGGCTCTAATAACCTTGTTTTTGATCCCATGATGCTTTGCAAGCGCTAAAGCTGGGAGAGTGGAAAATCAATCTTGTTGGGCATTTTCTTCTAAGAGACAGACACCATGTCCAAGAAAGAGTGGCTGTCTGGTCCTCTTCCTCCTAGGCCTTATTGACAGTTACAGGATATGGCCAAGAAGTCATTATACGGGTGCATTTCACAGAGGGGATATTCACCAAGCACTGCTGTGGCGATGTTAACCATAGTTGCAGAGAACGGTAATTAATATTGTTACAACATTGGTGAACTTTGGCTACCCACAGGAGGAAAATCCAACAATGGCAGGAAAGCTCCTACAACAACATTGAACAGCAGAACCACCATAATTATTCTTTAAAATGAGGAAACTGTGGCTATTCTCCAATCAGCGATGTTCTGTGGTTGTTTGTACACCAGAGGGAATATACTTTAGAGAACTAAAATCTCCATTGGTAAATTGTAAACACACCTTCGAATGGAACTACGGTGGAATCTACTAGTCAGAAACCAATGTCAGGATGCCAAGAGAAAATCACCATGGACAACTTTGGCAGAAACGGAGATGGAAAAATGAGAATTATGGAAAACTATAAAAATCGGCAGTTTCTTAAAATCGGGAATTCACCAAAGTTTCATCATACGTAATCCTGATCCACCATTCATTCAATGAAAAGAGGGTGGTTAGGGATTAACCTCTAAAATATCTGCTGACTAATGGGCCACACGTTCCGTTTCACTATGGGTAAAGTGGACAGAGCGGGATATAAACGCCAAGGTTCAAGACCAACAGAGATTTAATAACACACTGTATACACACAGCACTCAGTCAGAACATTTATATCTAACAGTGCTACTGACTAGTAGACACAACATAGCAAATACAAAGTACGCAACCCAGTCATCAGGGCTGGTGCTCCCACTAGGCAACCGCCTAGAGCGCACTGCCACCTAGGGGCGCAGCCGGCTCCAACCCAGGTTCCATTATTGTACCCATTCCTCATTGTGCGGCTCATGTTACCGGCAGTGACGGTTTGCAAAGTGGTGCAGAAGGTGGGCGTTTTATGGTGACGCGCAGTTGCCACCAGCTGACCTGCGAGTGCCACCAGAGAAGAAAGAAAGAAAGCGACAGATGAAAAAAGGCGAAAGAAAGGAGGCACAGAGGGCAGAAAGAAAAGGCAAAAGGAAGAGGCAGAGGAAAGAAAGGAAGAGGCAGAGGAAAGAAAGGAAGAGGCAGAGGAAAGAAAGGAAGAGGCAGAGGAAAGAAAGGAAGAGGCAGAGGAAAGAAAGGAAGAGGCAGAGGAAAGAAAGGAAGAGGCAGAGGAAAGAAAGGAAGAGGCAGAGGAAAGAAAGGAAGAGGCAGAGGAAAGAAAGGAAGAGGCAGAGGAAAGAAAGGGGCACAGACCGATCCCAGGCCCGACCAGCAAAGGGGTAAGATGGGCACTGAACGACTGTGTGGGTCCCCGAGCACAGTGAGTGTGTCCCCCCTGTTGTGTGTGTGTGTGTCTCTCTGTTCCGCCCCCCCGCATTTCAACAGTTAATTTTATCCTGGGGGTGGCGCAAGCAGCTGGTCTTGCCTAGGCGCAAAATAGTGTAGCACCGGCCTTGCCAGTCATACAGCTACAGTGGATAAAAACACCCAACTTGGGTTTCAATAGTAGTTCACAGGTTGTAACTGAACGCCCACGTTAAGTGGTTTTAGCATCTTTAGATGTATGGTTGGGTTGAGGTCTCTGTATTTGGTATGTTGTGTATTACTCACCGTAACACTGTTATACGACATAATGTGTGTTACAGAGAGAACCGATTTCACCTTAAAAAAAATATATATAAAAAAAAAAAAAAAAAAAATTAATACAAGGAAGAGGCAAAACACAATCTGAGATGTTAGAAAAAGAAAGGAATTACCCACCAGGACTTTTGTAACCCGGGGTTTATTTTTGTGATCGTACCCAAGACAAAGATTCCCAGGATTACATTGAGAATATCAGGGCTATTCAGAAAGAGGTGAAAACCTTGAGAATGACTGGAGAAGTGAAAATTCTAGGTCAAAATAGCAAAACCAGAAAAATGCTCCCATTTATCTCACTTTCCAAATTGGCTATTTGTTCATTCTCCGGGCAATTCTCAAGGTTTTCACCTCTTTGTGAATAGCCCTGTATATATTAAAATATACACAATATGTTGAAAATATCATACTGGAGTAGAAGAAGAAAAATTTAAAATTTTGGGAAAGATCTTGTGCCAGTACATGCGTTTTGTTAAAACAAGAACATCTACGGACATACGCCAGCAATAAGATAGTATAGAGCGACTGGCCCCATAGAGGGGAGGAGGAGGGGGGGGGGGGAGTAAATCTTTCCAGATATAGAATATAAAGTAGTAATAATCAGAATTTGGAATCCTTCTCCATTTCTCATGGCAGGTTGAGTCAAGACGCGCGGCCGCCGGGGCCCTGTGGCAGAACAAGTCATTCTTATCTTCAATAAGAGCGATCTTTGGAAAACACCCACAGCGGTTATTTCTCTCCCTTTCATCGTACGAAATCCTGTTCACCCTCTAATTAGGAGAATTTTTATTGGCCTGACTAAACAAAAATGAGAAGGGGGGGCCGCCAAAAGCCCAAGCTACTGTAACCCATATATCCCAGATCAGATTTTGGCAATACTTTTTAAGTACCAAGAGTGACAGGGGTCACAGCTTTTCTACATCATGCAAAGGGTTAATGCCGTTCAGAAGCGGTTAATAAAATTTTAAATAATAAACGACTGAGACTAAACCAACCATAGAAAAGGAAACTGACGGCAAAACCAGAAAGCCGGAGGTCAACATACAATATCTCTGCATATGTTTTGGCAACACATTGTTACCCTGAATGTCAACACCCCTCCCTTCGCTCCACCACTCAAGGAGTTAATCCGGCTTGAAAAAGAAAAGAAAAAAAAAAGTGTTGAAAAGAAAAATAGGAGAGAAAAAAAAGGAAATAATACAGCAAGCAGGGGGAAATTTATCTTAATTCACGCGCTTTCGCACTCCAAAAAGCAGACTTAGCGGGTTATTGCTCCCACTGAGAAGCCATGAAAGGCCTGAAGAATGAATGTGTACAAACAGGCCGCCATGGCTGTGTAAATCAGCCGCCAGCGGGGAGCACGGCCTCGTGGGTATCCATCAGAAAACGCTACGCTCACAAGGCTTTTCCTCCCAGCCGATGCTTGACAAAGCACGTATACCAGGATTTTCCAGTATTGCAAACAATGAGAACAAATCCGTGATCCCAAAAACTGGATTTATAAGAACTGGGACTTTTTGAACAATCCAAAATGTATTGAATTTTCTTCCGTTATTTAAGATTTAAATTTTATCTAACATTTATGTTAAAAAGGACACTTTACCCCCACCCCCGACCACTTTAGATAATGTATTCAAGCTGCATGGAGTGTCAACCACCTCCACCCCACTAGCGGATCCAGGAAGGGGGGGCAGAGGGGGCATCTGCCCCAGAGATACAGGCGACCTTTGGACAATGTAAACCCCTGTATCTCCAGTGCCATACACCCCTCATGGTCAGTTGAGGTGTTATTGTTAAGGCCAGAGTCTGCCCTTTCCAGTGATACCAAAACCATGAGGCATGTACAAAAGAATAAAAAAAATAAGAATTACAAAAGGAATTTTTGTTTTATTTTTATAAAATTTTGGTTAAAATTGCACAATTCCTAATAAAAGTGAAGCAACAGAGTCTCCATTTCTGAGTTTTATTTTAAAGTGTACTCTGCTAAATATATAACCACAAAGGGTTTGGATGATGTGGGGAAAAATTATTGAAATCTGATTAAAAATGTAAATTTTTTTGACATATTTGGATAAGGCATTCTGATGTGACATGACATATACATGTGTTAGAATGAAGAGCATTGCTGTCCTTCTGAAATTCAGGTGACCCCTGCGCTGCAATGTCCTGGGGAGAGTATGATGGGTACAACTTGCGAGTGCCCCTACCAAAACGTTTGTATCCGCCCCTGCTCCACCCATTCCCGCCTACCCAATATTTTTTGGTTAGAAACCAAAAATTTAAAGAATGTAGGATCCTACTCAATGGGATATAGGTCCATGTCATCTGTTAAAGAAAAACTGGGACAGTAAAATGCAGAAGCTCCAGTTGGCCAACCCGACCACTACGTCAAAAATAGAAATAAAGCAATCGGGCACTTAAAAATAAATTAAAAATAAGGAGAGTCTTTATTCAGGCAACATTTTGTTTGCAGCTGCAACCTTTATTAACCTCAATTAAAGGTTGCGGCTAGAACTTGCCTGCAAAGACCCTCCTTCCTAATATGTTTTTGTTGTGCCCAATTTACTTATTTCTATATCTAGTAAAATTGTCCGAACCCTGTACTAAAATAAAAAAAGAACAGGAAATGGTGTACGCCCACCCACTGGTCTGAAGTTTCCCATGAGAATGCTCCTGGAAAACCTATTTACACGGCCATTTTCCTTCAAACCAGATCTTCAGACATGCCCAACATATGCATAATACATAAAACATCCACCGTTCAAGGAAATAAAAGGCCGTCCCTGTACAAGCAGCCGGTCCCTTTCTCCTGTGTAAATATGCTACAATGTAAAAGTCAATAATTATTTTCTACCGATCGGCAGAGTTATACGAGTGTTTGTCGCACGTTTCCACCCCCTTCATTAATACCTGAAGGCGTCGTTCCAAAATAATGTGACAAAGTGAAAGGAATACACAGTTTCCATTAACATAAAAGTAGATACCGGGGAGGCAAAAATGGAACATCAAATTACACGTTCAATGGAGAGAATGATTAAAAGAGGAGGACAACAGGAACCTTGAAGGTCCGACATTTATAAAACGTCGACTTACAAGATCAAGGAGGCCAACAGTGTTAAAGTTTGTTTGGCTGCAACCGGACACTCCCCTTGGCCAACGGTTGCCTGTTTTCCATGTGAATGTTCATTGAGAAACTCCAGACCTTGACCAGGGAGCAAATGCCACCAAGGCCAACCTTGCTAGACATAGTCCTAGAAGTAGGTACTGTATGGATGGAATAGAATTCAGAATCTGAAGAAGAGTTCAATTTCAGTTTTTTGGGGGTGGTAAAACCAGCTTTAGTTTTTCCTAGTGTCCATGTACATTCTGACCATGTCACCAGGGTCTCTTAAGTCACCATTTGTGATGGGTAAAGAGGTCATCCACCTCTCAGGCCAAAGAGGAGAAGCAGTGGGCTACTGGAGCAGGACGTGGCAAATCTATAAACTCACCAGCCAACTACACATTTCCAGTAGCCAAAATTAACTCTCAGATTGCTGTAGAATAGGGGTCGGCAACCTTGACCCTCCACAAGTTTTGGTTCTACAACTCCTACGATGCTCACCGCTCATTAGGTTAGCTGAGTCTCATGGTAGATACAGCTCTAATACATCTGGAGGGTCGAGGTTGCTGAACCCGGAGCAAAATGACCCAAAGTGTTGGAGCTATGTAGTTTAGGGGATATGTAGATACGGTTCTGGGCTCCTGGACTTCAATTCATGCAACGGAGAGAGAAAAAAACAAAAACCTTTAAGTAAATGCTTTCTTCTCGAAATGTGGCTGCTGCTGCCGGCATCAAATAACTGATACATAGGTGCTTCTCCTGACTTACGGATGACCAAGACACGATCATCGCACAGACCGAGTGATGTGGTTTAGTCTCACCACAGGAGTCTACACCATTTCTCAACCTCTTACTGAAAATAAAACTCAGAATCTGAGGAATGTCCGAGGTACATAAGGCTCCGAATAACGTAGACCAGGGCTGTCAGACTCACGGCTGCCCCAGATGTTTATTGGCTACAATTCCCAACTTTCGTTCAATGCAATAGATGGCCAAAGAAGCATGGGAGTTGTAGTTCAGAAACATCGGGGGGGGGGGGGCTGGAGTTTGACAGCCCTGATGTAGACAGTACTACTTGGACATAAAGGAAACGGTTTTGTATTTTGGAGGAGTCAAAGCTCCAGATGTAATATGGGAGAAAAAGTCAAGGTTTTCCAAAACCTGGTCTGTCGCAGGGTCTTCTCAGGTAGTGAGATCAAATCCGTGAATGCTGCTGCCTTAGGCTGGGGTCAGACGAGCGTGGAAGGAACGTCCGAGAGAGTGGACATTCCTTCCACTCAGTGGCATCACTAGGGTTGGTGACACCCGGTGCGGTAACCTATGGTGTCACCCCCCCACCGAGTTTTACGGATTTTTTTTTTTAACTACTTTTACTCCTAAATCAGTACTCCCATATAACACTGAATGCTCATACACACAGTGCACATTACTGTGAGATTTATTGCTGCGGAGCTCTCTCATATGCTCACACAACTTTTTGCCAACTGCCAGCAAGTAAGATGCCTGTTCGAAGGCAGTGAAAGCACACATGGATATATATTGCGCCCAAGCTCACAGATGGATATATTGCGCCCCAGCTCCGCTCACGGATATACTGCGCCCCAGCTCCGCTCACGGATATACTGCCCCAGCTCCGCTCACGGATATACTGCCCCAGCTCCGCTCACGGATATACTGCCCCAGCTCCGCTCACGGATATACTGCCCCAGCTCCGCTCACGGATATACTGCCCCAGCTCCGCTCACGGATATACTGCCCCAGCTCCTCTCACGGATATACTGCCCCAGCTCCGCTCACGGATATACTGCCCCAGCAGCTCACACATGCATTTGCCCCAGCAGCTCACACATGCATTTGCCCCAGCAGCTCACACATGCATTTGCCCCAGCAGCTCACTCATGCATTTGCCCCAGCAGCTCACTCATGCATTTGCCCCAGCTCACTCATGCATTTGCCCCAGCTCACTCATGCATTTGCCCCAGCTCACTCATGCATTTGCCCCAGCTCACTCATGCATTTGCCCCAGCTCACTCATGCATTTGCCCCAGCTCACTCATGCATTTGCCCCAGCTCACTCATGCATTTGCCCCAGCTCACTCATGCATTTGCCCCAGCTCACTCATGCATTTGCCCCAGCTCATGGGATATGCCCCAGCTCATGGGATATGCCCCAGCTCATGGGATATGCCCCAGCTCATGGGATATGCCCCAGCTCATGGGATATGCCCCAGCAGCTCATGGATAATGGCCCAGCACATGGATATGTCTCACCTCCTCCTCCGCCGTGTGTTCGCTCCCTCTGCGCGTCCAGCGGCGCGCAGCTTGAGCGCTCGCCTGGGGGAGCCACTTGACCAGCCGCGATTGGCTGGTGACGCGTTTCCTCCAGGCGAGCTTAAGGGCGAGTGTCACCTGGTGCGGGCCGCACCCCCCGCCCCCACGTTACGATGCCACTGCTTCCACTTGACGCCCGTCTGCACAGATCCTATGGAGGATCGCACTTTACAGCCCCATCAACTCGCGTCGACAGGGAGGCTTTGTGGACAGACGCTTGTTGCGTGTGACCGGCCCCGTTGAAGCATCACAACGCTGCAACGGGCGCCGACCTAGTGCGCTCGTTTGACACCGGCCTTAAGGAACAGAACTGGTCTGGGTGATTTCCTCATTTTAAAATCAAGGTGGGCCTCGATTTTACTTTTTCGAAAATCGAGGACTCTGGTATTTATGAACTGATTTTGCGTCTGTCCAAGTATCAGCAGAGCCGACAGGAAATCCGAAATCTGTCCTCCCTATACTGCCGACGCTCAGCAGGACACTTTGTAAATTAACGAATCCAGAGACCTCCATTTGCCGACAAGTACAATAGAGGTCCACCTCAATTAGATTGAGGAAACCACCCCGGCCATATGTCGGGAAGATTTAAAAATTGAACAGTGCTCCAGTTAAAACCAAACTGGTCAGATTATGGACGATGGTCAGAAAGTGACGGTGTTTGCCGATGTTTCAAACACCAACGAAAAGTACTTAATATAAACAAGCCACAGGAGAATCTTCACCGTGAAGCTCCTGCTGTGTCTGGATCCCTCTTTTCTGAAGCACCGGAGTTTATTGTTACCACAACAGATATTTTCACCAGATTTTGCAATGTCGGCAAACACCGGCCCTTTCTGAATAACCCTACTCTGATTCATCTGTCCAGTTTGCTAGGGCAGCTGCACCATGTAGTACGCCAGATGGTGGTTACCCCTACCACGTCAAGCCTGTTTAACCAGGAGATTCTGGGGGCAACCGGAGGTCAGGAGAGCGGACAGACCTCTTTCAAAACACAGGTCAGCAGCAGGAAGCGCTAAAGGGATGGAGCAACCAACAACCTTCATCATCCCCTTTTTCCAACACAATAAAAAACGGAATATTTCAAATAAGTACACAAGAAAAAAAAAAAAGCCAAAGCAAACAAAAAATAGTATCCAGTATAAAGCATCACATAAACAACTCATGTTGTTCGACGTATGATAAAAATAAATCCCCAGTGTTCTCATTTCTTAATTAAAAGGTTTGTGCGATATAAATACAGACGCAAGCGATAATTACCCTTCAGACTTTGAGATAGAGGGGCAAGACACAAACCGCCCACAACAGCGAGTCAAGCTGCATGCGCTCCATGTCGGAGGGGGGGGGGGTCTCACAGAACATCTCCTTAATGGGTTCACCCTTATTTATTTATAAAGGACAAGGTGGAAAGCCTGCCCAGAGGGCAGTCTATTGTGGATATACTGCCCCAGCACGTGGATATACTGCCCCCAGCTCGTGGATGTACTGCCCCCAGCTCGTGGATGTACTGCCCCCAGCTCGTGGATGTACTGCCCCCAGCTCGTGGATGTACTGCCCCCAGCTCGTGGATGTACTGCCCCCAGCTCGTGGATGTACTGCCCCCAGCTCGTGGATGTACTGCCCCCAGCTCGTGGATGTACTGCCCCAGCATGTGGATATACTGCCTCCCAAGCTCTGATGGATATGGCCCAGCTCAGACCCCAGACCAGACATGGGGCAGCTGTTCGAATGCTCTAATCGACATTCGGACAGCCGCCCCTGGAGCTCCGTCTCCGCATACTTACCTGCTGAGCGGCGAAGGGAAAGTTTCCCCGCTTCCGCTCGTTGAAGGACCCAAGCCGCGGTCACTTGGGACTCCCACGTGACCGCGGCTTGGGTCCTTCAAAGAGCGGAAGCGAGGGAACTTTCCCTTCGCCGCTCAGGGGATGGATGCGCGCGGCAGCCGGGTAGAGGCTGCGAGCGCATCCGGCTCTACAGGATGCGCGTGCAGCCTCTACCCGGCTGCTGCGTGTGCATCTTGTAACCGCCGCGGCGAGCGCACAGCCGGCTCGTGCCGCGGCGGTTGCATGCGCGTGCAGCCAACCGCCGCTGGTTGCGCGCGCATGCGCAGAGTAGGCTTGGCGACGGACACGCCAAGCCTTACTCTTTTATAGTATAGGATTTTACCAGGAAGGATACATTGAGATTTCTCTAGTTTTCAAGTATGTCCTGGGTTCAAGAACATTGAAGTGTTACAGAAATACAAAAGTAGTAAAATGCAAGAAATTAACACAAAACTAATATACAGATTAATTTTCTGTTAATCTGTAGGAAATAAAGTCATTATGTTACATGTTTACAGGTGCATTCCGTATTGAGGTATGTTAATAGGGAAGTCTTAAGGGACTTTAGGCTGGGGGAAGATTTGATGGCGTCTGGGAGGTTATTCCATAATTGTGGTGCTCGGTAGGAAAAAGAGGATTGAGCCGCTGTCTTTTTGTATTGTGGTATTGCAAGTAAGGTGCTGGTCCTGGATCGGAGGTTATAGGATGAGGGACCTGCTGGGGGAAGCAGTCTATTCAGGTAGGGTGGCAGCTTCCCAGAGATGCTCTTAAACACCAGGTTGGAAAGGTGAAGGGTGCGTCTGGATTCCAGCGATGGCCAGTTTAGCTCTTTTAACATGTCACAATGGTGGGTCATGTAGTTACATTGTAGCGCAAAGCGGCAGAATGAGTTATACAATGTAGTAAGTTTATGAAGGTGTGTTTGCGGGGCGGCTGCATACACTACATCTCCGTATTCAATAGCCGGCATAAGCATTTGTTGTACAATCTGCTTTCTTACCGCGGGGCTCAGGCAGGATTTGTTTCTGTACAGGGCACCTAGTTTGGGGTAAAGTTTAGATGAGAGTTTTTCGATGTGGGGCCAAAGGATAGATTTGGGTCCAACCACATACCTAGATATTTGAGAGAAGTGACTGTGGTCAGCGTGTCATTTGATTTTGTCCTGACACATAGATGGGGATTTTGCAATTTGTGTAGTTTAGGTGCTGTTCCAAAGAGCATCGTTACAGTTTTGTCAGCATTTAGAAAAAGTTTGTTATCTTTGATCCACTTTTCGTACCTTTACAGCACGGATCTCATACTCTGACCCCCCAGATGTTGCAGATTTCTGGGAGTCGTAGACCATTACCTGGGGAGGTCAGAGTTTGACAGATCTGGTCTGTGATGTATAAGAGAGATTAGATCATGTTCCGGGGCGAGCAATTAGGGGGAATACGTTTAGCTGCGCACAGGACGCTCTGGGCACAATACTGGTCTCCCACTGGATAGAAGGAAGGAAAAGGTCTTCTCCCAATCTTTCTCGGTAGATGCCCATGTGAGTAGGTCGACAGTGATACAATATGGGAGAGAACCTGTAACATTGGCCAGTGCGGCAAGAACTTACGGTACATTTATACTGAAAAATATGCATCATTACACAAGAAACCTTAAAAAGGGATACTCCGTAATAGGGTTTACTCTTTTGCCCTTAAATAATTGAGCAGATCTTGCCGACAGCCTCTGCACAATTATTTGAGATTTGGGGGAAATTCTCACCCTTTTCTCCCTCGCCTCGACTCAGGGACCTCCGAACCCAAAAGTCCCCGAAGCTTTCCAACACAATTTAAAGCCCTAAATAACTTTCTTAGCATAGCAACGGCACATTACGCAGCGCAATGGGACTCAAACCAGTTCCGCAGCGCTTGCGCAGAGTGATGGATGGGAGCTGCACGCGCATGCACAGATCTGATCTATCACTGCCTCGCTGAGAACGCTCGCTACAGTGATTGGTCTCAGAGGGTGACGTCGACTGCTCTCTGTGACATCACTAGCGACCGGCAGCCGGGAAATTCAAAAATCCTGGCTGCTGGTTACGCTGGCCGGGGTGGAGCAAACTCCTCCAATTCACCCTGCTGTTGTACCAGATTGGGGCAGCAGGAAGGGGGTACAAATGTATAAAGTTTGTAGCAGTGATATAAACAAAATAATTATCTCGAAGAGGTCAGTTATTTAATTCCTGCAACACACATTACATACTATACATTTCAACATGGCCAAGCATTCAAAGCTCCCAGAAAAGGGGGGGGGAATTTCGGTCTCTTAGTTTTTGATGGATGTAAAAAAAAAAAAAAAAAAACACAAGCTACATATTAACATTGGTTCTCATAGCGAAGCTTTGTTGCCAGCCCAAATATAAACGTATCCACAAGTGGTCTCGCCGTCCAGTACCACCCCCCGGGGTTCCCCAATCAACATATAAAAACGCACTGTTAATATACATACCAAGAAGGTGTAAACCTCAGACAGGTGTGGGGGGGGGGGGTGGTACAGGACACGGGCGTTACAGAGCTTCAAAGCCGGAGCAGGAAAGCACACAAGTGGTAAAGCACAGCAGCAGGGGTTGGGGTTTTGTTTTAAAAAGGAACTGGCGCGTGTCACCTTCTAATGCTTTATGACAGTGATGGAAAAAAACAGCTGGAAAAATGACAGGATGCGCACTCCATGCACGACCAACGCCATATGCACTATATTAGGGCAGCGTAACCGTATACTATATATAAATACACCGGCTGTATGCTGCACGCACACATATATAAACGTATACACATCATAATAGACAGGCCGCTACAGCAAACGTGCATTCACAGCAACACGTCAATCCGAGACGTATAAACAGAGCGCGGCGCTATGCCATGATTCTCCCGGTGTATACACTCCGCCTGACACACAGGACCCTTAAAGAATGAGATCTGCTAAACAAGCAATGAGGGAGGGATTCCCCAACCTCCATTACTGGAAAAAAATATACAGTATATATAGAAAATAAAAAGTCACGACAGACTAAAAGGGGTTAATCACGAAGCGCCGCTGTTTCTTCAAAATTAAAAAGGAATATTCTACTGAAACACAGTTACTTTTTGTTTCCATTAATAAATCGGTGAGATCCTGCCGCCAGATTAGAATTTATTCTTTCTATTTTTAGGTGCTTTCACTCCCCCTTTGTCTCTCTTTACTCCTCCGCTTCAGCTCAGGGACTCCCAAACCAGGACATCCCTGCAGATTTTTCTGTGCAACTTGCATAGCTTAGGAAACGCAAAGTGGGCAGCGCTACGGATGTTCCGTAGTGCCTGTGCAGAGCGATGGATCGGAGCTGCGCATGCACAGATGCGATTGGTCTCAGAGAGCGCGACGTCGACATGCTCTCTGCGTGCTGACATCACTAGTGACCAGCAGCCGGGAAATCCAAAAATCCCAGCTGCTGGTGAAGCTGCGCGGAAACTCCTTCACCCAACAATTTCATCAGATCGGGGCACTCCACACATTCTGACCACTATAAGAAGCTAAAGTGGTCAGGATGGGCAGAGTGTCCCTTTCACCATAGCTGCAGACAACGTAAGAAGCGCTGTTACTTCGGTGATCTGGAAGAGGAAAGTCCCACACTGGCAGGCCAAGTTATTTCAAATAACAGTCAACAATTTTATTCTTCCCTAGTCAAGTTCGGCTGTTCTTCGTTAGGAGAACTCGATCATGGTTTTCAACACCAGTGAATACATTTCAGCCGTTTCAAACTGCCGATGTCCTTTGTCGTCTGGTGAAAACAAGAGGAAAGATGGCGGACGACAGTGAAATGTTCCTCAACAGGGAAGAGACCTCAATCTCACCATCACTGATTGTAGTTCTGTTGCCCTGTGACTTTCCATCAGAGGTTAGTGAGTATGTAAAAGGTGTTACAAGCCCTGTCTCACACAGCTGACGATCTAAAAGCCCTCCAGTGAGGGACAGAAAGAGATGCTATGTCATTAGGAGTGTTGGAAGCGGACATGTGGGAGAGATGGGATTGTATAGAGGAAGCGCAGTTCGAGAGAGGACAAAGCCATCGGAAATCAGTATTGTAGACGCCAAGCCATTAGGGTTTACGGCCAGTTAGAATTTAACCCACCATGCACCTGGCTGCTTCTTCAGATGGCCATAGATTGGAATGGATGAGGAACATTTTCAACCGGCTATGCAGTGGTACAAACAAAGCATGGATTGTAATGGGGCAGCACAGAGCGTGGGGCCAATCCTTCCTACAGGAGGGCCGGGGAAGCAACGGAGAGCAAAACGGATTTCACAGACAAGAGGGAACACCTTGGAAAGGCCACTGGATGAACTAGAGCAACGCAACGAGTAAGCAAACCAACTCCTCAGTAGCCTTAATGCATACAGGGCTGCTCATGGGAAAACTGGGATATTGTCCATCAGAATTACACTTACGCTACTCATTGTTTACTTGCAACTATGAAATTAAGGGTTATATTACAACACCAACCCCCACCACAACCCTGTCTGGCCACAGTACGCTGCCCAACATCATGGGATCTGCAGTTCAACAACAGCCGGAATGCCAACCCATGCCGCAAACCACCAATATCAAATAGATCCAGGTTAGAATGATCCGAGAGCTCAGGTAGCTCCTAAAATTCATGGAATAGTCGACAAAAACCACCTACAAAGTTGTCTATGGCTGTGTGGGCGGCTCGTTTGTCTTCTAAACGGCACCAGAAATATACAGGGTTATTCAGAGAGAGGTGAAAACCAGGAGAATGACTGGAGAAGTGAAAATTCAAGGTCAAAATAACCGATTTGGAAAGTTAGATAAATTACGGCAACCATGGTGAGCATCAGCTATCCATAGAAGAAGAACCCAACACCGGCAGGAGACATTGCCACCAAAAAGAAGTAGTATGTGGCTCTTCTCCATACAGCGTTGTTCTGTCATCGTTCGTAACGCAGGTGTAAATACTTCAGGGACCATCAAGTATAGCTTTTGGAGTTCAGTCAGGGTCACCAGATCCACCATGTTTTCCTGGATGCATCTAATTTATTCATGCTGATGGGCAGTGCACGAAAAATGCCACCCCGCAGCATGTATAATCCATACGCTGCAGGTAAGAAATCACAAAAGAATCCCAGGTGACCTGCCTTGATTTCCTTCTTGCGGCATAAGAATTATACATGTTGCAGGGCATCACTTTTCCCTGAGCTCCCCCTCTGCATGAAATAGTAACAGGTTCCAGGAAAACATGGCGGACCTGGAAATAGTAAGTCCAGCAGATATTGCCAATGGAAACAACTTCGATTGAACCACTGCGGGAAATCTGCACGGAGATAGAAACTGAAAACCACATCAAAACGTGACCAAATTCACCAATGTGTCGCCATACTTGCCCAGTTGTAGGGCACCGAATCGCAGCCACCATTATTTCGGTAAAACCACAGAGACTATAGAAACACCCTGCAGTAAGTGGCAGCGTTAGGTCTACACAACGTACCGAGCCTCAGCCAGACGTCACCACCAATCTCACATCCATCCAGACCTTCTGCTCATCTACACATTCCAGGGACAGAAAACACAAGTTTACTTTATCTCAAGGTTTGGACAAATATGGGAACCAGGCTGACTGTTAACTCTATAGACCAACCAAGCCCATGATCTCAATCTCTGTCCACCCCAAATCAGGCCAGTCAACTTCACAGTCACCTAGACGTTTATGTCTACAATTCCCAGAAGAGATTGGCAGGGAATCACGGGAGTTGTAGTTCAGAAACATCTGGGAGGCCAGAGTTTGACAACCCTGCCTGCCCTACATGTTCCTGAACTACACCACCGGTAATCCTCTGGCCATTTATTGCATTCAAAGAATTCTGGGAATTGTAGGCAAAGAACATCTATGGGGTCAGAGATTGACAGCTCTGCGGCCCAAGACAAACCAACGGAGAGAACGCTCACTGAATGAACGTCCAGCTGCCAGAAAGAGCATCTGATCTGGGGCCGGAGATCTGAGGGCCACATCTGTACCAGCAGGACCCTGGATGGGGTTGGGGGCTGGAAGAACCTTTGTTACAGTTAGAGGATGCATATCAATGGGGCAACTGGGAAAGAAAACAAAAAGGGGGACAATGATGAAGTGATTAACAGCGGCCTTTGTGCGCACATTACTCTTAAAGACGTGAGACCCCCCCCCCCCCAGCTAGGGCAGAATCATCTATTAATTAACCAGCTGCCTGCGGGGACATACAGCGCCCAAACAAACCATACCAAAAACACCCTCACTGGTGGTGACCAACTCACACTGCAGGAATAAATATGTATTTTTATCCGAAGAGGCGGAATAGAGCGCAAAGCGGATAAAAGACGCAAAACCAAAATCGCCCCCGCCGCTGTGTATCCTGAAGATCTCAATAAAGTCAGCGCATTGATGATGCAGGAATTAACCCCGTCTGTCTCCATGTGGACTGTGACCAGTGGAGGCTTCTGAAGACTGGCATGAAAAGAGATAAAAACCCCCAATTATCACATCAAACGCTTTAGACATGTCAGTAATGACCGGTCACCAAACACATGATACAAACTTATCCGCTTCCGCTTCGTCCGCCTCAATAAAGCGAGTACTTGAGATTCCTTCAAATATTTTGACCCAACTTTCACATGTCTGATGTCCTCTCATTCCATGCGTTGGTCCTTAAAAGAGACTGCTGGCACAGAGAGAGCGCCAGTGACCTGCAGCACGGCACGCGCATGCACACGCTTCCCCAGAAAGACCGAGCGGGATCAGACAGCATTGTTAATATTTTGTATTTTTGTTATTAAAGGGACATTCCATTCATCTTGTGTTATGGTTTTAAAGTGGTCAGGATGTAAGGGGAGCCCCCACCCCGATGAAGTGGAGTGGTTTCCTCCACTCATGGTCACCGGCAGCCGGGATTTTGAATATCCCGGCTGCCATTCGCTAGCGATGTCACACACATAGCGGGCGATGTCACCCTCTCAGACCAATCGCTGTAGCGAGCGTTCTCAGAGAGGCAGCGATGGATCAGATCTGTGCATGCGCGGCGTGCAGCTCCGACCCATCGCTCTGCGCAGACGCTACGGAACTTGTGTACATAAAGTGTGCGAGTCGTTCAGCGCGTTAGAACGCAGTAAAGCTTCAGGGACTTCCAGGTTTGTGGAGTCATGTCACTTAAGGATTTACTGAAGGTTGCCCATAGGAGGTACACAGCAGATGCCCCTGTGCAAGTGAGACGTGACACAGAGTAGGATGCAGGTCACCTTTATCCACGCTTTAGGCTAGAGTCAAACGAATGCATTTTTTCGCATCGTCGGTAAAAAAAGTGCGTCCGAACGCACTGACGTATTTTTTCATGGAAGACGCGGTAGCGGTCATACGATGCGCATTTTCGTGTGTGATTTTTGACGGATCTATTAAAAACAAATGGACGTTGTGTTGGCCGGACATGTGCAGCGTCTGACGTCTCCTATTCACGCACACACGCCGCTATGTCGATGCAGCGCACTCTGTGCGTCAGTACTAGCGGTTCTACGTTCTCGAAAAAATGCGTTCGTTTGCCTCTTGCATTGCGTGGCCGAACTTTCGTGCGGCCGTACTTCGTATATTGGCTGTCATTTGCTGCTACTACGGCCGTAATAAAGTGCGGCTGCACGCGCGTTAGCACTGCGTTCGTCTGACCCTAGCCTAAGAAAGGGCTTATTCACCTGCTAGTGTTAAAATCACCAATATTTGACTAGTTTCCAGATCTGAGAAGCTAGACGTGACCTTTGTTCTCGCACACCACATTAAAGCGCCGCTGCCGTGCCAAGCATAACGAGTTCATTCCATAGCGAATCGACCAATATATAGGCAGTAAACATTTTTATTAAAACAATCAGGAAATTAAGTGATTCCATGTCAAACTGTCACTTTCAGATGACATGACCCCAAGGCGAGGGACAGCGGTGAACGGAAGAGCCGTCCTACAGGACAAACATCCACTTACTACTCCAGCCTGAATGCAGGCCAATGGTAGACTGACATGTCAACGCGGAGGGACAAAAAAAAAACAACACAGGCAATGACGGGCCATTAACCTGCATGCGCGGCGAGGACATCACCGAATGGTTGACAGTCTGTCGATGTCAGTGACCATTTTTGTCATGGCTCCAGCAAGCAGGCGGCGCCAAGTGCCTGATGCTGCCCCTCTCGAGATACAGCTTGGGGCAGACACCCTCCTGCCCCCTCAGGATACCACTGCAATCATAGAGTGCTGCTCGATAACCTGGTTCAACCGCATGGAGGGATGAGATATCACAATGACCGTTATTGGAGGGAAGGTGAGTATCACAGAACCCCGTGCTCAGAGACTGGACTGAAACAGGGAATGTGGCCGCTACAGGTTCCCGTTATAAGAGTTTACGTTCTAGGAAGACATGGCTACGAACCTCATTGAGAAACAATGTATGCCCAGCCAGGCCTCTCTCTCGCTGGACAGCCCCACCAAGAATGCAGACACTCCAATTTCTGTAGGGACGCAAAGCAGAAGCTAACACAACCCCAAAGTGCAGTGCCCCTTTACCCGGTTCACAGCACATTCTCGTCATGTCTTGGCCAGAAACAAGAAGATGCAAGAAGGTCACCTGCTCTGTAAGGGACTTCAAAAAGTAAGCCCATCAACTTGGGAAAGGCCACCAAGAACTCAGAGGCCAACGTCCCTCCACTTATATCCGACCTACCATGAAGTGTGGGTCAACCTGCCACGAGGCCAAATAACACAAGCCGTGTAATTACCGGGTGCTCGCCAAGCGTTACATCAGATGTACGATCCAGGAGGAGAGCACAGGCACTGGGCAACATTTTTTCTTCTTACTGTAGAATGATCCAGACATTGTAGCTGGAAGTAGACTTCACGGAGCACATGGCTACCTGGTCCCTGGAGCTGTCAATCCCTAACTTGGCCCAAAGCAAGAAGGGAGAGGTATCCCACACATTGCAGACCCCTCAACCTCATTGTGTCTTCCATTCAGAGCCACCCAAAACATACAGGTCGCACAGACGAGGCTTCCCAAGAGGTTCAATGACATGCAAGCTGGACTGAGGTGGTAGGGGGCCAAAAAAAAAAAGCTCCGCCGGTGGGCAACGCAAACATTTCTCATGACTCTGCTTCTCCAGGTGCCATACCCACCTCAAACCATGACCCATATGCCCATCTAACAATAAAAACACCCTCAGACCTGCACGGTTCCTACGACAACCCCACCAGACCCCAGCTTCACGCGGTCAGACCTCAGATGCCCCCAAATAAACAGATGGAAGCGCCTGAGACACACAAGTATTTATATTTTGCAGCATAACGTGAAACGTTTGAAGCACGTACGCGTTTCGCCACCCCACCATACACAAAGCGGAGAAGCCCCCCCCAACAAAGCCCGACATGGACCATTATTCCCCCCTTTGTCTCTCAGCCATGAGGAAATAAATCTGGTTTTCCTTCACCCACCATAAAGCGCTCAGCATCGCACAATACAGCAGGCAGGGAGGTGGCCTTTTGTCTGTTAATTATTAACGTGGAACATATGAGCCCAACAGCCTAAATTCACATCAGGGTTAAAGGCCTCACCGGGGGAAAAGGAAGAAAAATACAAATATATAAATCTAGGTTTACAAAATATCCTGATGGTTGTGACACGCTGAAACGTAAGAAGTCAAAATAAACCTGGACGCAAAGCAGAGGTCAATACAAGCAGAGGGCAGCTCCCTTCATGCACCTCCCAATACCCTGCACCACCAGGCGGGCTGCTCACTCAGGAAAGTCCCCGGCTTGGTGAGGCCTTGCCTGAGGATTCAGGAAATGGCCAGCAGGAGACTGGGTGGACAGCCTGTCAGGCACTGCATATGGCCAAGCCCCCCATTGCATGGACTTCCCACCATCCCTGCTGCAGAGCCCACCACCCAACAACTAAACATTTACTGCAAATAATGTCTTCATGCATAAACCCAGCCACACCAGACAGACAGACAGACAGACAGACAGACAGACACAGACAGGAAGCATCAGATGTGGGAGGGCTGAAACCACATTTAAATAAAAATAAACACTAAATGACAGTCTGGAGGAGACATGGTCTACACCTGAGACCCCCAAAGGTCCTACCATGATCCAGGAGGACTAGGAAGCCCATGGACCTGGAGAATAAATTGCATTTTAGGTGCAGAACATGTCCCAGAGCCTGCAGACATGGAGAGAGAATTCCAGGAGATCCTTTTACAATGTATCAGTTCACTGCTACATTGTATCCAAGGGAGGAGGAAGTGGTGGAGGGGGGGTGAGACCTTCCTTCAAACCCCCCACCCCTTTCTTCTTCCTCTCCAGGAAAACTCTGTCTCCCAAAAAAAATTTAAAAAAGAGAAATTGAGAATGAAATTGTGGATCTTACCAAGGCTATGAAGAGAGGTCCCAGGCATGTGCAGAGCTCCCAAGATCACTTCTGGTTGGGGGGGGGGGGGAGGGCAGGAAAGGAGGATGGTGGCTGTTTAAAAAAAAAAAAAGCAGGAGGGGAGAGGCAGGCTGTCCTTTTGTATCAGGCAGCTTTTGTTTCCCTGTGTTACATTTGAAAGAAAATCCAACATGTAGGTTATTACAGGAAGCTCGACTCAGATTCCAGGGCGGTGCGATCCAGGTTCCCAAAAAAAAATTATTTTTTTTAAAAAAAAAAAAGATTTCTGTTTTTTTTTCCCAAGGAAATGCGATGAGGAGGAAGAAGAAATCCTGTGTGTACAGCTCAGTGTCTCCCCCAAGCAGTGTGAGGGCAGCTCCATACACCTCTTCCAGGCACAGGCACAGCCCCCTTCTCCTTCTCCACCCTCCTCCCATGCCCTTTTACTATTGTCTCACATTAGCTTCACATATCCCCTTTCCTTTTCTTTTTTTACATGTGTTGCTCTTCCAACCTGGCAGATCTAGAGGGAGGGAGGGACTGAGAGAGTTTCTTCCTGGATATTATTATTATTATTATTTTTGATCTGTCAAAAATTAAAATATAAACAATTTTTTTTAAAAAAAAAAAAAATATTATTTTTTTACTTTTATTAATAATTTTTAAATTCGAATTTATTATTTGATTTTTTTTTAATAAATGTTTTAATATCTTTAATCACATACGCTATCGTTTTCATTGACCTGTGGCAATCGCTTCTTTTTTTTTTTCTTCATAAATAATATGCAGGGTTATTCAGAGAGCGGTGAAAAGCAGGAGAATGACTGGAGAATGGAAAATTCTAGCAGGGTTATTCAGAGAGCGGTGAAAAGCAGAAGAATGACTGGAGAATGGAAAATTCTAGCAGGGTTATTCAGAGAGCGGTGAAAAGCAGGAGAATGACTGGAGAAGTGAAAATTCTAGGTCAAAATAGCCAACCCAGAAAAATTCTCCCATTTATCTCATTTTCCAAATCGGCTATTTGGTCTAGAATCAGGGATCAGCAACCTTGGCTCCCTGGTGTTTTGGGAACTACATTTCCCATGTGGCTCAGTAAGCCTAATGGGTGACTTAGCATCGTGGGAGATGTAGTTTCCAAAACATCAGGGAGTCAATGTTCCTGACCCCTTGTCTAGATTGTTCTCTTCTCTTGCCAATTCTCCTGGTTTTCACCTCTCTCTGAATAACCCTGATAATCATTACTTTTTTAATTGTATGTGGTACCATTTTTATCATCAACAGGGCTTTCAGGGATATTCAGAGAGAGGTGAAAACCAGGAGAATTGGCAGGAGAAGAGAACAATCTAGACAAGGGGTCAGCAACCTTGGCTCCCTGATGTTTTGGAAACTACATCTCCCACATGGGAAATGTAGTTCACAAAAACACCAGGGAGCCAAGGTTGCTGACCCCTGATCTAGACCACATAGCCGATTTGGAAAGTGAGATAAATGGGAGAATTTTTCTGGGTTGGCTATTTTGACCTAGAATTTTTCACTTCTCCAGTCATTCTCCTGGTATTCACTTCTCTCTGAATAACCCTTTGTCCTTTGAATAATAGCATTCCTCTTTCACATTTTACGTGGTATAATTTTAAACCTAAATACCACTCGGCTTTACATTTTTACTGTAAGTATTATTTTTTTGGTTGTCTTTTTAATTAAATTTAAAATCCATTTAATTATTCATAATCGTTAATAGTATGTTTATTTTTAGTATTAACAATATCATTGGGATCTTATTTATTTTTTTAAATTTAATATATTTACTTTTTCTTTTTGTAAATAATTAAAAAAATAGGAAATATTCTATTAAATATATTAAATATTATTATTAATATTATTGTTGCTAATTTATCGCTTTCTTTGCAATAAAAGAATTAATTTTGCAAAATAAGATATGTTTTAGATTTAAAACAAGCTGAAAGTGGCAATCCTATTTCAAGGGCCATCATACTCAACTTTTTATTTATTTATTAACTTATTTATATATTGAGTGGCCTGGTCTGCAGAGCTGATTCCCTTGAGCAGTGATGGGCATCCCTGGCATCTCTGATTTCCTCTAGAATGTTAGATTCTAAGCCCTGCCCTCGGAGGACTGAATCAGCCCTCCAGGGACTAAGTCCCTGCACTCAAAAGGCTGAATCAGCCTGCCCAGATCCCTCCTTCAGAAGGGAATGAGCTCACAGCACTGTGAGCACACACGTAACATTGAGTGGTCACAGTGCATAGAGTGTCCCTTTTAACTCTATCTATAATGGCTCGGTTGTAATGGGCCCCAATATGTCAACGTGAAAAGGGTACAGGAAAACATGGCAGATGAAAACATGTGTCAGCTTCTTACTGTGAGACCCTCTCTCTATATGGCCTCTGGAGGGCCGGCATCTCCCAGGATTCTCTGGCCTATTTCCAGCAAAACCTTTTTTGGTTTTTGATTTGTTGCTGCATCCAGGTTCCAGGGCTCCAGTCTGGTCTTTCCCTGGATTCCAAGGAGCACCAGGTGTGGCTCATTCCACTTGGGAGGCCTCCATAAATAGGAGCTACTCCCATGTATCTTTGTTTCTGTATTGTGTCATCACAGTCATTCACTGTGAAAGCTCCTGGTGTGTGGACCTGGTCCTGTATACCGAGCCCTGGCTATGGACTTGGATTATTCTCTGGAATTTCCCATTTCGATATGATTTGGATTTACAGTTACCGAACCTTCTGCTTGGGCTTTGACTTCTTAATGCCAGACGCCTGCCACCAACTTTACGCTTGAGCACGACCACGTTTATGCAAGTTTCTAATATCCCCATTTTGTTATTCCAGGCCCCCGTTCTTTGCCTCAGCCCTGTCTGTCCGTACCCTGTATTTTGTATAACCTGTTTGTTTTATGTCCTAGCTCCTGTTGTGTTTTTTTTATATATATACAGTTGTGTTCAAAATTATTATTCAACCCCCAATGCTGTAAAGGGTTTTAGGGAATTTAGTGACATTTGTAATTGTATTCAGAATGAAATCCTACAAGGACTTTTTAAAGAACCATATGCAACTAAAATGACATCAATTGGTTTTGTAATACAGTAGTAAATGTTTCTTTTGTGAATTCTTCATTGACACAATTATTCAACCCCTTAAAGACTACCACTCTGAAGAACAGAGGTTCATTTAAGTGTTTTCATTCAGGTATTGAAAACACCTGTGGATGTCACGCAGCAGCAATAAAGCATAATAAGCACCAATTAGGCAGCTTTAAAATGACTGTGATACTCAGCTCCTTCTAGACATTTACTGGTGTGGTTACAAACATGGTGAAGTCAAGAGAATGGTCCAGCAAGACAAGAGAAGAGGTGATTACTCTTCACAGGAAGGGCAATGGCTATAAGAAGATTGCAAAGATGTTAAACACACCAAGAGAGACCATAGGAAGCATCATTCGCAAATTCAAGGCAAAGGGCACTGTTGAAACGCTACCTGGTCGTGGCAGAAAGAAGATGCTGACTTCGACTGCTGTGCGCTACCTGAAGCGTAGAGTGGAGAAAAGTCCCCGTGTGACTGCTGAGGAACTGAGAAAAGATTTGTCAGATGTGGGTACTGAAGTTTCAGCTCAGACAATACGGCGCACACTGCGTAATGAAGGCCTCCATGCCAGAACTCCCAGGCGCACCCCCTAGCTGTCTCCAAAGAATAAGAGTCGACTGCAGTATGCCAAAAGTCATGTGGACAAACCACAGAAGTTTTGGGATAGTGTTCTGTGGACTGATGAAACAAAATTAGAACTGTTTGGGCCCATGGATCAACGCTATGTTTGGAGGAGGAAGAACAAGGCCTATGAAGAAAAGAACACCTTGCCTACTGTGAAGCATGGCGGGGGTCAATCATGCTTTGGGGCTGTTTTGCTTCTGCAGGTACAGGGAAGCTTCAGCGTGTGCAAGGTACCATGAATTCTCTTCAGTACCAGGAGATATTGGATGACAATGTGATGCAGTCCGTCACAAACCTGAGGCTTGGGAGACGTTGGACCTTTCAACAGGACAATGATCCCAAGCATACCTCCAAGTCCACTAGAGCATGGTTGCAGATTAAAGGCTGGAACATTTTGGAGTGGCCATCGCAGTCACCTGACTTAAATCCGATTGAGAACCTCTGGTGGGACTTAAAGAAAGCAGTTGCAGTGCGCAAGCCTAAGAATGTGACTGAACTGGAGGCTTTTGCCCATGACGAATGGGCGAAGATATCCGTAGATGGCTGCAAGACACTTGTGTCAAGCTATGCTTCACGTTTAAAAGCTGTTATAACTGTAAAAGGATGTTGTACTAAGTACTAAGATTGAATGTCACTTGGGGGTTGAATAAAACTGATAATGATGTGAGCACAGAAAAGACATTTGTGGTTATTTCATTATAAATGTTATGTTATATTTGTCTGACCTACACGTGCCTCTTTGATTTAGGCTAGGGTCAGACTGAGGCAGTGCGAACGCGCGTTCTGGCGCACTTAATCACGGCCGCACTAGCAGCAGATGCCGGGCAATGACGGCCAATATACGAAGTACGGTCGCACAAAAGTCCGGCTGCGCAACGCAAGTGGAAAATGAACGCATTTTTTCGAGAACGTGAAACCGCAGGTACTGACGTACAGAGTGCGCTGCGTCCGCTAGCGGCGTGTGTGTGTGATTTGGAGACGTCAGACGCTGCTAATGTCCAGCCAACATAACGTCCAGACACAAAAAGTGTTTTATTGATGATCCGTACAAAATCACGGACGAAAATGCGCATAGTATGACCGCTATCACGTATTCTGTGAAAAAATGCGTCCATTCGTTCGAACGCACTTTTTCACAGACAACATAAAAATGCGTTCGTCTGACCCTAGCCTTAATTGTAAGCAAGATGACTGAATGATCAAAATCAATGTCAAACTGGCCAAAACACTCACTTTCAGTGGGGGTTGAATAATTTTGAACACAACTGTGTGTGTGTGTGTGTGTGTGTGTATATCTATATATCCTTTTTTTTTTTTTTTTGTTATCCCATGTGTTTAACCCGGTATCTTCTTGGCCTCCTCCATCACGGCACATTAGACTCGCCCCCACTTGCCGAGCACCTTACACTTACAGGTTCCTGTTGTGGATTTAATTCCGGTGACATAATTAGCACTTTTGGGAGATGTTTTAGAGCGTTAATATCCAGGCCTGCCCTTTTGGCTGGGGGTGCACCTCCCCAGGCCCTGCACTCTGGGGAACCTGCACCACTGCTCTATCTGGGGGGAGATGGGGATCATTGTGTGGTGTGGAAAGTGTGGCAAGGGGCCCCAAAACCTTTTCTCACCCAGGGCCCCTCATGCTCGAGTCGGCTCTGTTTATTACCCCACATCTCCAATCTAATTATTCAACCCCCTAAATACTATTAGTCGCCGGGACGGTCTTTTTACAAACAATACCACTCCCTTGCGTTACTTTAAAGCGCCTGAAATCACCCAGAACGAAACCAATAAACGCCTAAAATGGTGCTATGATCACAAGCCGACCCTGTGGAAACCTGCCTGTGGTTTTCTGCTGGTCAACACTAGGTTTCCATTCCTTCAAGCAGAACACTCAAGCTCTGCGTGGAATATTTTTGCTCCTCACACCCATACGCTCAGTCACTGACACATACACATACATGCCTTTTTCCTTTCATCCTTCACATCCCATTTCAGCCTTTTTTTTTTTTTTTTTTTTTTTTATTGCCCCGTACACGGGGAAAGCAAGAGCTGAGGACACTAACTCATACTACCACAAAGCCCTACTGGCCAACAAGGACCACCCCCAAACCATGTGGGCTGCAACAACTCATATCCACCCTGATCATCCAAAGCCCCCATGAAGGCAACCTGACAAAATATCCAAATAAAGGCCCAAATTAACGATTCCAGGGAAAACTATATCAGAGAATGGAGACATGATATAGCAAACTCCCAGAAACTCACCATTTACCAGTTTCCAACCCCAACCCTCCTAGATTGTGAGTTCCTACGGGAATAGGGCCCTCATCTCCTCCTGTACTGTTTGTCAAATGTTGTTCAATGTATTGTAACCCTGTCTGTACTGTGCTTATTGTACAGCGCTGTGGAATATGCTGGCGCTTTATAAATAAAGAATAATAATAATAATCCTTACAGAGGGAATACAAACTGGCCCCATACCTGGAGGGAATACAAACTGGCCCCATACCTGGAGCTACAACAAGACCCCACGGACAGACAGATCTTGAGCCGCTACAGACTGAGCGCCCACAGCATGGAGATCGAATCAGGGCGGCATAGACAGACCTACAAGCCCAGGGAGAATAGACTGTGCCAGCATTGTGACCAGGGGGCCCTGGAAGATTAGGTCCACTTCCTCCTACAGTGCCCCAAGTACTCAGCACTGAGGGAAACTCACTTCCAGAGACTCTCCGCTCTCATCCCGGACTTCACCTCTATAGAAGAGACGAGGAAACTCCACATCATACTGGGAGAAGAGACAAGGAAACTCCACATCATACTGGGAGAAGAGACGAGGAAACTCCACATCATACTGGGAGAAGAGGAGCCGGCGGTGAAAATATCTGCCCAATAGTGACAAACTGAGAGGAACATGAGAGATCCCAGACTTATAAATCCCCAACACGGACTCACCCCCATCCCCCTTCACATTATCCCTTACCCCGATACTGTCCATGGACTTACCTATTCCCCCATATCATTCTTTACCCCTAATAATGTCCCACTCCATCCCATAGAACCTCCCCATATGCTTTGTCAATGCTAAAATGTATTTGGTCCTGCCAATAAAGTTTATTAGACTTGACTTGATAAGACGAGACGGGCAATAGAGAGAGAGAAAAGAGGAGATAGAGAGGATGGGGGAGAGTGAAGAAAGAAAGGGGCAGGAGGTGGGAAGGGGGACAATGTAACTAGTCCCTGGACATGCGCATGTCCAGTCATCACACACCCGTACAGAGGTTTCAAAACCCATACAGTCTAGGTGAAACCCGTACAGGTGGCAATCCTAATCTTTAGAGGCTACCTGGGGCTTATTCACTAAATTGGGAATGTGGAGTATTCACAAAAGGGATTTAAAAATAATCAGGAATTGGGAAAAAGTTTAAATCACCAGCTCAATGTTACAACTGGTTCTACTTATTTGACAACCGTACACCAAAGAAAGAAGGGATCACATCAGACGGGTATGTTGAAAATAAGAGCATGATTTATCGGAAAGTGCAACCTTTCGGTCGTATCCGTGGACTTTCATCAAGCAGATATATGAAAATGTACATATCACTCAGCGTACTGGCAGGATGGGAGAATGTTTATTCCTTAAGGCTAGGGTCAGACGAACGCATTTTTCACGTTGTCCGTGAAACGTACGTTCGTTCGAACGCACTTTATTTTTTCCCGGAATACGCAATAGTGGTCATACGATGCACCTTTTCGTCCGTGATTTTGTACGGATCATCAATAAAACACTTTTTGCGTCTGGACGTTATGTTAGCCGGACATTAGCAGCGTCTGACATCTCCCAATCACGCAAACACGCCGCTATGCGGACGCAGCGCACTCTGTACGTCAGTAGTAGCGGTTTGACGTTCTAGAAAAAATGCGTTTGTTTGCCACTTGCGTTGCGCGGACGAACTTTCGTGCGGCCGTACTTCGTGTGTTCCCCGGCATTGGACGTCATTTGCTGCTAGCACGGCCGTGATTTCGTGCGGCTAAACGCACGTTAAAAATGCTTTCGTCTGACCTTAGCCTAAATTGGGAAAATTGAATTGTTTTTTTTTTTTTTTTAAATATTGCATAATGTATTATCATTAACCACTTTGTTCTACAATGTAACTACATGACCCACCATTGTGACATGTTAAAAGAGCTAAACTGGCCGTCGCTGGAATCTAGATGCACCCTTCACCTTTCCAACCTGGTGTTTAAGAGCTTTTCTGGGAAGCTGCCACCCTACCTGAATAGACTGCTTCCCCAGCAGTTCCCTCATCCTATAACCTCAGATCCAGGACCAGCACCTTACTTGCAATACCACAATACAAAAAGACAGTGGCTCGGTCTTCATTTTCCTACAGAGCACCGCAATTAAGGAGTAACCTCCCAGACACCATCCAATCTTCCCCCAGTCTAAAGTCCCTTAAGACTTCCCTATTAACATACCTCAATACGGAATGCACCTGTAAACATGTAACATAGTGACTATATACAGAATGCACCTGTAAACATGTAACATAGTGACTATATACAGAATGCATCTGTAAACATGTAACACAGTGACTATATACAGAATGCACCTGTAAACATCTAACACAGTGACTATACAGAATGCACCTGTAAACATGTAACATAATGACTATATACAGAATGCACCTGTAAACATGTAACATAATGACTATATACAGAATGCACCTGTAAACATGTAACATAGTGACTATATACAGAATGCATCTGTAAACATGTAACACAGTGACTATATACAGAATGCACCTGTAAACATCTAACACAGTGACTATACAGAATGCACCTGTAAACATGTAACACAGTGACTATATATAGAATGCACCTGTAAACCTGTAACACAGTGACTATATACAGAATGCACCTGTAAACATGTAACATAGTGACTATATACAGAATGCACCTGTAAACATGTAACACAGTGACTATATTTCCTACATAATTATTTTCTGGGTTAATCTGTATATTTATGTTTTGTTTTGTTAGATCTTGCATTTTATTACGTTGTAACGACTGTAACAATTCAATGTTCTTGAATCCAGGAGATACTGAAAACCAGAGAAATATCAGCGTATTCTTCCTGGTAAGATGCTATATAAATAAATAAATGTACAACTTTTGAATTTTTCCAGATTCATTGAAGTTGTTTTAATCTTTTACACTGCTTGAGATGCAAATTCCCTTCCAAAGCTTTATTCTTTCAATCCTTTATATATATATTCTCATAATATCATTAGTTTCTGCGCTCTGAAAGAAAAAGATTAGAAAGTAAAGTCTCTGAAGGCTCCAGAGCCGATAATGTTCTCTGAGTGCCGGGAGAGGGAAAGAATAATTTGATTACACGATTACGTGAGAATAGCATTAGCCGGAGAAAGGCGATCGTCTTGTTTTATCTGGGATTGCTCCGTATCACAAGGAGTCATTCCACAAAACGCTGAGATCATACGATAACGGATGACATCATCGATCTGCGCAGGATGAGCTGGGCTCGTTTTAAGACCTATAAAAGAAGCATTAAGTGACAAACTTACAAATGATTCTGTTTCAAAAAAAGACAAATCCCACCAATAAATTACAAAAAATATAGCGGGGTTATTGAGAGAGCGCCGAGATGTCGCTGACATTTCTCTCCTTCCCTGCACTTTGGGGAATCAACGTTCCCCACCCTGCAATGAATTCAGCATTCACCGCAGGGTCCCCGTAGTGCAGGGAAAACCCACCGAAAACCTGCCAAACACCTGATGAAAATCTGCCGGAACCACCGCAGAAAACATGCCGAACACAACTGAAAGAGCAGCCACCGGAAAAAGCCGACAAGCAGACGAACGGGGTAAAAAAAAAAAAACAGAAAACAAAACGATTGACAGTGTCAAAATTGAAACGCTGTTTGTAAAAAAAAAAAAATAATAAAAAAAAAAAATACTGGACGAAAATGCCTGGAATTTACATATAAAGAGCCAATGAATGATAATAAAAAGACAACGGACGACCCTCACAGGTTCTGGTTCATAAAAGAAACTGTCGGAGACACGGAAAGTTATGCCCATCCAATCCATGTATAGACTAATTATTTGCAAAAACTACCGGAATGTCTGTTTAACTAACACACACACACCTGATATTCATGGCATTGGTATTATCATCATTTATATATAGCGCCAACAGTTTCCGCAGTGCTTTACAATAACCAAATGTAACAAATTACAGATAAACGGATGTAGCGCTGGTTTTAAATCCCCTGCCGTGTAGTACTTATTTTTGGCCACCGGAGGGAGACAAGCGCGATGTGAGACACTGAACATTGGGACTACATTTCTCGGCATGCTTTGCAGGCGGGGACAGGAAGTGGGTGGGGGAGAGACGCTGACATCCTGAGCCTCGTGGAGAGAGCTGGCAGAGCGCGCCTAGGAGTGAGAGAAGCAAGACGCAGTGTAGCTGAACTGGACAGTGACCAGGCCGGAGCGCAGGTGGGGCCTGACAGAGCTGGAGACCGGGTTTTTCCGCCTTTATGAAGACCCAGTGATCCATCACAGTAACCTGAGCTGATACCGAGTGAGCTGGAGGACCCCGAGTTAGGAGAACCGCAGATCGATCCAAGAGGGAGTGCAGGCGGTGAGCTGGACTACTGAGGCAGATACAGGCAAGCCAGACAGTGGAGCCGGTGACACAGAGAACCCCAGTTAAAATCGAGCGGAGAGACGTCCTGGGTCGAGCGGAGCACAGAGTATCTGGCGGATGGGTGGGAGGCCTTCCAGGCCGTTGTGAAAATCTAAAGCACGCTGCAGTTTGTTTCAAAACCCACAGGGCCCCAACTTGACTAGTCGAAGATACCTCCTAAATAATTCACTGGCCAGTTGAATATTGTACCCGGGTACCAATACACTCTTTGGGACATAACCTGTACGGGACTCTCTCCCCAACCAAAAAGGGGGTTAAAGATATATTTTTCTCTTTTCCGCTGTGCGTTTCTCGCATTACGAAGTACTGTAAATATATATATATTCGTGTTACTCATTATATGCCAGTTTATCCAGTAAACTATATAATTTATAAAATCCACAACAGTGCTGGAGTATATTTATTCCCTAGTGCGGGGAGACTGACCCGAGGTTCAATTTCAGCGGCTCCTCCGGGAGTGAGCGCTACACGGACATACGATGGAAACAAGAGGTGTATTGGGCCCTGCTCATAGGAGTTTACAATCTAGAGGGATTGGGGTTGAGGAAGACAAGGAGTTTTACTGGACCTCAGTATCATTAGTGTCAGTGGTTTGGGAATGGTGGTGTCACATTCCAACCCTGTCTCCCTGCCCTCTGTATTCCTTATGTCTGTGTTTCCCTGTGCTGCTTTCCCTGACATGCAGCTCAGGGGTTAAGTTCTTTGCTCGTTGAGCTTCTGCTGGTGATATGGGCTGATTACTCCCCTATATAAAGCCATGGGCCCATATGACCATGCTCTTGCATCCTGGTTCACTTCAGCTACAGATTTGTTCCTGAGAGCTCCCTGTTATTCTGTCCTAGTTCTATTTCAGTGTCTGAGTTTTATGTTCTGATTGACTTCCTGGTATTGACCCTCTGGCCTGGCTGACGGATTTTCTCTGGTGCTATATCCCCGCTTTAGCTCAAGGTATACGTTTTGGCTTTGACCCCTGGCTTATTTATATATTAACGACTCTTCTGGACATCTCTAGCTGTTCTGTGCATATTGTATTATATGTTGTATCCCTGTAGATCACGGCTTTTGTATATTGAAGTCCTTCCCTGCAAGTTGTTGAGTATACTCCTTCAGGTGTCTGTGTTTTCCCCAGGACTCTGCACGGCTACAAAGTTAACCTTTTTCTATTAGAGTGGCCGAACCTGCACAGTATAGGGCTCCTTCGGTATAGCCGTGCAGAGGGCCCAGTGTCTCCTGTGGTTTATTCATTATCCCTGATCATTGTGTCACGCATCTCTGCATATAGCGGCTTTTCCTCATACCTGGGCCCTACTTGGCGCATGCCAGGTCCCGCCATTGTGGCTGAACGTGACAGGTTGGGCAATAGAAACGGCTTCAATCATGTATGAGTAGGTGAGCAGAGGGATCAGTTCAGTTGCGTCAGTGATGTGGTACATAATCTGAAGAGATGGGTTTGAGGGATTTCTTGAAGGCCTGAAGATCAGGGGAGAGTTTGATAGGGTGAGGCAAGTCATTCCACAGGACCGGAGCTGCCCTTGAGAAGTCTTGAAGGCGAGAGTTGGCCGTGCGTGTGTAGACCGATAACAAGAGGAGATCACCTGCTGAACGGAGTTGTCTAGATGGGACGTGCTTGTGGAGTAACGAAGACATGTAGGGAGGAGTTGAGTTATTGAGGGATTTGAGCGTGAGCGTCAATATTTTAAACTGTATCCTGAAACGTACAGGAAGCCAATGGAGGGACCGGCAGAGGGGGGAGGTACAGAAAGCCAATGGAGGGACCAGCAGAGGGGGGAGGTACACAAGGTGCGTCTGGTGAGATTAATAAGCCTGGCCCCAGCATTCATTACAGATTGCAAAGGGGCAATACAGGAGTTGGGCCAATAAGGAGCGAGTTGCGTGAACCAGCAATTATTGTGCCTGATGTAAAGAAGTACTAATTTGGTTTTATGACGGGAACATTTTTTTATAATACTTTTTTTTTCATCAACTTTTAAAAGAGAAATCGCCAGTAATTGCATTTTAAAATGAGATTCTTCATCTCAAATATTTTCATTCTGAAATAATCCCCCCCCCCCCATTGCATAAAAGACACAAAGCTGATAAACTCTGCATGGAGGGTGGATATAGTTACAGAGCTGTGTAAGAGCACAGAAAGCCTCTCTTGGATGCGGGACAAATTGCCCAGAGTCACCTGGCACAGGTACAGCTAGGTGTGTCTCATAGTATGGCTGCGCGCCCTGCCCGAGGTTTCTAACCAGACACTGTATTCAAGGTGTAGGAGGCGTTGTGAGAGTCGTAACTACAAGAGCACATTGTTACAGTCATTAAAAAATGCAGAAACATGTATAAACAAAAAGCTCTATAGGGCCTGCACTGCTGTTTCTCTGGGGTTCCCAGCCCTGGTCCTCAGGTCACCCTATCAGGCCAGGTTTGCATGATATGTGAAGCACAGCACAGGTGATATGATTTGCTGCCTAGTGATTGCAGGATTTAGTCTTCTTTTCCCCAAGTTGATCCTTAAAACCTGTCCTGTTAGGGGAGCCTGAGGATCAGGGTTAGGAAGCACTGACTGAGCCGACAACCAGCTTAACCTAAACGTTAACCTTATCTTTAACTTACTGAGGCCAGAGCAGCCCAGCTCCTCCTCCAAACACCAACCCCGCCCACTACAGGAGGCACATAGGACCACGACTGCTTTTACATAAATGAATGTGGAGTTGAAATAAGTAACATGTCTTACTGATATCAGCATTTCAAAAAATTATAAAGAGGACGACTTTTTATTTCTGTCTACTCGTTTCTAGACAACTTCTTAGAATGTGACGCGCTTTATAAACGATTCCTCCAATGAATACGTCCCTGATCAGCGCAGCGGAATATATTGGCGCAGTACAAATACATAAAGAGCATTATAAATAATGGTTAACGGTTTAATGCACGTCTGCGGGGGATGGGTCTTCTTCTAAAAAGGTAAGAAAGAAACGAAAAAAAAATTAATTAACATTGTGAATAGAATAAAGGAAAACTAAAAGAAATGACTAGAATGTTCTTCTATAAGTAAAATATATGTTTACGTGCTGCTCCGAGTGTCCGCGTGATGCTCCGGTCTTTGATCCCGCTGCTAACATGCTTTAATACTCACCGTATAAAAATAAATCTAATAATGATCCTAAGCTAACGGCGCAGCATTTACTTCTCTTTCTTTAATTAACACAAATGTTCTTGCATAAAAACAGCAATAAACCAATTATAAAAGGCAAATTACACCTGTGAATCCCCCTCGTTAACGATAAACAGTGTATTGTGATTTCATGGGAGCGGCCATTAAAATAAACGTCATTTTATTCCGCATGAATTCTGCGGAAACCGGTCAACGTGCGTGACAGTAAGAAACAGTAGACCAGGGCTGTCAAATCCCCCCCCCCCACCGATACTGCTGATGCCTACTATTTCCCCCCAGAATTCTTTCAATGTAAAACCTAGCCAGGGGAATCATGGGAGTTGTAGTTCAGAAGCATCTGGGGGGTGGGAGTTTGACAGCCCTACATTAGACATTTTATACTGACCTGCTTCTGAAAAGCAACCGCTGATTAATAATCAGATATCTGTGTAGGGTTGACAAGGCTGCCATCACGGGGGGTGAACGCCCATGACATGTCCTGGGACCCAGTTGCGGCCCCTCCATGTCACCCAGGACTGGCCCACCATTAGGGATAAGCCGAACACTCCCCGAGTTTGGTTCAAAGCAGAACCCGAACTTTCCAAATGTTCGGATCCGAGCCCGAACTCGAACTCAATACAAGTCAATGGGGCTGAAAATTCGGTTTTTAGAGTGCCCTCCAAGAGGGCATATATGCTAGATATTTGCCATAAAAAGTGTATGGGGGTCCGGGTAGTGCCCTGGGGGACAGGAAACCAGGACAAAAAGTTAAAAAAAAGTTTTTAAAGGGACAGTGAGTTTTCCATGAAATAAGGGTTAAAAATGAAAACCAAAAATTCCTTCAAATATCGTGCCTAGGAGGTCCCCATAACCTGCCCGTGAAGTGGCGGATTTCTAGGATGTATAGAAATATGTAAAAACCCAAAAAATGACATATATCAAATGACGGTAAATGCTTTTCCTTTAATCTATCCATAAACAACTGCTTGGGGCGGCAGTCTGTATGAAAAGAGGAGACATTTTCGGACACGCAGAAAAAGTTTACTGATTTTTTTTTGGCGGTGAAAAGCAGGAGAATGACTGGAGAATGGAAAATTCTAGACCAAATAGCCGATTTGGAAAGTGAGATAAATGGGAGAATTTTTCTGGTTTGGCTATTTTGACCTAGAATTTTCTCTTCAGTCATTCTCCTGAGTTTCACCTCCTGAGGAGCAGGAGAATGACTGGAGAATGGAAAATTCTAGGTCAAAATAGCCAAACCAGAAAAATTCTCCCATTTAGGCTGGGGTCAGACTAGCGAATTTTTAACAAGCATTTAGGCGCACTTAATCACGGCCGCACTAGCAGCAAATGACGGGCAATGACGGCCAATATACGAAGTACGGTCGCACGAAAGTCCGGCCGCGTAACGCAAGTGGAAAATGAACGCATTTTTTTTCGAGAACGCAGAACCGCTAGTATGGACGTACAGAGTGCGCTGCGTCCACTAGCGGCGTGTGTGCGTGATTTGGAGACGTCAGACCCTGCTCATGTCTGGCCAACATAACGTCCAGACACCCAAAGTTTCCTGGTTTGGATCCGTAAAACATCACGCACAAAAATGCACATCTTATGACTGTTTTCGCACAATCCGTGAAAAAATACGGCAATGCGTTCGGACGCACTTTTTGACGGTCGCTGTGAAAAATGCGTTAGTCTGACCCTAGCCTTATCTCACTTTCCAAATCGGCTATTTGGTCCAGATTGTTCTCTTTTCCTGCCATTCTCCTGGTTTTCACCTTTCTCTGAACAACCCTGAGAGAGGGGTGAAAGCCAGGAGAACTGGCAGGAGAAGAGAACAATCTAGACCAAATAGCCAATTTGGAAAGTGAGTTAAATGGGAGAATTTTTCTGGTTTGGCTATTTTGACCTAGAATTTTCACTTCTCCAGTTATTCTCCTGCTTTTCACCGCTCTCTGAATAACCCTGTGAATGTTTAATACCGAGGTGAAAAATAACATTGCTTAAGGCTGGGGTCAGACGAGCGCAGTTATCACGTCCGTGTTGCCGCACATTTGTACGTCCGTGGCAGCATAGCATTCTGACCAATGGAGCCCCACACACGAAGTGCGGCTGCATGGCGGACGCAGCAAACGGACGCAAGTTAGGCAAGAACGTAATACTGCTAGAACGGACGTGCGGAGTGCGCCACGTCCGCAACGTCCATGTAGCTTTGTGTGTGAGTGATGGAACGTGGTCAGATGGACTGCATTTATACGTCCAGCATTTTTGACGGACAGAATGTTTTTTCATTTTAATTTATTTTCCCTCCTACATCCGTCAAAAAATACATCAGTGAAAAAAATGGACTGTTTGGCCACTACCTTGTCGTCAGTCAGTAAGTATGTCCGTACTGTGCGTCCGTACAAAATGTGCTCATCTGACCCTAGCCACCAGTTAACCACTTGGCTGCTATGGACGCACTCAGCGCCTCCAGCCAAGTGGTTCTCCTGTGCTATGGACGCGCTGAGCACGTCCATGCACAGGAGGCAGCAATCCGCTGGATTCCGGCGGATTGCTGCGCCCCCCGGTGCGGGCTGACATCTTGGATGTCAGCCCAGCACTCCGGGACCCCGGCGGAGCAATTGGATGTCATCGCGGTGGCGCGATGACATCTAATTCAGGCACCCCCCTGCATGTGCGGAGGAAGCGCCTGAAAGGGAGGGGGGGAGGTCACCCAAACGCCGGGGGGGCAGAGGGTTAATCCAGGCACCGTTTGGAAGGGCACAGCCTGCCCTTCCAAATGGTGGCTGTGCTTAACCCCTGGGGAGCCGGATCACGAATCGGCGCTGAAAAGCGCCGGATTTTGAGCCTCTCCTGGAGCTGGCCGACATCTTGGATGTCGGCCAAGCCTCCAGGAACTCCCCCTGAGGACTGGCGTCATTGTGCATAGCAGGATGACGCCAGTCCTGGAGTTAACCCCTAGCTGCCATCAATGGTGGAGATAGGGGGTTCCAATGAACCCCCTATCTCCCGATCCGTGGCAGCTAGGGGTTAATGTTTGATATCGTTGGATCGGCCAGAGCATGGACTGTCTAAGGATACCAAACATGAGCATGAAAAATATTTTAAAAAAATTCTAAGAAAAAATAAACAAGTTTTTTTGTTTTGTTAATGCAGCAATATTGTTCCCATTTCAATTATAATGTCAACAATAATGCTGCACTAACGATTTTTGTATGCGGTGCGTTTGTTAAAAAAAGCGAAATTTTCCCCAAAATTGTTTTTAACGAGACCCCATTTCTAATTTTTTTAACAAGCGCACCCCATGCAAAATATAACCGCAAACGATCGCATGTTAAAATGTGAAAAAAAAACACTTTACACATAATAAATTATTAAATTCAAATTTTATTGCATTTTTTTGTTATAATATACAGACATGACATAACGTATACATATAATAATGACATATTATGAATCTGCCGAGTCTGCCGGAAAGAACGATATATAATATATCTGGGTCATATATCAAAATATGGCTACAAAACGCAGTTAAACATGATGAGCGAAAGCGGTAAAAATGACCTCAGCACAGAGGTGTGAAAAGCCTCAGGAGCGAAAGGGTTAAATGCAGCATATTAGGATGTTTTAGGGAAATTAATTCTCAAATCTCAATCAGAAGCTGACACCACCCCACCCTCAACAATGTATCAAATTGATTACCAGACTAAAAACACCTGGTGTTATGCCCGTTTGTGAACAGAGGTCATTTCGAGTTGATAATCTTTCCACGTACACATTAGTTTTTAATTCAATATCTAATAAACCGTTGCTTATAATATTCTGCAGTAAAGAGTCTCTTTATTTCTAGATTTTTTTAGTATTTTTTTTAAGCATTTTCTATACTTTTTTCAAAATTTCTTTTTTTTAGAACTCGAACCGAACACACCCAAAAAGTTCGAAATTCGCGAACTTTCGAACTGCCAAAGTTCGGGTCAAACTCCGAACATCTCATCCCTACCCACCATGACTCGAACAAACTTTCCGGTGGTCCGCAGCATCTGAGGTCTGTAAGATCACTCTGATTCATCACTGAGGGAGCAATTTGTATGGTCTGCACCGGGTAGATATGCAAAGCACTCTTGCCATGGAACACATTGTATCCCCTTGCTGCCGGACCACCAGGGGTTTAAGCCCACGCTTTGTAAAATCAGGTAAGTACAAGGGGAGGCAAAATGCTCATTGGTTAATCAGCTTGCTGAAATGGGCAGCTGAAGGCAAGGGGGCACCGGCCAGTGGTTAAGTAAAGGGCCCCAATAATTCTGAAGGAAGGCAGACCTGATGATTGATATATGCAGGTGCTATTACTCCATTCAGGAATTCAAGCAAAATATTGTTTCTGAAAGAGCTGGCAGTGATTCTGTACATTATATACAGCTCTATGGACTGCGGCCAGCACTGCATGCAATATACTGCTCTATGGACTGCGGCCAGCCCTGACATCAGCACTGCATGTTATAAACTACTCTATGGACTGCTGCCAGCCCTGACATCCATACTGCATGCTATATACTGCTCAGTGGACAGCTACCAGCCCTGACATCAACACTGCACGTTATACAGTGCTCTATAGACTCCTGCCAGCCCTGACAGCAGCAATACACATTATACACTGCTCTATGGGCTGCTGCCAAACATTTCTGCTAGTGCTTTGCACAGGCCCTGATGCTCACTCCACTAAGTGAATAAATAAAGGTCCCTTTTTCCTGAACACCTGAACAAATAACCCAAAGTATTGTGACAGTATCAGGTAATTAAGTCTTATCATAGATTCCTGCTGGTTTTACAACACCTTAAGTGAGCTCCGAAAAAGAATGTGGAGCTGGGCTGGAAGATAAGGATTGAAAGTGTGATTAGGCCATGGGGGTAAGTATTCTTTTAAGAGGCTCTTGGAGCCGGCAATAAAAGGAAAGCAGTGAATTTCACTCAAATTATTAGCCGCGTATAACCAAACCTTACCCTGCACCACTTAAAACTCACATTCGAGAGCAGTGATTGCACGTTAATCTGATTTCTTCATGGCAGAAAGCAAACAGGAACCGCTGTCCCACCTCAACGGCCTCCAGACTGCGCCGCACAGTATTACGCCGCCATTCGATTATCACACAGCGAGCTCAGCCCAGGGTCCTTTGTCTGTTTTTGAAATGAGAAAATAGGTTTATTGGTTAAAAAAATAAATCCGGAGCGACTAATCAGCGGGCGATATGAAGAACGGATAAAAGGGAGGGACCAGCATGAAATCCATCTTACGCAGAGGCCGTATTATTTCCTTTAAACTGCAAAGCCGACGTTTACAACCGCGTCGGAGAGATTAAGGAATCACAATTGTTTTCCGAGCTCGCGTGTTGTTCCAGACTTTGTAAAAACCTAAATAAAACGTTTTATTCTCTTAAACCGACCTGCAATTAACGAGCATTCATTTGTTTTGTAAAAAAAATAACTGGGGGCCGGATCACAACGAAGACGTTAAAGGCGAGACGCAAATGGAAATCGTTGGGCTGGGTGCACTTCCGTTAAACGTGAGTTAACCCATGTGCCCAATTTATTAGTCGTTGGCTTGAACATGGGTAGGGGGACACAATATGGTTTGTCTTCTGGTGTTACTCAGGGGATTCCAAGAATCTCTCTCCTCTTCCAGCCAGGTCGCCCATCCTTCAGTCTGACAGGGCTGCTCCTGTGGTGTATGGATCAGCACCAACGACATTAGTGGTGTGACCTTCCTATAATTCTACTTTGGGCAGAACTCGGACATTCCGTCCCTCTGGTTTCCTGGCCAATGCTGTAATGTTCCACCCTTCTTCTGATCTGGCCAATGGGACGGTACCTCAGGGTTTATAAGTCCTTCCACTTCCTTTGTTCCCTGCCCTGCTGTGGTTTCCATTTCCCTTTTTGGTGCGGTATTCTTCTGTTTTGTTCCTCATGTTTGACCCTGGCTGTGTTTTTGGCTCGTAAATAGTGATAGACGGGAGTACATCTGCATATAAGACACTCTCTGGTTTCTCCTATTCCTTGACTTGTCTACCGGTTACTGTGATCACTCCGTTCCTTGACCTTGACTTGTCTACTGGTTATTAAGATCTCTCTGCTCCTCGACCTTGACTTGTCTACTGGTTATTAAGATCTCTCTGCTCCTATTCCTTCACTTGTCTACCGGTTACTGTGATCACTCCGTTCCTTGACCTTGACTTGTCTACTGGTTATTAAGATCTCTCCACTCCTCGACCTTGACTCGTCTACCAGTTATTCTGTTCTTGATGATTGACCTTGACTTGTCTACCGTTTATTCTGATCTCTCCTGCCCTGACCTTAGATTATTTATGACCATCCTTAGTCGATCTTGTTCTGGCCATTACAAAAGACCAGTCCGTAGCTGTCCTCCTATCTGGGTTGTTTGACTACGTGAATGTGTAATTACACCATGACACAATGGGAAAATTCAGAGAACCTTCATTCTAGTGTGTTTGCTGCTCAGACATTCTGGACGCTTTGATTACAGTTCTATTTCCATGGACTTTCCTGATCTTGACCTTTAACAATATCTGCTATCAATCTGCCTGCCCTGGCTTTGGACTTTCCATTGGATTGTAATTTTTTGACATCATGCCAAATTGGCCATATTTGAGGACAGTTTACTGCACCTGGGGTTCCGCCAGTGACTTTATGATGGTGAACTGGGACACGGAAGGTGTGATGTCCTCATCAACCTCGGATTGCTTTATTATTATTATTCTTTATTTATAAAGAGCCAGCATATTCCGCAGCGCTGTACAGTTTGCTCTTTAGGGGTGTAGACGGTGGGCGAAGCAGATCAATGCTTTTCAAGGTCAGGAATGTGACTGTCATGTGCTCATTTCTGGGTGCAAAAAAAGTCAGTTCAGTCGGAAGCCTAAAGTCGGGAAGGTCGAGGGCAATGTGAGAATCCTGGGAAACAAATTCAGAGATATTCCTTGCGTTGTATTAAATAGTCAAGAGAACAACAAATACAGATTGTCTTACATGTTGCCTGATCGTTCCTCCCGGACAAACCCAAGGTATATTTACAGTGGCAAGAAAAAGTATGTGAACCCTTTGGGATTACGTGGAGTTTTGCATGAATTGGTCATAAAATGTGCTCTGATCTTCATCTAAGTCACAGACAATTTGAAAAAACACAGTCTGCTTAAAAAATAATACAACACAAACATTATATGTTTTTATGTGTTTATTGAACAGAACATGTAACACATTCACAGTGCAAGGGTGGAAAAAGTATGTGAACCTTTGGACTTAATAACTGGTTGACCCTCCTTTGGCAGCAATAACCTCACCAAACGTTTCCTGTAGTTGCAGATCAGACCTGCACAACGATCTGGAGTAATTTTGGACCACTCCTCTTCACAAAATTGTTTCAGTGTAGGCAATATTCTTGGGATGTCTGGTGTGAATCGCTCTCTTAAGGTCATGTCACAGCATTTCAATCGGGTTGAGGTCAGGACTCTGACTGGGCCACTCAGAAGGCGTATTTTGTTTTGTTGAAGCCATTCTTTTGTTGAATTACTTGTATGCTTTGGGTCATTGTCCTGTTGCATCACCCATCCTCTGCGGAGCTTCATTTGGCTGACAGATGTTCTTACGTTTTCATGTAAAATGTCTTGATAAACTCTGGAATTCATTTTTCCATCATGAAAACAATCCGTCTGGGCCCTGAGGCAGCAAAGCAGCCCCAAACCATGATGCTCCCTCCGCCATGTTTTACAGTGGGGATGAGGTTTTGATCTTGGTCGGCTGTGCCTTTTTTCTTCCACACATAGTGTTGTGTGTTTTTTCCAAACAACTCAATTTTGGTTTCATCTGTCCACAGAATATTTTGCCAGTAGTGCTGTGGAACATCCAGGTGCTCTTTTGTAAACTTCAAACGTGCTGCAATATTCTTTTTGGACAGCATTAGCTTCCTCCGTGGTGTCCTCCCATGTACTCCATTCTTGTTTAATGTTTTCCTTATTGTAGATGTGTCAACAAAATGTTAGCATGTGCCAGAGATTTCTGTAAGTCTTTAGCTGACACTCTAGGATTCTTCTTTACCTCATTAAGCATTCTGCGCTGTGCTCTTGCAGTCATCTTTACAGGACGACCACGCCTAGAGAGAGTAGCAACAGTGCTGAACTTTCTCCATTTGTAGACAGTGTGTCTTACCGTGGACACATGAACATCAAGGCTTTTGGAGATACTTTTGTAACCCTTTCCAGCTTCATGCAAGTCAACAATTCTTGATCGTAGGTCTCCTGAGAGCTATTTTCTGCGAGGCATGGTTCACATCAGGCAGTGCTTCTTGAAACAAGTAAACCCAAAACTGGTGTGTGTTTTTAAAGGGCAGGACAGCTTTAAGCAACACATCCAATAATATCACACTGATTGGAGCCAGGAGTGAGTCAACCTTGAGTCCAATTAGCTCTTGGAGAAGTCATTAGGCTAGGGGTTCACATACTTTTTCCACCCTGCACTGTGAATGTTTACATGTTCTGTTCAATAAACACATGAAAACCTATAATGTTTGTGTTTGTATTATTTTAAGCAGACTGTGTTTTTCAAATTGTTGTGACTTAGATGAAGAAGATCAGAGCACATTTTATGACCAATTCATGCAAAACTCCACGTAATCCCAAAGGGTTCACATACTTTTTCTTGCCACTGTATATAAAAATGGTGAACCCCCTGGCTTCTGCTCTTCCATGGGGGTCTCGAGGCAGCCAGCCATGAGCATTGAACTGCAAGGAGGGAGATCTGTCATGTCATGTGAACTATAGAGTAACGTGATGGTTTTGTGTTCTGGGTCTCCTGAGTTATAGGCTTGTTTATAAACATACATTTTTATGTATTTTTTGTTTGTGTTGGTATCAAAGTAACAGCAAAACTTTCTCAAGTACACATTGAAAGGAAGAATTCCCCCAAAGGTATAAAAGCAGTGGTCGAGTCCAAACAAATAAGCGTGGGAACTCCCCAAGATTTCTGTCCGTTCTGGTCTTAGTGATTACTGGGAGCTGCAGCGCTTCTTTATGTATGAGAATGCAGACACTGGCAGACACTGAGACATTGTCATTCCCATGGATTCCCAATGGACTCAGATCCTGGAAAAATCCTTAAATGCAAACATTTTTATAAAATTGTGTCTAAAAAGAAAAACATTGCAGCATCCCATTATATCACACAAATGGGAAGCACGTTCCTACTACAGAAACAGTGAGGGAACCAGCCGCTCCTGCTGGACCTGACCCCATGATAAGGGAACCTTATTAAAGCTCTGCAATAGATTTTGGGTGGGGGGTGTATTTGTTAGGGTATCGAAAACAGAAAAGTGATGTAAAGATCAAAAGTGGAAGAAAATTGACATTTAATGCCGATTGGTCCATTTTTTTTTCGCCATTATTGTGTTTGTGATTCCTTTCCAAATAAACCCTTATTCTATTGTACATGTAGGCGTCTCCCACACAGCAGGATCGCAAATGAAAGAGAGCTCTGTGTATTCTGCCGGGTGAAAACCCTCTGGACGAGTAAATAAAGGAAAATAAGAAAGGATAGAGAGCATTCCGCAGAATGCAAAGCTAGAACGTGGATAAAACCAGGCGGCGTGAAACCTGAAAGCACCAACCTCTGTGTGTTTATGGAATAAAATGCAGTACGGCACACGATCCGATTTGTGTCGTACAAAGCCGCGCGCATAATCCACCAACAATGGCCTGAGCCATCTACGTGGCTTTATGCCTCCTGCTTCAATCTAAGACACATACCTCCCGCCTGCCCTGACTTACTGAGAACAGTCCCTATACTGCTTTTATGTCATCTCCTTTCTTTACTAATGATCCGAATTTTTTAGGGTTTAGTGTCTCCTCCATATAGTCAGGGTGTGCGGGTGTCTTTTTAGGGGCTCCTCCATATATTCAGGGTGTGCGGGTGTCTTTTTAGGGGCTCCTCCATATATTCAGGGTGTGTGGGTGTCTTTTTAGGGGCTCCTCCATATATTCAGGGTGTCCGGGTGTCTTTTAGGGGTTCCTCCATATATTCAGGGTGTCCGGGTGTCTTTTAGGGGCTCATCCATATATTCAGGGTGTGCGGGTGTGTTTTAGGGGTTCCTCCATATATTCAGGGTGTGTGGGTGTGTTTTAGGGGTTCCTCCATATATTCAGGGTGTGTGGGTGTGTTTTAGGGGTTCCTCCATATATTCAGGGTGTGTGGGTGTCTTTTTAGGGGCTCCTCCATATATTCAGGGTGTGCGGGTGTCTTTTTAGGGGCTCCTCCATATATTCAGGGTGTAGGGGTGTCTTTTTAGGGGCTCCTCCATATATTCAGGGTGTGTGGGTGTCCTTTTAGGGGTTCCTCCATATATTGAGGGTGTGCGGGTCTTTTTAGGGGCTCCTCCATATATTCAGGGTGTGCGGGTGTCCTTTTAGGGGTTCCTCCATATATTCAGGGTGTGCAGGTCTTTTTAGGGGCTCCTCCATATATTCAGGGTGTGTGGGTGTCTTTTTTTAGGGGCTCCTCCATATATTCAGGTTGTGCGGGTGTCTTTTTTTAGGGGCTCCCCCATATATTCAGGGTGTGCGGGTGTCTTTTTAGGGGCTCCTCCATATATTCAGGGTGTGTGGGTGTCTTTTTAGGGGCTCCTCCATATATTCAGGGTGTCCGGGTGTCTTTTAGGGGTTCCTCCATATATTCAGGGTGTCCGGGTGTCTTTTAGGGGTTCCTCCATATATTCAGGGTGTGCGGGTGTCTTTTTAGGGGCTCCTCCATATATTCAGGGTGTAGGGGTGTCTTTTTAGGGGTTCCTCCATATATTCAGGGTGTGTGGGTGTCCTTTTAGGGGTTCCTCCATATATTCAGGGTGTGCGGGTCTTTTTAGGGGCTCCTCCATATATTCAGGGTGTGCGGGTGTCCTTTTAGGGGTTCCTCCATATATTCAGGGTGTGCAGGTCTTTTTAGGGGCTCCTCCATATATTCAGGGTGTGTGGGTGTCTTTTTTTAGGGGCTCCTCCATATATTCAGGTTGTGCGGGTGTCTTTTTTTAGGGGCTCCCCCATATATTCAGGGTGTGCGGGTGTCTTTTAGGGGCTCCTCCATATATTCAGGGTGTGTGGGTGTCTTTTAGGGGCTCCTCCATATATTCAGGGTGTCCGGGTGTCTTTTTTAGGGGTTCCTCCATATATTCAGGGTGTCCGGGTGTCTTTTTAGGGGTTCCTCCATATATTCAGGGTGTGCGGGTGTCTTTTTAGGTTCCTCCATATATTCAGGGTGTAGGGGTGTCTTTTAGGGGTTCCTCCATATATTCAGGGTGTGCGGGTGTCCTTTTAGGGGTTCCTCCATATATTCAGGGTGTGCGGGTCTTTTTAGGGGCTCCTCCATATATTCAGGGTGTGCGGGTGTCTTTTAGGGGTTCCTCCATATATTCAGGGTGTGCAGGTCTTTTTAGGGGCTCCTCCATATATTCAGGTTGTGCGGGTGTCTTTTTTTAGGGGCTCCCCCATATATTCAGGATGTGCGGGTGTGTTTTTAGGGGCTCCTCCATGTATTCAGGGTGTGCGGGTGTGTTTTTAGGGGTTCCTCCATATATTCAGGGTGTGCGGGTGTCTTTTTAGGGGCTCCTCCATATATTCAGGGTGTGGGTGTGTTTTTAGGGGTTCCTCCATATATTCAGGGTGTGCGGGTGTCTTTTTAGGGGTTCCTCCATATATTCAGGGTGTGCGGGTGTCTCGTTAGGGGTTCCTCCATATGTCAGGGTGTGTGGGTGTGTTTTTAGGGGCTCCTCCATATGTCAGGGTGTGTGGGTGTCTTTTAGGGGCTCCTCAATATATATTCAGGGTGTGTGGGTGTGTTTTTAGGGGCTCCTCCATATATTCAGGGTGTGCGGGTGTCTTTTTAGGGGCTCCTCCATATACTCAGGGTGTGCGGGTGTCTTTTTAGGGGTTCCTCCATATATTCAGGGTGTGCGGTGTCTTTTTAGGGGTTCCTCCATATATTCAGGGTGTGCGGGTGTCTCGTTAGGGGTTCCTCCATATGTCAGGGTGTGTGGGTGTGTTTTTAGGGGCTCCTCCATATGTCAGGGTGTGTGGGTGTCTTTTTAGGGGCTCCTCAATATATATTCAGGGTGTGTGGGTGTGTTTTTAGGGGCTCCTCCATATATTCAGGGTGTGCGGGTGTCTTTTTAGGGGCTCCTCCATATACTCAGGGTGTGCGGGTGTCTTTTTAGGGGTTCCTCCATATATTCAGGGTGTGCGGGTGTCTTTTTAGGGGCTCCTCCATATATTCAGGGCGTGCAGGTGTGTTTTTAGGGGCTCCTCCATATATTCAGGGTGTGCGGTGTGTTTTTAGGGGTTCCTCCATATATTCAGGGTGTGCGGGTGTCTTTTTAGGGTCTCCTCCATATATTCAGGGTGTGCGGGTGTCTTTTTAGGGGCTCCTCCATATATTCGGGGTTTGTGGGTGTCTTTTTAGGGGCTCCTCCATATATTCAGGGTGTGCGGGTGTCTTTTAGGGGTTCCTCCATATTTTCAGGGTGTGCGGGTGTGTTTTTAGGGGCTCCTCCATATATTCCTCGCGTGTGAGTGTATAACAGAGCTGCATATAATAAATCTCCCAGCACTGAGTGTGTAATCTGTAATAAACGCTGTTAATCGCTCGCTGTGATTAGGATCCTCTGCTCTTGTTCTACATCACGTTTTCAGGTCGTGACATCATAATAAAAATCCTGGGAATAGCCTGGTCTCTGGCCCCGCCTCCAGCGCCATACACCAAGAGCCCTCCGTGGGCATATGATATGTTGGCGTAACCGTCACAGCCGTGGCAAACTCCTCAGCATTGTATATGAACGTTGGGCTCATCTACGCCGCGCGCAGCACCGTGTACACTACCCAGGAGACGCACAAACGCCCGATTGTCTGAGGGATAATAAGAGCGGGTGACGAGACGGCGGGCACAGTTTGCCAGGATTAAGCGAGACGGTTGCACAAGCTTTCCGGTGTTATGTTACAGCAGGTGACGGCGCTGGGCGTTTGCTGAAAGGGTTAATAAGTGGCGGCGGGGGGAGGGGGGATTTTTTGTGCAGTCCTGAATGGGGAATCGGAGCCTCATCGAGCGATTCATCCATCAAAGTGAATTATGCTTTATGATCCTCCTTTCACTTCCATTCAATGGCACAGGGCGGGGGGGGGGGGGCTGGCGGGGCAATATCTTTGGTTTTAAGGGGGGGTCACCTCCGCATGCTGATTGGCTGTATTTCAGCATGACTGTATTTTGGGGAGAGGGGTAGGTTCGCACTGTAACCCTTTCAGGTGCTGCCAGCTCCTGATTACACAGGTTAGACGCAAACGCTGCCCCCCGCTGGCCGAGCTGCTACGGGTGTAATTCTGGGGGGTGGGGGCGTTCGATTAAATAAGTAATGATGCGATGAAAGGAAAAACCAGCAGGGGAGCTTTAAAACACAACCGTGTAACCGGGAACATACAGTGCGCCGGCAAGCTAATCATCTGGGGTCTCCCTGGGGTCTCTGCCTGTGTATTTGTGTGTGTGCTGTGTCTTTGGGTCTCTGTGTCTCTGTGTCTTTGGGTCTCTGTGTCTTTGGGTCTCTGTCTTTGGGTCTCTTTCTGTGTCTTTGGGTCTCTGTGTATTTGGGTCTCTGTGTCTTTGGGTCTCTGTGTATTTGGGTCTCTGTGTCTTTGGGTCTCTGTGTATTTGGGTCTCTGTGTCTTTGGGTCTTTGTGTATTTGGGTCTCTGTCTGTGTCTTTGGGTCTCTGTGTCTTTGGGTCTTTGTGTATTTGGGTCTCTGTCTGTGTCTTTGGGTCTCTGTGTCTTTGGGTCTTTGTGTATTTGGGTCTCTGTCTGTGTCTTTGGGTCTCTGTGTCTTTGGGTCTCTGTGTCTTTGGGTCTCTGTGTATTTGGGTCTCTGTGTATTTGGGTCTCTGTGTCTTTGGGTCTCTGTCTTTGGGTCTCTGTGTATTTGGGTCACTGTGTCTTTGGGTCTTTGTGTATTTGGGTCTCTGTGTCTTTGGGTCTTTGTGTATTTGGGTCTCTGTGTCTTTGGGTCTCTGGGTCTCTGTCTGTGTATTTGGGTCTCTGTGTCTTTGGGTCTCTGTGTCTTTGGGTCTCTGTGTCTTTGGGTCTCTGTCTGTGTCTCTGTGTCTCTGTGTCTTTGGGTCTCTGTGTCTTTGGGTCTTTGTCTGTGTCTTTGGGTCTCTGTGTCTTTGGGTCTCTGTGTCTCTGTCTTTGGGTCTCTGTGTCTTTGGGTCTCTGTCTGTGTCTTTGGGTCTCTGTGTCTTTGTGTATTTGGGTCTCTGTGTCTTTGGGTCTTTGGGTATTTGGGTCTCTGTGTCTTTGTGTATTTGGGTCTCTGTGTCTTTGGGTCTTTGGGTATTTGGGTCTCTGTGTCTTTGGGTCTCTGTGTCTTTGGGTCTCTGTGTCTTTGGGTCTCTGTCTGTGTCTTTGGGTCTCTGTGTCTTTGTGTCTTTGTGTATTTGGGTCTCTGTGTCTTTGGGTCTTTGGGTATTTGGGTCTCTGTGTCTTTGGGTCTCTGTCTGTGTCTTTGGGTCTCTGTGTCTTTGTCTGTGTCTTTGTGTATTTGGGTCTCTGTCTGTGTCTTTGGGTCTCTGTCTGTGTCTTTGGGTCTCTGTCTGTGTCTTTGGGTCTCTGTGTCTTTGGGTCTTTGTCTGTGTCTTTGTGTATTTGGGTCTCTGTCTGTGTCTTTGGGTCTCTGTCTGTGTCTTTGGGTCTCATTCCTTGAGTGCAATAGATTGCCAGAGAATCATGGGAGCTGTAGTTCAGAAATATCTTGGGGGGGGGGCAGAGATTGAGATCCCTGATCTAGAGGATTTCATTAGGGGTCCGGGCACTAAACAGTGAATTGCACTCGCTATAGCTACAGACAACTAAAACAGCCAAACGCTCCTTGTATGATCAGGTACACAGTGCGAGCGCAACGGACCCACAACTCAGGTTCAGTAAATGCCGTCCAGTGTATAACAGAGCTGGAAAACAATAAACCTCCCAGCAATCACTGTGTAAACTATAATAAATTCCCCCAAACACACACATACACACACACATACAAATACACACATACATATACATACATATACACACACACATACATATACACACACACACACACACACACACATACATACATATACACACATACACACACACACATACATATACACACATACATATACACACACACACACACATACATATACACACACACATACATACACACATACATACATATACACACATACATGTGCACACATACATACATGTGCACATGTGTTTAGTGTCTTTCTGTTGTTAGTTGTGTGTCCCTGGATTTTTCTGTATTGATCCCATGTGTCTGTATGTCTGTCCCTCCTGCTTATCTGTCTGGTTTCTGCTTGTCGCCTGATCTTTGTATTGTCTGTCCGGATGTTTGATCGCTCGTGTCTGTCTGCCAATCTCTTCGTCTACCTGCATGTCTTCCCAACTGTTTGTAGAAATGAATAAAGGGCAATCTGTATAATCTATAAGATTTTACACAGACATAAGGGGTTATTCACTAAACTGTGAACTGGCCCCGAAACGAAATGCTGAATTTCGCTGTAGTTTCGGGACGATTCCTCGATTCACAAAGCTGTCAATTCGCCAAATGCAGGAAAACTGACAGCAAAATACCGTGCGCTTCACTGCGATTCAGCGGCACCGAAACTGTCCCTTAGAAAACTATCGTTTCTTCTATTCACAGACGCCGAACTGCAGCAAAATTCTGGCGAAAATTCCCTGATATTCAGTGATTCAGATCGACAGGTTTAAATAGGAGAATCCCATGAGATTCAATGGAATAAATGGAATAACTTTTTATTCTAATTTTAAGACCAAATATTCTTATTTGTTTATATTTTTAAAGGTTATTTTTCTTTTTTTAACGACATTTTTACCGTTTTTTAAAAGGACCTTTCCTATTATCTCGTCACCTTTTGTAATAGCTTTTATTGATTTAAACTCCTATTAGGAGTTTCTTTTTTTGTTCAGTTCGGCGGATTTCCCAAGGCAATTTTTGCGCAATTCGGCGGTTATAGGTGCAATTCAGCGGTTTTAGGCGCAATTCGGCGGTTATAGGCGCAATTTGATGGTTATAGGCACAATTCGATGGTTATAAGTGCAATTCGGCAGTTATAGGTGTAATTCGATGGTTATAGGTGTAATTCGATGGTTATAGGTGTAATTCGGTGGTTATAGGTGCAATTCGGCGGTTATAGGTGTAATTCGGCGGTTATAGGTGTAATTCGGCGGTTATAGGTGCAATTCGATGGTTATAGGTGTAATTCGATGGTTATAGGTGCAATTCGATGGTTATAGGTGTAATTCGATGGTTATAGGTGTAATTCGATGGTTATAGGTGTAATTCGATGGTTATAGGTGCAATTCGGCGGTTATAGGTGTAATTCGATGGTTATAGGTGTAATTCGGCGGTTATAGGTGCAATTCGATGGTTATAGGCACAATTCGATGGTTATAAGTGCAATTCGGCGGTTATACGTGCAATTTGGCAGTTATAGGCGCAATTCGATGATTATAGGTGCAATTCGATGGTTATAGGCGCAATTTTTTTTTTTATTTTTTTTTTGAGAAAGGATTTTAGCAGGAAGAATACATTGAGATTTCTCTCGTTTTCAAGTATGTCCTGGGTGGCGAGTGTGTACCGTTAGGTGCCTTGCCCAAGGACACATACTGGAGAGGTGCTCGTCGGGATCGAACCCATGTCTCCACAGGCTCTCTCCACGCAGAGCAGTGATGTTACCCTCTACTCCACCAGCGGTTATAGGTGCAATCTGCGGTTATAGACGCAATTCAATGGTTATAGGTGCAGTTCGGCGGTTATAGGCGCAATTCGGCAGTTATAGGGGCAATTTTATAGTTATAGGTGTAGGCGCAATTTGGCGGTCTGCAGTGGTTTCGATGCCTGCCTAGTTTTTTCTGTATGTTTGCTGCCCCCTGGTGGCTGCAATCTGGAATTGCAACACACTGGAATAAAGAGTCAATTAAACAATAACGAATCTTGAGGAGCAATAGTTACTGAATGGGCTGTAATTATGTCACACCGCAGGAGGACCTGTGCAGGGACAGCATTTTCTGGAGGAAAAATGAGACTGCACAAGCCTGCTCCATATTGCATGGATGGAGCGACAGCACTTGGAGAATAGTCGTAGGGCACACTATTACAGTGTGCCTGCAAAAACGGGGACAATAAGGTAGATAATGTGCGCCTGCAGGTAGGGCCGGTGCTCCCACTAGGCAAGCTAGGCAACCACCTAGGGCGCTCTGCCGTCTAGGGGCGCTTCCGGCCCCAACCTGGGTTCTATTATCATACCATGCTCGCAAAACCGATGCAGGAGAAAGAAAGGCACAGAAAGAAAAAAAAAAGCACAGAAAGAAAGAGGCACAGGAGAAATAAAAAAGTGGCAGAGGAAAGAGGCAGAGGAAAGAAAAGAAAGAGGCAGAGGAAAGAAAAGAAAGAGGCAGAGGAAAGAAAAGAAAGAGGAAAGAAAGAGGCAGAGGAGAGAAAAGAAAGAGGCAGAGGAGAGAAAACGAAAGAGGCAGAGGAAAGAAAAAGAGGCAGAGGAAATAAAGAGGCAGAGGAGAGAAAAGAAAGAGGCAGAGGAAAGAAAGAAGCAGAGGAAAGAAAGAAGCAGAGGAAACAAAGAGGAAGAGTGAAGAAAGAGGCAGAGGAAGGAAATAAAGAGGCAGAGGAAAGAAAGGAACAGGCAGAGTAAAGAAAGGAAGAGGCAGATGAAAGATAGAGGCAGAGGAAAGAAAGATAGAGGCAGAGGAAAGAAAGATAGAGGCAGAGGAAAGAAAGATAGAGGCAGAGGAATAAAAGAAAAAGGCACAGAAGAAAGAAAGAAAGATGCTCTGAGGGCAGAGGAAAGAAAGAGGCACAGGCCGATCTGATTGCGGGCGCAATATAGTCTAGCACCGGCCCTGCCTGCAGGTTGCTCCTCTCGCCTCTGTGAGATCTGGCAGTTCGGCAGATTGATTTGCGGGGGAAAACTGTGGACTTTTTTCCCCAAGTCTCACTCTGCTCACAATCAAGTGGTCAGGATCGGTATCACGTCCCATTAATTGTCACGGCTTATCAAGAGAAGTGGCGTTTTGGTGTTAGAATACGTCTTTTAGATATTCAGTAAACAGAGAACTGGTGATTACTACAGATATTTTCGGCTATTTCCCTGTAAGCTCGTCGCTCCGTTCACCGAGGGGGGAAAAGGCAAATCTATATTAGCATCGTGTGAAAAAATAAAAATAATGACACACAGGATGCGTCAGGGCGCGGTTTCCCCAGAGAAGGAGGTTTATCTAAAAATACTCCCGGAGCAATAAATAAAGAATAACAAAACGAATCATTAGTTTTTAGATACCAACTAACAACGTGCAATGTATACACCTGTTACAACGCCCATGTACCCCATCACAGCAAGTCCTATCCATCCTAACCTAATGCCTGCTCTCATGAGATTGGACACATACATCCTCCTGGGGTTCTGTGCAGCAGATCGACGATCAAACAATTCAAGCAATTAGGCACCTACCCAAAAAGAGTTACTGAATAGCAATATACACAGGCTGAGCTCCTGTCAGCTGGAATTCTGAAAACCGCCACACGCCAAAAAACTCCATTTATGCCGTGCCCTTCTGGCCCTCACCGGGTGTCACCACTGACCTTGGATATAGGTTTAAGTGGCACCAAAATAAATTATTGTTAAACTGCACACTGGTATAGGAGATCAAACAAAAAGAGGGTGCTATCAACTAAACAGCTACTTCCCCTCGTAGCCCAAGTAATACAGTCCAAAACCCCCTGGAAATGCCGCCTTCAATAGATCTAATCACAGGTTTTATTTCTGCAATTTAAAAACACAACAAATGATCTTTACTGATATCAAATCATTAACCTGCAATAACACGACACAGCGTGCAGATACACGAGGCAGAAACACTGAATAAAACACCACAATAAGCACAAATAAACCAACAAGTAACGGTAGCCCTTACTCTGGGTCTCTACCAATAATCTGACAGCAGTGTCCTTGGTATTAATCACCCCTATACCTCTCACACCTCACCTCCCGCAACACTCACACCTCACCTCCCGCACCACTCACACCCGCACCTTCACCCCGTACCACTCACACCTCACATCCCGCAACACTCACACCTCACATCCCGCACCACTCACACCTCACATCCCGCACCTCCCACCCGCATCTCTCACACCTCACATCCCGCACCACTCACACCCGCACCTCTCACCCCGTCCAACTCAAACCTCACATCCGGCAACACTCACACCCCTCAACTCTCACACCTCACCTCCCACACCTCACCTCCCGCACCACTCACACCTCACATCCCGCACCTCTCACACCTCACACCCCGCACCTCTCACACCTCACCTCCCGCACCACTCACACCTCACATCCCGCACCACTCACACCCGCACCTCTCACCCCGTACCACTCACACCTCACATCCCGCAACACTCACACCTCACATCCCGCACCACTCACACCTCACATCCCACACCTCTCACACTTCCCACCCGCATCTCTCACACCTCACATCCCGCACCTCTCACCCCGTACCACTCACACCCCGCACCTCTCACACCTCACCTCCCGCACCATTCACACCTCACATCCCACACCTCTCACACCTCTTCTCCCGCACCACTCACACCTCACCTCCCGCACCTCACAACCCGCACCACACACACCACTCACACCTCACAACCCGCACCACTCACACCTCACCTCCTGCACCTCTCACACCTCACCTCCTGCACCTCACACCTCACCTCCCGCACCTCACATCCCGCACCACTCACACCTCACATCCCGCACCACTCACACCCGCACCTCTCACCCTGTCCAACTCAAACCTCACATCCCGCAACACTCACACCCCTCACCTCTCACACCTCACCTCCCACACCTCCCTCCTCACCTCCCGCACCACTCACACCTCACATCCCGCACCTCTCACACTTCTTCTCCCGCACCACTCACACCTCACCTCGTGCACCTCTCACACCTCACACCCTGCACCTCTCACACCTCACCTCCCGCACCACTCACACCTCACATCCCGCACCTCTCACACCCCGCAACTCTCACACCTCACCTCCCGCACCACTCACACCTCACATCCCGCACCTCTCACACTTCTTCTCCCGCACCACTCACACCTCACCTCGTGCACCTCTCACACCTCACACCCTGCACCTCTCACACCTCACCTCCCGCACCACTCACACCTCACATCCCGCACCTCTCACACCCCGCACCTCTCACCCCTCACCTCCCGCACCACTCAAACCTCACCTCCTGCACCTCACACCTCACACCCCGCACCACTCACACCTCACCTCCCGCACCTCACAACCCGCACCACTCACACCTCACAACCCGCACCACTCACACCTCACATCCCGCACCTCTCACACTTCCCACCCGCACCTCTCATCCTGTACCACTCACACCTCCTGCACCTCTCACACCTCACCTCCTGCACCTCACACCTCACCTCCTGCACCTCTCACACCTCACATCCCGCACCACTCACACTTCTCACCCGCATCTCTCACACCTCACATCCCGCACCACTCACACCCGCACCTCTCACCCCATCCAACTCAAACCTCACATCCCGCAACACTCACACCCCTCACCTCTCACACCTCACCTCCCACACCTCACACCTCACCTCCCGCACCACTCACACCTCACATCACGCACCTCTCCCACTTCTTCTCCCGCACCACTCACACCTCACCTCCTCCACCTCTCACACCTCACACCCTGCACCTCTCACACCTCTCACACCTCACCACTCACACCTCACATCCCGCACCTCTCACACCTCACACCCCGCACCTCTCACACCTCACCTCCCGCACCACTCACACCTCACATCCCGCACCTCACACACCTCACATCCCGCACCACTCACACCTCACATCCCGCACCTCTCCACTTCCCACCCGCACCTCTCACCCCGTACCACTCACACCTCACCTCCTGCACCTCTCACACCTCACACCTCACACCCCACACCTCTCACACCTCACATCCCGCACCTCTCACACCTCTCACACCTCTCACACCTCACCTCCCATACCTCCCATCCCGCACCACTCACACCCGCACCACTCACACCTCACATCCCGCACCGCTCACCTCACCTCCCACACCTCACATCCCGCACCACTCACACCTCACATCCCGCACCTCTCACACCTCACATCCCGCACCTCTCACACTTCTCACCCTCATCTCTCACACCTCACATCCCGCACCACTCACCTCTCACCCCGTACCACTCACACCCCGCACCTCACCTCACCTCCCACACCTCTCACACCTCACCTCCCGCACCACTCACACCTCACATCCCGCACCTCTCACACTTCTCCCGCACCACTCACACCTCACCTCCTGCACCTCTCACACCTCACACCCTGCACCACTCACACCCCGCAGCACTCACACCTCACACCCCGCAGCACTCACACCTCACATCCCGCACCACTCACACCTCACATCCCACACCACTCACACTTCACATCCCCACCTCACACTTCCCACCCGCACCTCTCACACCTCTCATCCCGTACCACTCACACCTCACCTCCTGCATCTCTCACACCTCACACCCCGCACCACTCACACAAAACCTCCCGCACCACTCACACCTCACATCCCGCACCTCTCACACCTCAACTCCTGCACCTCACATCCCGCACCACTGACACCTCACATCCCGCACCACTCACACCTCACATCCGGTACCACTCACACAACACCTCCCGCACCACTCACACCTCACATCCCGCACCTCTCACATCTCCCATCCTGCACCTCTCACACCTCACCTCCCGCACCTCTCACACCTCACTCCCGCACCTCTCACACCTCACATCCCGCACCACTCACACCTCACATCCCGCACCTCTCACTCCCGCACCTCTCACACCTCACATCCCGCACCACTCACACCTCACATCCCGCACCACTCACACCCCGCACCTCTCACACCGCACATCCCACACCCCGCACCTCTCACACCTCACCTCCCGCACCTCTCACACCTCACATCCCGCAACACTCACACCCGCACCTCTCACACCTCACATCCCGCACCACTCACACCTCACATCCCGCACCACTCACACCTCACATCCCGCATCTCACACCGCACATCCCGCACCTCTCACACCGCACATCCTGCACCACTCACACCGTACATCGCACACCTCACATTCTGCAACTCTCACACCGTACCTCTCACACCTCACATTCTGCACCACTCACACCACACATCCCACACCTATCACACCTCACATGCCACACCTCTCACACTTCACATCCCACACCTCACATAGATCCTGCACCACTCACACTGCACATCCCACAACGCACACCTCACACCGCACATTCTGCACCACTCATAACCTCACATCCTGCACCTAACACCGCACATCCCACACCTCTCACTCCTCACATTCTGCACCTCAGTCCCTGTTCTTCTCACACCTCACTTCCTGTACCTCCCACAACTCATTTCGCACACCTGACATCCCGCACCTATCACACCTGACATCCTGCACCACTCTCACCTCACTTCCTGTTCCTCTCACACCTCACTTCCCACACCTCTCACACCTCACACACCTCACCCCTCTGTCAATCTCTACACTGGCTCCTGTTTCCTTTAGAATCCAATTCAAAATATTGGGGCTCATGTACAAAGCTCTCCATACACATCTCCGGCCTTATTAACAGATATATATATATCTGTCCGGGAGTGGCTGTGGCTCGATGCATAATCTGCCCTTTGCTAATAAGCCATCTAGTATGACATTGCACTGGGAAGGAGGGCTCTGTGTTAAAACAGTTTGTGGACTTTATTTGCATGACCTTCCCAGAGTACCTTGCTGCATATGGGGAATGTTGCACATGAGCTCTGTAAAGCAGTTCTCTGAATTGCTGGGATGTGCAAATCACTTTCATAATTAGAAACGTTGTACAGCGCTACAGAATTTGTTGGTGCTTTATGAATACTTGTTATTGTAATGACTGGGCGATAACTTGACAGAATAAAACAACACATTCTCTGGATTGTCACACACAATGTGGAGATGGAACTCTCCTCTCTACCACCATATCACATGTATCATATCTACCACCATATCACGTGTATAACTTGTTACTTTCTAAACTTATTATCACTTTATTTACATCCTAGAACAATCATGGTGAACCTTGCCACCCCAGATGTTTCAGAACTACATGTCCCATGATGCGTAGCCACACTTGAGCCTTGCTGAGCATCATGGTAGATGTAGTTCAGAAAGATCCGGCATAATAAGATTTGCCATCACTGTCCTGGAGGCAGGGAATGCTTTTTATGTCATTTTAACTATCCTATACAAGGTGGATGTTTTAATGCAATATAAAAAAGCCTGTTTGACTAGTGTATATTTTATAATTTTGTGATGCGCCCCCTGTGAGTACCTTATTGTAGGATATTAGGCTTCTCTTACTCTTTGTGCTAAATCCACTATATGTATCAGTTTACGGATTATTGAAATGAGTGGACGTATTCTCTGCCTGGTCCACAAGGTGGCAGTAGACGTTCAGCAGCCAGTGCAGTTCAGACACTGCTGTCACCTGCGGTTTGTGCTCTAATTGTTTGTATAATGTATGTAATTCCATATATTTACCTGCGGTGCGAGTACGAGGTGTGAACGGACAGATCCGAGCAGGACGTATTATAGTGATAATTAAGGTATAATTATTTTTAAGGAGTCGTCTGTTTCCTTCTGGTATTTATTAATTAGATTTACTTACATTTAGATCTGCATCTTACGCGGCTGCCAAGGCGCAGCACTGCAGGACCTTCCTGTCATATGCTAAGAACGCCGATCAAACCCGGCTTGTGGCTTCCTGCCTCCAAATGAGTAAAAAAATAGATTAATGATTCATTAAATTGATTGGGTTTTGTAAGTTAAGTAAATATATTCCCACAACCAACGACGGCATTAATCATGACGGCATGTCCAGACGGGTCAACTATGGTTTTTCTGCTTTAACTTTTAAATCTCACAAAATGTCTTACTTTTCATGTGATTTCATAGACCATTACACAGCGTATCACAGAGCTCCACAGCAATAAAACTCACAGTAATGTGCGCTGTGTAAGAGCGTATCACAGAGCTCCACAGCAATAAAACTCACAGTAATGTGCGGTGTGTATGAGCGTATCCCAGAGCTCCACAGCAATAAAATTCACAGTAATGTGCGGTGTGTATGAGCGTATCACAGAGCTCTACAGCAATAAACCTCACAGTAATGTGCGGTATGTATGAGCGTATCACAGAGCTCCACAGCAATAAAACTCACAGTAATGTGCGGTGTGTATGATCGTGTCACAGAGCTCCACAGCAATAAAACTCACAGTAATGTGCGGTGTGTATGATCGTGTCACAGAGCTCCACAGCAATAAAACTCACAGTAATGTGCAGTGTGTATGAGCGTGTCACAGAGCTCCACAGCAATAAACCTCACAGTAATGTGCAGTGTATATGAGCGTATCACAGAGCTTCATATTAATAAAACTCACAGTAATGTGCGGTGTGTATGAGCGTGTCACAGAGCTCCACAGCAATAAAACTCACAGTAATGTGCGGTGTGTAAGAGCGTGTCACAGCTCCACAGCAATAAAAATCACAGTAATGTGCAGTGTGTATGAGCGTGTCACAGAGCTCCACAGCAATAAAACTCTCAGTAATGTGCGCTGTTTATATCACAGAGCTCTATGTGCGTCGTTTTTCTTCTCCGCTTTGGGTTCCTCCTAAATAGTGAATGAAAAAAATATAAATATCTAAAACTGTAAAAGATTTTCCATTCTTTACGCGGTTTCCGTTGTGATTTCATGTTTTGGTTCATATTTTTGTCAGCTGCTGCTGTTCAGCTCCCATGAAAGTAAATCAAAGGACCAAAGCCTCGCGCCTGCCTGTACAGAAGGGGGTTCTGCAATCTGGCACCAAGAGCCATCGGCAACCTGCACTCCAATCTCCTACCGTAGCTCGCGACTTCCGAGCTTTTGCCAGATTGGCACCAATACCAAATATCCAACTTCTGCCAGCCCAATGGAACAGATGTTACCGAAAAATCAGGATCAAACACCCACAACACAAAAATCTCTTTAAACGTCCCCATTAAATATGCACCCTCACAGAGTGCCAGAGTGAATCACCCACGGTGCACCCACTCGGACCCCCCACCTCCCCGTCTTCTTTAAAAATAAATAAGCCACAAATAATATCGTTTTTTGTTTTTTTTTTACCCCGGCATTTTCCGAGCGATTAGCAGCGACTTTGCGTTCTTGGGTGCTCATCCAGGAGCCCAGATGGCATAGGCACAAAGACGCCTGTTATGAAAGCAAAGTGTGCAAACAGATTTCTGTGTGCACACAAGATTATTCTAGGGTGCTCTGCGTGCATCGGTGCACCTGCTCTGCGGCTGAGCCGTACACAGCATTTCAATCCGAAAGTCAATACAGGAAACCAGATGAGACCCCCGTAGTCACTCGCGTCGGATGTGCAGAGACCTTGAATGTGAGCGGAGCGCGGGCCGGAATGGGGAGATGTTGTCTCGTTGCGGATCCGACGCCTAAAAAGGCGCTTGGCTCCATTTTCCTCCTAATTTCCTCCCTGTTTTCTCAGGTTCCACATGAGGTTCTTCTTCTTTCAGATTTGCGAAATGCATTAGCCACGACACCTGTGCTGTCCTTACATGCGGTTATGGCTTTCAGGCATCTTTTTTGGCATTAGGTGCCCTTGCCAAGATCTCCAGCAACTTTACGGGGTATGGCAGCTTCATGGCATTGAAGATGCCTCCATGGATGGATGTCTCCATGGTAGAGGCTTCTGTGTACTCAAATAATTGAGCAGGGTGTGTTCAGACGGCCATTATGTCAAAACTAGACATCCTTCTGATCCTTCTGTAGGTGCCTCCTGGAACGGATAGGCCTTTACTGGCGTTGGAGACGTATTTTCACTGATATGGAAGTAGTATGTACTGTATGTCCCTGCCTCATCTCTCAAACCCCATTGCACCATTCTTCCATTCCCATTGCCCTTTTGTCATATTCCTGCCATCCCCATTGTGCCCATACCTTATGGCAGCGGTCAGCAAACTTGGACCTTCAGATGTTTTTAAACTACATTCTCCATGAAGTTCTGTTGACCTAATGAGTGGCTGAGCACCGTGGTAGATGGAGTTCCAAAACATCTGGAGGGCCATGGTTGACTGCGTCTGCCTTATTTCTGTAGCCAAAATTGTGGTTCCTCCTCACCTCACTTGTGTCCATCTACCTCTTGGCTCATTGGAAAAATATTTACCTTTGCACTCTGCATATTTTGGGCCTTGGGCCAGGAGGTGCAGCTTAATAAGCCCCAATGTTAGGCTTCCATTCACCTTTTAGATCCCTACTCTGAAAATCTGAAATCTGAAAGGGTTTGACCACCAACATGACGCTGCAAGTGGATGCTGAAGGCTGACGTCAAGTCAGCTGGCCAGATCTCATGAGTGGCAGGTTGCAGGTCAGCCATAACGATATTTACTTACTTGGTGCTCCTCAATGGTTGAACGCAACAAAGGAAGAGAAATCAAGGGAGCTGGAACAATTGGTCTGAGGTAGAGACATCTTACAATCTAGAGCAAGTCCAAAATGACAAGGCCAATCAGTGGCCATCGGCACCCATGGAGTGACCATCTGCAAGATATCCATAGGGCAAAAGAAGAGTTGGACTGGGCATTCAAATGTCTTTTTCAGACAGATTTATTAGCCAACACAACCACAGCAACGTTTCAGCCAAAAACGGTGTCAATCTAGTTGTGTTGTCAAATAAAAGGAGGTTGAGTGTCCCGTCCAGCTCATCTTTTGTCTTATGACCTAGGGCAGTGATGGCCATCTGTGGCCTCTCAGATCTTACTAAACTATACGTCCCAATGTCCCATGATGCTCAGCCAGCCTCGAGCCTGGAGAGACCCTATATGCCAAGGTTACCCATTCGACCAACTACCAATCCCTCATAGACCTACAACTTATAAATAAACCATATCCAGTATAAAATATTATGAGACTTATAGGCTTGATGGGAAGATGAGCTCACAGTCTAGAACCGACCACCCATAGTGTTGTAGACATGGGTAAATGTGCATTCATACATTCACAGACGGTAGGGTCAGCTCCCAACAGCACCAATTCCCTGTTCTTCTCCCAGGCTAGAAATGTCCACCTTTGCCGATCTGGTAGATGCTGGATGAGTACGCTGGGGACTTTGGTTCCTAGCACTAAAAGAGCCGCAGGTTGCCCTAATTATCTGTGTCGGCGTGGAGCTAGGTGGGATGGAGCCACTAATAGAATCCAGTTCTTTCCAGTGAGCCCAACACAATGCATGTCCCTTTCAACATCTATTGAAACCAACGCCGCCAGACAATCGGGTCTTCATTCGTTTTCAATAAAGCATTTCTCCAGTCCAGCTGTGACAGGGCTACGAACACACCACTCCGAGCCTCTTCAGGACAAACATGGGGGAAAAAAGAAAGAAAGAAAACGACTCTACTCTTCTTGGAACGGAGAGCGAGAGCGTGGCAGAGCAGCCAGTCTGTCAGCGTGATGAGGCCGGACCTCAGAACTGAATTAGCATTAAGTGCTCCCTTTGTCAGGCGCACAATGGCCACCATATGTCAGAAACTGGGCTGGCAGCGGCGGCAACAATAGCACGAAAACAGTGACAGAATGTTCACACTTCTCTCACCATATCCCTCCCTTCATTCAACCTCTGGGACAGGACTCCTCCGGAGACCGGGTGCGCCAATAACCCTAATTATACCGGCCGCAATCTGCTTGGGGAGAACATTAGTGAACGGGGGAGGGCAATGTTTGGATCTGATGTGACTTTTCGAGGTGATGGAGCTGGAGGGGTTGCTTCGCATGGGGCAGGTTGGGACCGCTTTAGGGTTTAATTGACTGTTATACGACGATGGTTTAGGGTCTTATTAAACACCAGAGATACGTTAATATCTGATGATAACCGGCAGAAACAAACATGGGGGCAGAAGCTGATAAACACATGATCTATCTGAACACATTAATGTCTATACGAGACGGAGCTAAAGATGTAGAAAGACAGAAAGGATAGAACGTAGAAAGATAGAATAGGATAACTACGTATGCATATATATCTAAAGACAGACACCGATATATACAGACACCACCGATATTTATCCATTTATTTGTAAAGTATTTTACCAAAAAGGATGCATTGAGATTTCTCCCGTTTTCAGTTCGTCCCGGGTTCAAGAACATTGGATTGTTAGAGTTTATCCAGAAATACAAAGTAATAAAATGCAAGATATTAAAAAAAACGCTAATATTCCCAATGGGGGAAGATTTGATGGTGTCTGGGAGGTTATTCCATATTTGTGGTGCTCTGTAGGAAAATGAGGATCGAGCCGCTGTCTTTTTGTATTGTGGTATTGCAAGTAAGGTGCTGGTCCTGGATCTGAGGTTATAGGATGAGGGAACTGCTGTAGGGAGCAATCTATTCAGGTAGGGTGGTAGCTTCCCAGAAAAGCTCTTAAACACCAGGTTGGAAAGGTGAAGGGAGCGTCTAGATTCCAGCGATGGCCAGTTTAGTTCTTTTAACATGTCACAATGGTGGGTCATGTAGTTACATTGTAGCACAAAGCAGCAGAATGAGTTATACAATGTAGTAAGTTTACGAAGGTGTGTTTGCGGGGCTGCTGCATATACTACATCTCCGTATTCAATAGCATAAGCACTTGTTGTACAATCTGCTTTCTTACCGCGGGGCTCAGGCAGGATTTGTTTCTGTACAGGGCACCTAGTATGGGGTAAAGTTTAGATGCCAATTTTTCGATGTGGGGCCAAAGGATAGATTTGGGTCTAACCACATACCTAGATATTTGAGAGCAGTGACTGTGGTCAGCGTGCCATTTGATTTTGTCCCAACACATAGATTGGGAGTTTGTAATTTATGTAGTTTAGGTTTTGTTCCAAAGAGCATCGTTACAGTTGTGTCAGCATTTAGTTATAGTTTGTTATCTTTGATCCACTTTTCTCCCTCTGTGAATTGTTCTTGCAGCGTGGCCTCCAGCTGCGGGAGATTTGCTTTGCTGGTATAGATTATTCCTCTCTAATCTTCCATTTCTAATAACCCGGGTGAGGGGCACATAGCGACTGATTTGATATATTTAAAAGACACGCTATATACGAGCTTTCACTCTGGTATCGCTCAGACACTATTCCCATGTTGTCCATCCTCCTCTGAAACCTCCAGGCGAGCAGTGGAGTCTCCATATCCACTAAACCCCTGCTGGCCGCTATATTGCGCCCCCTCCCTGCCCTTTCACTCATACATCTGAGTAAATGCCACAAAACCCTTATTACATGCTATAAAATGACTCGTGTGTTTGCTCCTCTCCTCGCCAGCTGTGCCCTTTGGGATTCTCCCCGGTTACACGTCTCTGTCCCACTTTATTAAATGTCCACGGAGTTGCGGCGCAGGCGGGAGGGATCCCTGCAGTACGGTGTGTTATTCCGGTGCGCGTCCTTTCTGTCGGGGTTTGCCGCAGTCGTTATTACTGTTGTTCTGGAGATTGGTATAAGTGTCCGCTGCGCTCGCGGTGTCGGTTTGTCGCGGCTGACACACCGTTCCCGTCTTGTAGGTCATTCTCTGATAGTGCGAGTGTGGAGACGAGTTTGCCGCCGGCGCTTTCCCACTGAAATGAATGGCTGCTGCCTCACCAGTAAACACAGGTTTTCCACTATTCTTTTATTCCTTTTCTTGCTTTCCTGTATAAAACATACGCGGCACATCAGGTCCACGCTTAGACCCGCACTGAGCAAGATGGAAGCCATCTCTATTCATTCTCCACTGTGTAAAGCCAACATGTTGCTCCGCCGGCAAATATACAGTCACCGAAAGACAACCAGGCCAGGATTAGCTGAGGATCCCTTTTGTGGGAAACCAAGCTGTAACCAAACGAGTGTAACTTGCACCTCCTCGCAATGTACCAGGGTGAACGCACCACCGTGCAGTGTTCCAGAATGCCCAAACCACCTGTGTTCCAGATTGTCAACACCACTTCAATCTGTTCCAGGGTGCCAGCAGCACCTCACAGTGTTCCAGAGTGCCAACAGCACCTCGCAGTGTTCAAGGAATGCCCACACCACTTGGTTCCAGAGTTCCCACACCACCTCGTACTGTTCCAGAGTGCCAACACCACTTCAAAGCGTTCCAGAGTTCCCACACCACCTCGAAGTGTTCAAGGAATGCCCACACCACTTGGTTCCACAGTGCCAACACCACCTAGCTTGGATCATAGTGTCCACATCACGTTCAGTGTTCCTTGTGCCTTCACTGACTCGCTGCGAGCCATAATATCCGCTTCTTCTTAACTCCTACTATCTTCTCCAAGTGTCCAGTCTAATTCCTGTGTTCTCCATCTGCATCCCTACGCACCTGCCATCCTCATCCAAATGGGTTTCCGTTCTGCTTATTTATCGTCCCTTGTTCCTGTCCATTCATTCGTTATACGGCATTTAGCTCTTTGACACAAACCTGATAACCTGAGGCGCACCGTGACAATAACAACTCCAGTATGGCCAGGAGCGCTGGAATTGTGGGGGGATTACACCTATTCATCAAAATCCTCCAGTTATCCTTACAGACTCATCCCTCCAGATTGTAAGCTCCTGTGAGCCGGACCCTCTGCTCCTCTAGATTGTAAGCTCCTGTGAGCCGGACCCTCTGCTCCTCTAGATTGTAAGCTCCTGTGAGCCGGACCCTCTGCTCCTCTAGATTGTAAGCTCCTGTGAGCAGGACCCTCTGCTCCTCTAGATTGTAAGCTCCTGTGAGCCGGACCCTCTGCTCCTCTAGATTGTAAACTCCTGTGAGCCAGACCCTCTGCTCCTCTAGATTGTAAACTCCTGTGAGCCGGACCCTCTGCTCCTCTAGATTGTAAACTCCTGTGAGCCGGACCTCTGCTCCTCTAGATTGTAAGCTCCTGTGAGCCGGACCCTCTGCTCCTCTAGATTGTAAACTCCTGTGAGCCGGACCCTCTGCTCCTCTAGATTGTAATCTCCTGTGAGCCGGACCCTCTGCTCCTCTAGATTGTAAACTCCTGTGAGCCGGACCCTCTGCTCCTCCAGATTGTAAGCTCCTGTGAGCCGGGCCCTCTGCTCCTCTAGATTGTAAACTCCTGTGAGCCGGACCCTCTGCTCCTCTAGATTGTAAGCTCCTGTGAGCCGGACCCTCTGCTCCTCTAGATTGTAAGCTCCTGTGAGCCGGACCCTCTGCTCCTCTAGATTGTAAACTCCTGTGAGCCGGACCCTCTGCTCCTCTAGATTGTAAGATCCTGTGAGCCGGACCCTCTGCTCCTCTAGATTGAAAGCTCCTGTGAGCCGGACCCTCTGCTCCTCTAGATTGTAAGCTCCTGTGAGCCGGACCCTCTGCTCCTCTAGATTGTAAGCTCCTGTGAGCCGGGCCCTCTGCTCCTCTAGATTGTAAGCTCCTGTGAGCCGGACCCTCTGCTCCTCTAGATTGTAAGCTCCTGTGAGCCGGACCCTCTGCTCCTCTAGATTGTAAGCTCCTGTGAGCCGGACCCTCTGCTCCTCTAGATTGTAAGCACCTGTGAGCCGGACCCTCTGCTCCTCTAGATTGTAAGCTCCTGTGAGCCGGGCCCTCTGCTCCTCTAGATTGTAAGCTCCTGTGAGCCGGGCCCTCTGCTCCTCTAGATTGTTAATTCCTGTGAGCCATTTTTTGATTCTTGCACCAACGTGTACATCTCGCCGTTTAGTGATCAGGCCCTTATGTCTCCTGTGTTCAAATAGAACATCCACGAGTGGTGGGGACATCCTGGGCTTATCCATCATGCTTAGTCAGCAGAGCAGTAAACTGTAACAATATTCTCTGGATGTATAATAAGAATTTGACACTCTCTGCTCTGGCCGTCCTTCACCTCCCCCGCAGTGGACACCAGAGCCTTTTATTCCTTCCTTTTCCTCCCAAAACACGTTCTCCGAAGTCCAGAGGAGTCAGAGAGAGGTCCAGGTCCTCCACCCCTACTTTTTTCTTAATTCCATTGGAAAACGGAGATAAAAATGATGTGGATTTTGAGCCGATCTTCCTCTTCCAGCGCAAGCGGTTATTAAAATGCATCTCGTTGAAGGCCTCGGCGGCTGCTTCCTCGGCGGCCAGTGGGTTTTTCACTGTGATGTTGCCCATGTTTTGATCGGATTCCTCCCCCGCTGAGAGGCGATGCTACCATGTCCAACCGATTCTCTGAAGAAATTTGGAGCAACTGAAGGACCAGCTGCAGCCCTCCTTCCCCGAGGGGACCCCCGTGCTATTGAGGGTAAACAAAGACAAAACCGGTGCCAAGTTAACCCTTCCCTTTCCGACAGTCACCGTGGCCGGAGGGTCTGAAAGCCGCAGGGTGGGGCAGGACGAGGTGTGGCGTATGTCCAGCTCGGGCGCCCGGCCGCCGCATCTTCTCATGGTAACGGGCAGAGATGATATCGCAGCGGGACAACATATAAAAGGTGCAACGTATGTTGATCAATGTAAGGTTATGCATTTTAATGGATGGAGTGCGGAAAATTATCCGCTTCACTTTTTCGTTTTAATATATTTGGGATCATAAAACGGCCGTGTGCACGAGACAACGCGTTTCACACCAGCAGGTCTTTGGAAACCCCTTTTTCTGATGCTGAATTTGTGACAGGTGCACCCCATCAGCAGGGTGCCCTTTCCATTGAATGACCGGGACCCCCCAAAAAAGTCTGCAGGCACGCCAGGGGAACGTGTAACCTCATTCCCCCGATCCCAGCTTCCTCAGGCGGCGGGCCCTTTAGGGGTTAATAGTGACAGCTGTTTCGATGGCCGTGGCGTGACGGGCTGACCTCTGGTGCGCAAAATTGCTTGATTGCAGCCAATATTAACGAGCCGGCGTAGCAATCACAGCTTCCACAAAGACTCTATTACACATATTGATCCGTCGCGGGCCGTGTCATTTCTCTGTGTCCCCCGCGGGACGGGGAGGGTGAAGATGTCTCCGAGATGGCAGTGATATGTTTTCTTGGGGTCCTTTGTTATGTGACACGGGGGGACACACCTCTCACCGCCCCGGGCCTGCTGTCTGCGCGGCGCTGGCCGTGGGCTCTCTAGAGGGGGCTTGCACAGATGACCCCAGGCCGTGAGCCATCAGGGCATAGTCACAGACTGGCCGTGCAGACCCCCTCCTCACTCTCTCTCCCCTGTGGCCCTTCGTCTTCACACCCTGCCCCCCTCCCAGGCAATGTGACAGCAGCAAGAGAGGGGGGGCACGGGTCGCTCCTCACCCGCCTGTGTTTCAATAAACAGACTCATACAGATGAGCAGATGCGCACTTGTGTGTGATTGTGTATCATTGTGTTATCCGGCTTGCCTGTGAGCATGATAGTGCGCAATTGTGTATTCCTGGCTTGTAGGTGTGTCAGTTTGATTGTGCGCATTGTGTATCGGTGTGTTTTCCGGCATGCCTGTGAGCCCACTTTGTTTTGCATTCTATATATGTCATGTATTTTATAATGACTCCCGTTGAGCGAGTGTGATAGTGCGTAATTGTGTATTCCTGGCCTCTAAGTGTGTTTGTGTGATTGTGCGCATTGTGTATGTGTGTGTGTTTTCCGGCATGCCTGTGAGTACCCTCTGTTTTGCCTTCTATATACATCATGTATTTTATGATGCCTCCCGCTGAGTGCAATAGTGCGTAATTGTGTATTCCTGGCCTGTAGGTGTGTCAGTTTGATTGTGCGCATTGCGTATCTGTGTGTTTTCCGGGATGCCTGTGAGCCCACTTTTTTTGCATTCTATATATGTCATGTATTTTATAATGACTCCCGTTGAGCGAGTGTCACAGGCCAGGAATACACAATTACGCACTATGACACTCGCTCAACGGAGTCATTATAAAATACATGACATATATAGAATGCAAAACAAAGTGGGCTCACAGGCATCCCGTAAAACACACAGATACGCAATGCGCACAATCAAACTGACACACCTACAGGCCAGGAATACACAATTACGCACTATTGCACTCAGCGGGAGGCATCATAAAATACATGATGTATATAGAAGGCAAAACAGAGGGTACTCACAGGCGTGCCGGAAAACACACACACATACACAATGCGCTCAATCACACAAACACACTTAGAGGCCAGGAATACACAATTACGCACTATAAGTGTGTTTGTGTGATTGTGCGCATTGTGTATGTGTGTGTGTGTGTGTTTTCCGGCATGCCTGTGAGTACCCTCTGTTTTGCCTTCTATATACATCATGTATTTTATGATGCCTCCCGCTGAGTGCAATAGTGCGTAATTGTGTATTCCTGGCCTGTAGGTGTGTCAGTTTGATTGTGCGCATTGCGTATCTGTGTGTTTTCCGGGATGCCTGTGAGCACGCTTTGTTTTGCGTTCTATATATGTCATGTATTTTATAATGCCTCCGTTGAGTGAGTGTGATAGTGCGTAATTGTGTATTCCTGGCCTGTAAGTGTGTTTGGGTGATTGTGCGCATTGTGTATCTGTGTGTGTGTTTTCCGGCATGCCTGTGAGTACCCTCTGTTTTGCCTTCTATATACATCATGTATTTTATGATGCCTCCCGCTGAGTGCAATAGTGCGTAATTGTGTATTCCTGGCCTGTAGGTGTGTCAGTTTGATTGTGCGCATTGCGTATCTGTGTGTTTTCCGGGATGCCTGTGAGCACGCTTTGTTTTGCGTTCTATATATGTCATGTATTTTATAATGCCTCCCGTTGAGTGAGTGTGATAGTGCGTAATTGTGTATTCCTGGCCTGTAAGTGTGTTTGGGTGATTGTGCGCATTGTGTATCTGTGTGTGTGTTTTCCGGCATGCCTGTGAGTACGCTTTGTTTTGCATTCTATATATGTCATGTATTTAATGATGCCTCCCGCTGAATGTGATAGTGTGTTATTGTGTATTCCTGGCCTGTAGGTGTGTCTGTGTGGGTGTGTGATTTACCTCACTGTACGCGTCCTTTGTATCACTGTGCACATCGATGTGTGTTACTGTGCTTGCGTCTCTGTGCGCTGGACACTCGGGTGGGATCGTCCAATAAGAAGGTTGGAGCGCTCTGGACGTCTGAATCAAAGACTCGTTGAGAGCTGATACATTGTCTCGCTGTGAGATGTTACTGCCTTGATTCCACAGTCCAGAATGCCTGTACCTTCTTCTTGGATGACTATGTGGGAGGTGGCTGGTCCTGGGGTGTGTTGACCCCCTTTATATAGAATCTGGGGATTAAATCTCCACTTATAGTGAGTAACATTCGGGTATAATGGTGTGGCTGTTCGTTACCTGAATGAGTGAGCCTGTTAGACGGCCTTTATCATAGCCATGCACAGCCCTTATTTTAGGGGGGTGTCCACATGTTACATTAATTGATGGGATGGACGGGCACATAATCGCAGATCAATTAAAATGTGGCCCCGGGAGAGCGTCCCAGCTGCTCAGAGTATAAAAAATCTTCAATGCTGGCTCATGTCCGGCGCACAACCAATCAAAACCCCAGATGGAGACAATATAACCATTGATGGGTAAGGAGGATCTCCTTGGAATCCACCAACTCCAATACCAATGTTCATAAAAGGCCAATCCAGGAACCTCCAAATGTATCACAAACATATATACAAATGTACAAAAGCCACACTCAGTCATACAACTGAATATCATCATTTCCCTATAAAAGGTGAAACCCTCGATGAAGCCTTCTGGAGCCGGGCTGAGAAGCCTGGGCTAAATCCAGTAGATCTCCGGCCGTCCTTTCTAGTTCATCAACCATTTCAATTCCGCAAAATTTCATATACTTGATGTTCTCCCTGGGTCAGGAATTCATGTGTCTCGCCAACGCAGCATCTTTACCCACGTTACAGAATCGTAAATCAACACAATCTGTTACTTTATATTCTCTATCAAACCCAAAAAAGTGGAGACGCGGACCTAAATGGTCCAAAACAGGAACTGCGATTCACCAAGCGGCCACAGCCATCTGTGCGCACCCACGTCCTTAATATTATGACATCATAACCGACAACATAACAATATATACCATATAGGAGGAGAACACAAGAGGTTTCTCCACCAAGAATGGTGCTTTCATTGGAAGAACCTTGGATTCCTTCTGCAAACTCTGGTGGAGCAAGTACGGCAAAGCTCCGGTGAATTTGCTGTTTAGGGTGCTGCCGCTGTAGTTCGCCGTACTTTCCACCATTCTTTCCACCGATGCATCTGCTGAAGGTGTCTGGTGTAGTTCTCAGGGCGGCTGTCCATGGCGTTACCACCATTGTTTCTGCTGAAGTTAATCAGTGTAGAGATCACCGGTGTTTCCAAGTTGCACCACATTGTTTGTGCCGTTGCATTCGTCGTAGGTTATATGGCAGGTCTATGGAGATCCCTGCAGTACAATCCCCGGTGTTACAATCAGAGCCGCGCTGAATGGAGAATACACGCGGGTTACTCATATTATGGAAGAATAACGGTGGTGCCGCTGATCACCATGGTTCACCGTTAGCATCAACGCTGCCCGCCGCCGGTGTGAGATTTTCCTTCTCTGGATAGCCGGGGTGCTCAGTAGTAGCAGCAACAGCGAGCACTTGTGCATTATCCATTCAGACAGATCGACAGGCGGTGATTTAGACGTGTACGATTTGGTTCGACTTGTTATTCTGATCGATCCGAATCCCAAATTGCCTATTTCCAGAAAGAACCGGTCTCCGAAAAGTTCAATCAATCCCAATTTTTCCGACAACGATGCGGCCAGATCCGAATTTCATTGGGAAAGTAGCCGAAAAAAACCCGACAGAAACAAACAAAAGAAAAAAACTTAACCCTAACCCTAACCCTAACCCGAGCCCCTGTCCGATCTGAAATATGGGAAGCTTCCGATATTCCGAATCATGTCTACTGTGAATACATTAAATCCCAGAGCAGTGAAGCAGCCAAAGACAGCACCAGTGCAGGACTCATCAAGAGGACTCCCTTGACATTGGTCAGAGAGCTGACACTCTAATGGCCTAGCGTGCCTAGAAAGCTCTGCCATTGGGATTTGAAGTAGAGAGTAGGGGACTTCTCGATTTTATCTCATTCTCACTCCAATCTAGACATGTGCATGGCGGTATTTTTCATTTCAAGACGTTTCGGATCTTTTCGTTCGTTTTTTTTTTTTTCTCTTTTCGGATCATTTCGTATCGATTCTTTTTCGTATCGGATCATTTCGATTCAGATCGCGATTTGTTATTTCGGATCGATTCGAAATTGCAGACGGACGATGTTCGTGTCGGAAATGCGGCCGAAATAACGAAAATGGAAATCTGGGACGAAAACGAGGTTTGGACGAAACGAAATGCACATGCCTCCTCCAGTCAGGGCTTATTTGTTTGTGAATAAACCTACGTAAGAATCCATCGTTTCCCAACGAGGAGATGACGTGGACACGGTGTGAATAAGTCTCCGCAGGCCGAGCCCACTTTAATAATAGACATGTTATATTAGAGGTAATATTCCGCTCACTCCTCGTCTCGTCTGTCTGGTTATCGCAGCTGACACCGAGCATCTCGTCACCCGTTCAATAAATCTCGCCCCGCCGTCTCTTTTGAAGAATTCAATCTTGCGGTTAATCATGTCATTACGTTTGACTTTTGGGAGAGTTGCTGTGACAGTCAGAGAGCGAGCCGAGGCCGGTAACAGAAGGCTTCTCAGGTAGGGAACGTGTCCCGCCCCTCTCTCAATCCATCTGCCGGCGCGCTTATCAATTATGCAGCGTATAAGCCACAGATGTAACTCTCTCTGTGTCTATAAAAGCCGTATCATTGGAATTAAAACATGTCACACCCTAGCTCTCTTCCTACCCGCTCCACATTTTCCACAAATTCCAGACTTCTCAGGGTCCGTAAGATAAACCCCGTGCCATACCCAGGCGGGCGCAGCCGCTGCAGCAGACTTGAACGAGCTTGGTTACAGTTTGTCTCTTTAGATGGGTGTCCCGATTCCGAGGTGAGCAGTGATCTTGGAAGTAGGGTTCCTAGGGTTACAGCTCTCGGTAACCCGCTTATCGATAGTATTCCGGCTCACATTGACCACAAGCAGTATCCACGACCACGCCAGAATCCATAGGACTCCACCCAATGCTGCTGCGAGCTCAAAGCAGTCACAATCTTGCACAGTCCTCATGGACCTCTTCTTTACATCCCGCAAGGTCATGTTAGGTGGCACCGGAAAGCTTGGCCTCACCAAAGATAGTGAACAAGGCCAAATTCCTTTATTTTTGTTTTAAAGCAGCAGCATTGCCGGCTTTCACTTATAAAGTAAATAATACTGCTGCGATAATGCACCTTCTCATTTCCCACGCTGGAAGCAAGTGTAGAAGTGATGACAAGTGAGCAATTACACACTGGTCATCTAAAATATAAGCCAGTCGGCAGGTAGGATTAAACCCCTTTTTCTACATTTTTTTTACACCTCACATGGTCAAGTGAGGTGTCATTGGAAAAGCCAGAGTTTGACTTTTGCATTGATGGCAAACATGGCCATATAATTTTATGTCAAAATATTGTTTTTAAAAATCCTTTTTTTGTATTTTAAAGCAGCAGCATTGCCTGCTTTGGCTTATTATAAAGCAAACAATGCTGCTGCAATAACTCACCTTCTTATTTCCCACAAGGGGAGCAAGCATAGAGGTGATGACGCAGTGCGTAATTACACAGTAGTCATCTAAAATGTAAGTCATCATCTGGTAGGAGAAGACCCTTTGTATCTCCATTCTTTACTTCACTTGACCATGTGGAGTGTATGTTTGAAAAGAGAGCAGTGTCTTGCCTTTACAGTGATTACTATGTAAAATGAAACACTAATACATTTTTTTATAAAATAAATATTATTATATGCATACACATATTTTTTTATAAGGCAGTGGCATTGTCCATTTGTCGTGTATAAAGTAAGCAATACCTCTGCCATTCCTCACTATCTCATTTCCGACGCTGAGAGAAGTTTCAGTGTTTAATACATAAAGTTATAAGGGGTTATTCACCAACCTCTGAAATGGTCCTGAACTGCACCGAACAGTGACTTTCACCATTAGGGGCAATTTCAAGTCAATATGTCTATTTTCTAAGCTGTCAATCAGCCTGTATTTGGCGAATACGGTGCAGTTCGTGGCAATTCAGGGGCGTTCTGCGGCACCAAAATTGTTCCGTAGAAGACTATCGTGTTTTCTATTCACATAATGCCGAATTGCACCCAAATGCCAATTCGGCGCGCTTCGTTGTCATCTGATAACTGCTTCAAGCACTCTAATTTTGGCAAAATATGGTGACCATGCGCTGAATAGTGAATTCAAAATTCACTGTATTTTCGGGCAGAATGGAAACACCAAATTGGGGCAAAATGTAAATGGGCCGAAACGCAAAGCACCAAAATTTCACTGTATTCCGGTGCTTTGTAAATAGACCCTTAGGTGTTCAAAAAACACAATGCGGCAAAATACAAGCAAAAATGTTCAGTGTTTTCAATTGTGTCTACAATTGCGTTTTTTATTAAATAAAATACAGGTTTTCCATTTTTTATTTCACGAGAGAGAATGTGCAGCCAGAAAGGTTTGGATGATGAAATGTGGAAAAATTATTTTCCGAACTGCAAAAGATTGAAATCCGAGTGGAAATTTACACTTATTGACATATTCTGATGTGTAATATCTCATAATGGGATCAGGAGGTTAGATGTCCCCTGTGTCCCCCACCCTGGATCCCCGACGTGCTGTCACAATATGATTTATACAGGGTAGACCAGCGCGGTGTAAACATCAGCGAGCAGTGCTAGTGTTTCTGTTCCCCCAGTTCCTTAAACGAATTGGAGAGGTTACGCACTTGACCTGCCCTTGAGATTGACAGGAGGCCATTGATGATCTCCCAAGTCATTGTTTTGGAGATAATAGAAGAAACGTCGGCCGATACATTGTGTCGAGAGGATTACGAGATCATCCAGGGCAGCTCTGTCAGTCTTTCCAACCCGATTCCCTCTGAGCTCCTCTGGTTTATGACCATAAAGGATCTAGAAGGTCTCTTCTTGTTCTCTCGTACCATTTTCTTTTTGATATTTTGTTTTTGATCCTTCACGCTTGGTTGTCCCTGGTTTTTTTTTATATATCGACGCGCACACAGGGTCGGTGCAATGGTTTCTTCCACCCTGGGTATGAAACCCATTGCCACCCGCCCACACCCAGTTTTTCCACACCAAACATGGTCTCTGCTCCCCTAATACTTCTCGTAATTTCTCCCTCTCCCTTTATACCCACCTTAAATGTCGCTCTGCTAATCTCTTCCCACCCACACACCTATTTCCTGAACCCCTAATGTCTTTCTCCGCGCCTCGCGGGCAGAGGGCACTTGCCAGCAGAGATCCCTCACGGGTATCACCGGTGGTGGCCTAATGGCAGGAGGGCACCTCTGCAAGCTCCATTGCGACGCTACACAGGCAAAACATAACCTGCACCATAGTGCCTGCTGTTATATAATCCCAGAATGGTGCCCCCTCCTAAAAGCGCCTTAGACAACTGCCTATTTGGCCTAATGGATGCTCCGGCCCTGACCATACACAATGTTTGTTCGTTGCCAGACGTCAGTTCGGTCATTTAGACCAGGAGTCAAGTCGAGGGGAATGCAGATCCCTCACTATATTAGCAGAGGGAACTTAGTTCCCACTTGACTGTTATAAGAGGAAGCTCCAATGCCGTTTTATCCAGGCGCAATGTTACAAAAGCAGCTAGATTTGAGGCCAGGACTTGAGTACTGTGGAAATGGATGGGATTTACAATGTCTCTGTATTTACCAGGGGGTGGCATTCTCATACATAAAGAGGTGCTGCAGCTGCTGCGGCTCCTTGTAATCTAGGCGAGTTCCCACACTTATTTATTTTAAGGACTTGACCCCTGATTTAGATGGATCTTCTAGTGCAGTGATGGCGAATCTTGGCAGCTCAGATGTTCATGAACTACCTGTTTCACGATGCTCATCTTTAAACCTGGTGGAGCATCATGGGGTATGTAGTTCAGAAACATCTGGGGTGGCAAGGTTCACCATAAGTTTTCTAGTGGAATAACGACAGGTCCTGTTTCACCGGCGCTTGTCACTTTAACCCCAGCAGTCCCTGGAATCCTGCAGTGTTTCTCCAGATTTTTCTTAATTCACTTTTTTTTTAGGTGTACAGGTAAGAAGCTTACATACATTGTGTGGTAAATACTGTATCAGGGACTTACCGGGAGCTTGAGACCAGGAAGAAGAAGATAGCACACTCACAGAAGCAGAACCACATGAAACAAGAGCAGCCAGGAGGATCCTGGCTCTGAGTGGTGGGAGTTGGCCATTCCAGATGTGGGGCACAAAACAGGGCTAGTCCGGTGGTACGGTCAGACTGGCAGAGAAGATTCAGAGACGGTTAAATCAGCACTGGTTAAGGTTCTGAAACTCTACTCAGGAATAGCGGGCAAGTAAGACTTCTCAGCGTACAAGGACAACCAGGTTCTGAGGCAAGAGTGAGCCAGGAAAGTGCCACCAGGTGAGGATAATTGTCCATAGACTGCAGGTGGGAGTCCAGGAGCAGGTTCTAATCTAAGCAGAGACTCATTGTATCCATGAAGAACCTCCGAAAACTGAGAACCCCTGTGGTAGACTAGACAGGGAATGGACCTGCTATGGCAAGGTCCATGGGTTCAATCCCAGGCAGTGGGCTCAAAGGGGTGACTATGCATGGCTGTGCGCATGGTATGGGGTTGACTGTGACATACAATGGGTTACCCACCATGTGAAAACACTTGACCTTACACACAGGAACCACCAAACCCTAAAAAGGTGTGGGAACATTCCCAGATTTCTGCTGCCCAAATTAACCATTGAAGCTTAACTTGCCAACCCACACCTCAAATCTGATATTAATGTTTAAATAAAAAGATAAGCTGCGTTTTAGGGAATAATTATCATTATAATTGTGATAAATATCATGGATTTTTGGAGACTTAATAACGAAATGTATGGTTGAAACCTAATGGAAGCTTCACAGAGGGCGGCTCAAAAGGGAACTCCGCTCCTAGCGCAAAAATACTGGTGGGACTGCGTTTCCAAACGTTGCTGCTCGACTTGCCCCTAGGAACCACTCTCTGCCCATGGCTCCCATACCCTGAGGAAGGAGGGCATCGTATGCCGGATCGCGCTCCTATCTTTTCTCTTTACGTGGGACAAACGCGCAAGGAAAGGGCGTAAATTTACAACGTATCGAAAGAAATGGCCAACGTTTCGAATCGATACAGTAAAAGAGGGAGGAAGAAAAGCATAAACGCGGAGAGGATGGGCCATTACAGAGGGACCACACGAGAAAGGTGCCATCACAGCAGAGTTCCGGAACCTCAACCGATTTAGGGATCCCAGGCTTTATGAGCGGAAGGTGTGTCAGGGATAACATGATCCTACAGATCTTAGTGGGACGTTGGATGAAGGAAGGGCTGGGAGAGAAGTCCATGTAAAAGTCATGGAACACTCATAAGCTCACTCAACCAATCAGTGTGCGAGTTGTCCCCTGTATACAGTGGGCAAGCATGCTGATTGGCTGCAAGCCAACCAGACCTTGAGTTGCAGTGTGTTCAAACCCAATTCAGGGAAGTCCTCTGGCCATATGTGATATGATGTCATGTCCTGTCCAAATAATACCTGTCATTCTTCTAGAATGACCCATCAACAGTCTGCTGAATTCAGGAGAACCTCTAGAATGACAGAGGAACATGTGCATCACATCGCTCCACGCCTGACCCCTTCTATTCAGACACAGCACCGTCACGTCCTGATCTGTGCCAGAAAAACCTTTTCATTCCGAGGGGCGAAAACTATATTTTGGGGGAAAACAACAGGATTTCTGTGAAATTCTAGCATAATAAATCAGATTATCTGATATTTCGTTATTCATAACAATCCATGGAATTTTTCTGCTCGCTACAATGGAACGGATAAAAACGTACAAGGGTTCGGTGACAAAAACAAGTACAGACGCAGAGGCACAAAAGGAGGGGATGAACCTGCTGGGGACGCGGATACTTTATTACAAAAATTGCTACCTTTGCGTGTTTTATGTTTATTGCAGGTGGAGGGTAACCGGATACGGGGTGAAAAGAAATAAATACATGTTTTCACCTGCTTATTCAGTGACGACGCCTTTCCTCCCCTTCCTCCCTTCCCACCTGTTACCAAGGTAGTGGGTAGCGAAGGGGAGGAGTAAGGCGTTCCTCTTAAAAATAAATACAATGTATTCCTTGAGGAAACGCTAAGGATCATGGGAGGGAATTACTCAGCGCGCTGTTATGTATGGCCTGGTAATAATGTAGTGTTACACAGTGCGCCTTAGAATTCACAGCATTTTTCAGGAAATTGGGAAATAAGCTGATTTCCATCTCACGTTGCGCGCTTTACTTTAGGATTGAATAGAACACCCTGGAATTCAGCAGAACAACAGTGCAGGAGCACTTTATTAATGAACTGAAACCTGTGAAACCCAAATTCTAGGTAAAATCTATCCCCTCCCCCTTTTTAGCCCTAAATTAATTGGGCAGAAGCTGCGGATAGCATCCACCCAATTATTTCTGTTATTTTAGGTGTAAATATTCACCATTTCTGCATCAGGGTTGGGCTGCTCCTCCTCTTCAACTCAGGGCTTCCGAAATGCAGATGTCCCTGCAGCTTCTTACGCAAATGATGTAGCTTACGTAACTTTTGTAAGTATGTTACGTAAATTGTGTATCTTGACAACTTTCGCACACAGTTTGATAGATTGGAGCTTCCCGTGCAGCTCTTACACGTAACCCTAACCCTAAAGTAAGGAAAAATATTAAAGTAATAACCTACTTACAAGCTGTAACCATTAAATTAACCCTAACACATGCACAAACAGTAACCTAACCCCAATTAAAAACAACAACCTTAAAACTAAAACTAACCACAAGCACAAATAATGACCTAACCCTAATTAAAAACCACAACCCTAAAACTAACCCTAAAAACAAGCACAAGTTATAACCTAACCCTAATTAAAAACCGCAACCCTAAAACTAACCCTAACCCTAAAAACAAGCACAAATAATAACCTAACCCTAAATAAAACCCACAACCCCAAAAACTAACCGCAACACTAAATGTAACACTAACCCTAAACGTGACCCTAACTTTAAAACAAACACAAATAATAATCTAACCCTAATTGAAAACCACAACCCTAAAACTAACCCTAACCCCAACACAAGCACAAATAATAACCTAACCCTAATTGAAAACCACAACCCTAAAAACCCTAACACTAAAAGTAACCCTAACCCTAAAAGTGACCCTAACTCTAAAACGAACACAAATAATAGCCTAATCCTAAATAAAAATCACAACCATAAAAACTAACCCCAACCCTAAAATTGACTCCCCATGTAAATTTTAAATTTCTCTCAAAAAGTTTTTGATTGCTCTAGAAAACAACACCAGGCGTTGAATTTGGAAGCGTCTGACTTGAAGCGTCATTAGTTATTACTTGTGTCCGCAAGGTGGTGACTTTACCATAGGACACCTCCACATCCTCCTTTTGTATTTTGCGTGTCTAACTATGGAGTTGTGTCTTATCCCTTTCGGATACTCACAAGAGCACAGCCACCCATGCTGGCATCCAATGAGAGATGATCGAGCACAGCCCCCATGCACCCCACTACTTCACATAGTCAGCTATTTACCTTGACCTAGTGTGTCACCCCTCTCCTCTTAGATTGTAAGCTCTTGAGCAGGGTCCTCTCTCCTGTTTGTGTGTTTAACTTGTATGTTTATTTGATGTTCTGTCTCGCCCATTGTACAGCGCTACAGAACTTGTTGCCACTTTATAAATACGTGTAACTGTATTATATCGAGACTAATATTACAAAATCTGCTAAAAACATCAACAAACATACAAAAAAAAAAAACCATACAACAAAATTGACTGTACTTTAAATTATACCCTCATTCCTCACTGCGGCTCCTCGTTTGGGAACGTGGCAGACTTTCTAACCTAGTATTGAAAGTGATGATCTTGTGGTTATGATAATTATGATTTATTAAATTAAAAACTAATAAGCGAATAAAAAAAAAAAAAATTAATAAAAAAACAAGACAGGAGTCCAGAATGTTTTCTTTTTTTTTCACTTTTTAATGAAATTCTTCTGCTTTTTTATGAAATCATAAATAGTTCGTATTCACTCTAAACACAGAAAACAATGTGAAAATATGTACAGTTTTTTTTTTTAAGAACATTTAAAAGAAAGACAAAACATAGTGTACAGAGCGGAGGAGTTTCCAGGGTGCCGAACGGAGGTAAAAGTCGAGAGCAACTCCTCATCTGCTTCGCACTGAGGCTGGTAAACATATTGAGGTTGTATTTTCTTAATTTGTCACATTTGCTTGTATTTTTTTATATCTTTTTATTTTTATAAGGTTCATAAAAAGTGCACAACACAGCAAATAAATATCGGCTTATATAAATAAATTAAATAAATAAGTTCTTCCTGGCACACGACGTTTGTAAACCCTCGACAAGGGGAAATTACAGCAGTAAAAGTAGGAGCAACAAAGAGGGACAAAACAAGTTTCGGGGCAGGTTTTACAAACGAACGGTCGGTCGGGGGGAGAAGGTTGACGATTTGGGTCTGGAATTTTATTAACATTTAATGGAGAAATAAAAAAAAGATTAAGTTTGACATTAAATCGGAAAACCTGATATTTTTAATTAATTTTTGTTTTTAATTTCAGGAAAAAAAATCATAAAAAAGGAAAAAAAAATTAATGCAGGCCGATTTAAAATAAATTATAAAATAGTAAAAAAAAAATTATAAAATGGAAAAAATTAATGCAGGCCGATTTAAAATAAATTATAAAATAAAAAAAATAAAAAAATATATAAAAAATAAATAAATAAAAGAAACTAAAAAAATATATATTTCTCCCGGAGAAATAAAATACGTTAAACGTGACAAAGTAATCTTTGGGCTAAGAATACACAGAACTAGGAACGTTTTCTATCAGACGTTTTAATCTCTGTCGATAATCATAATTATATTGTTTTTAAATGGTGATTATTTTTTTTTTGCAATGTCGATTTTTGGAAAATTAATTAAAATATGAGTTGTGATGGCAGCTACGACCATGTCACGCTCTTCCTTAATCCATTATTTCCGAAAATTATCGGCAGCTGCAAACGCTGAAGCCTTTTTTTAAATTGCCTGCCCCAGCTACATTAACCCTTGACGTTCCGTGTATTTATTAGGATTATAACAACGTATACAGTCACAGGTAGCACTGGACATCATTCGCGGGTAAAATGAGATGCCATTTTTTTTCCCCCCGAAATATTGTTTAATTATTAGCTGTAAAAAAAAAAACCTAAATTTTTTCCCCCTACTACTTCATTATTTGTTTGCGACAAAAGGGGGAAAAAAAAGATATTTTTCAGGTAATTATATCCCATTTAACGAAACGATGTCCTGTTATTAGAACCAGCAGAAAAGGCAAATAAAGACTAATTTAATCCCCGACAGAACAGAAACTAATAAAATATATATCGTTTCCTTTATTTTTACGGAAAGAAAAAGTGCACATTCTTAGTTTTTTCATTTAAATATACAAGAAGGTAAGGGGCTGGATATTGTTTTGTCCGTCACCTGGGTTCGTCTGCCACGGGATGTTCGCTTCCACTTTTAATGGAAGAGGCTGGAGAGGGCTTTCTGCTGCGGGTATTTGTGACAATGTCAGAGCGGTATGGGTTTTCTTACAAGCCGTACGGATCGACCAAATGAAAGGATGGCTGTTGAAATGTTATCTTAAGACGGACTCGTCGTACGCGGGTGCATTGTCACAGTACGGCATGGAGTACCGAAGGCGTACTCTGTATCGTAAACACATTCTGAGCATAGGGGTGCACAGCTGGGCACGTCAATCTCTATAGATAATCCAAACTCTACATTAGGGCTCAGCAAACTTGGCCCTCCAGATGTTTTTGATCTACTCTCCCCATGACGCTCAACCACTCAACGGTTTGGCCAAGTCTCCTGGGACATGTAGTTCTAAACCATCTAGGAGAGCCAAGTTTGCTGGCTCTTGTCCTACAGCTTAGAGCTGGGAATGTGGTGTATTGTCAACCCGATCACTCGGATTAGAGAAACGGGACAATCAATATCATCAGGAGAATAGACACTGCTCCAAGTCAATGTCGGTCCTCATCTAACCTCACTGGGAACACCAACGAAGTGGGATTCCTATCATTCTCTCTAACTCTTTGCAGGCAGCGATGGGATTCTCTGTTCCGAATATTCGACATTGAGTTCCTTCAACCTCAAAGTAAGGTACTATCTTAGAAATTGACGATACGCCAGTGACATTCAACCTTTCTAAATACCCCTTTAAAAGCCCAGATGGCACCATTTTGAAAGTAGAATGCTGACATGAAGGAATTTGAGGAAGGATGGCAGGAATCGCACAAGGATGAGGCATGATGGTCACCCTACAGACTTGTCCTCTATAGCTTGAGTGTGGCGTCATGCAGGAGATGGCTAACCTTGGCAACAGAGATGTTTGAAAACGTCTCTCCTTGATGCTCATGTGACCACCAGCTCTCCAGGCATTATGGAAACTGCCGTGCCAAGGTTTGCAATCTCAAGTAGTGAACCACTAACCCTGACACAAAGTTAGCATCATTATTGTATTAGTGTTTTCATTTTCCACCCACATCCTTGACCAGTAAATGGAAGCCGTCATCTGGAGATAGTCACAGTTGGACTTACTGCTTCAGGCTCCTCAATTGAGAGGAGCATTCAACCTGTACCATCGTGCTTGGGTATGTATGGCATCCTACAGGCTGGTAGAGTACAGTGGGTAGAGGCACTTTTCACCATGGTCACTCACATGTGTAATGAGTCCTGTATGTGTTGTTACGTAGAAGTGCAACTTAGACATGACTATGTAGGTTTGCCTTTAATACAGGAGACAACACTGCATTCGATGGACTCATTCGCTAGTCAGATTTTATCCATCCCCTGCAGGGTGGGTGTTCTTTGGGGGTCTATGTATTTTGATTGATTGTGGCTGGAGATTTTGCGGGAGGACTTTGGAAACAATGGGAATTTTATAGAAGGGCTTTGGAACTATCACAGCAGACGAGGACGAGTTATACGTCAGATTAGTGACAGACACATTTCAGCAAAAAGTGGTAATTAAAGTAACAATTCAAGCTAATCAAGCAGATCCAGCTCTTCATATCTCAGAAGATCACAACAGCCCAGGTGGGCGGCCTGTGATGAACCAGGATCTTTACATTCTAGGTGGGGAGGGTACTACAAAAGTCTACGACAAAGAGAGAGCATTTGTCCCACTGCTAGTTTAGCACTGTCAAGAAGACCTAGTTCACAGCTGAAAGAAGCAGCACTTTAAGAGAAACCGTACAGTCAAATCGACTTTGCCGCCTCATTCAAACATCTAGGACGTGGTTGAGATACGAGATGTAGCAAATGGCCAGTCGGAGGATCTCGATCTTGGAGAGTTTCTTGTCTGGAGGTAAAGTCGGGAGCAGCTTGCGGAGTTCCGCGAAGGCCAAGTTGAATGCTTCCACCCGTATGCGCTCTCGCGTAGCGTGTGCCGTGCGGTACTTGGCCGTGGCTCTCCTCCGCCGGCGTCGTTCCTCGCGGCTTAAGTGCTGAAGCTCTCGTTTCACCACGTCGTTTGCGTCGCAGATGCGCGTTTCTCCGCACAAGCTGATGACGCCAGAATCATTGAGGCCACCACTGCCGCCACAGTCACTGAAGACGGACTCAGTCTCTGAATGTGCTGGGATTTCTGTCTGTTCCGAGTTCAACATCATTCCTTTCCTGCGTTACACCAAAGGTTACTCTTGCGGGCTGCTCAACTGCCCCAAATCTGGCGATAAAGTGCTTCAAAAATATGCAGAGGAACAGGCAGAAATCGATGGCGTCAACGGACTCTACGGTAGATAAGATAGGTTCTTCAAGCAAATCTTAGGGCCTGGTTGTCGGGAGAAAGTTATACGGTTTCAGAACGTGGTGATGAGATGATGCTTCATTTGCTTATCAGTTTTGTGCCTCCTTTTCCTTAGGCTTCACCCCTGGACAGAGAAAAACAAAATAAATATATGTTTAGAAATCGTTTTCATCGGTTTATGGATTATTGAACTGCAAAGCGAAGTGGCGTTAGATGATCGGTAATAAAAGACAAGGTATTACGATGCAAATAATGGTAATCGTCCGTTTACGTTTTGTTATCAACGTCGCGTTAGGTACAACCTTCCCACATCTGACACATCAAATAGGAGCCTTTAGATGAAGCTGCACATCAAAGTTTGCAACTTAGCTTAGCGTAGGTTCTAGGTGCTTCATCAATCTCACATTGTTTACCGATCGCTCTGGACGATTCTGCCTCTCTGCTCCTCCTGTTTGCTCAGACTCAATGTTAGGCCACGTTGCAGACCTGTCCGCTCACAGAAGCCAAACATGCCTGTAGGTCCCAGTAACAAGACATCACTGGACCTTTTTGGTATCTGAGCCAGGAAACCTGATAAGCAAGTGTCTAGGTAGAGTAACAATTTCAGCTTGAAGAAAACTAACAGGGTTATTCTAAGAGAATCGAAAAGTCACCGCGCGTTCGGCGACTTTTCGTTCTCTTCAATTTGGTGCAATTTGGCGATCCCATTTCGGTGACCCTGTGGTGTATTCAGCAAGCACCACAGACGTAGTAGTGCAGGGAAAAGCCGCCGCAAACCCGACGAACACTCCCCACAAAACCCGGCGAATGCACACCTAAACACGCAAAAACATCTGGATTAACCCCGCCGAACACGCCGGAGAAACCCGAGCAGCTGCCGATCACAGCGCAGAGCAGCCGCCGGAAAACCCAACACCGCAGACGAATGGAGTGGAAGAAAAAAAAACAGTTTGCTTGAATGTTTGAAAAGTGAAATGCTGTTTGCAAAGAAACTACTGAACGAAAATGTGTGAAATTTACATATAAAATCCAATGAAGGATAATAAAAAGGGCTGTTACAGAAAAAAGAAATAACGTTTTAAAAAAACTAACGGAAAAAAAATGTTCGCAAAAAAATCCCGAAAATTGCCTAAAATATCCTAAAAAATCTATAAATAAAGAGACTTTTTGCTGCAGAATTTTATAATGAACGGTTTATTAGATATTGAATTAAAACGGGAATATTTTTAACATTGAAGTCTATGGGATTCTCCTGAATAAACCCGTCGAATTAAACCACCGAATGGCAGGGCAATTCAGCAACTTTTCACTGCTGGGTTTTGTTCTCTGAATAGACGAAGCATTGCTTCTCTATGGGGATTTCACTGCCGTGCGCTGAATTTCACTGTTCGGTTACCTTTCCTGGCCATTCGGCTATTCACCAAATCCTGGCGAATTGCCTGCACATACGGTGCCTGTTCGTTGCCTGTTCGAGGGCAGTGAAATCCCCATAGCGTCGTCTATTCAGAGAACAAAAACCAGCTGAGAAAGGTTCCCGAATTGCCCTGCTGTTCGGTGTTTTCATTCGGCAGATTTATTCAGGAGAATCCCATAGGCTTCAATGTTAAAAATATTCCCGTTTTAATTCAATATCTAATAAACCGTTCATTATAAAATTCTGCAGTAGAGTCTCTTTATGTATAGATTTTTTTCGGGTTTTTTTTGCGAAAAAAAAATCGTGTTTTTTTTTACATTGTTTTTTCTGTATCATTCATTGGATTTTAAATGTAAATTTCAGACATTTTCGCTCAGTAGTTTCTTTGCAAACAGCGTTTCACTTTCCAAACATTCAAACAAACGCTTTTTTTTTATTCACTCCATTCGTCTGCGGTGTCGGCTTTTTCCGGCGGCTGTTCTGCGCTCTCATCGGCTCCTGCTCGGGTTTTTTCTGGTTAATACAGATGTTTTTGCGGGTTTCAATGTGCGTTCGCCAGGTTTTGCGGTGAGTGTTCGCCGGGTTTGCGGCGGCTTTTCCCTGCATTACGACGGCCCTGTGGGGCTTGTTGAATACACCGCAGGGTCACCGAAATGGGATCGCCAAATTGCGCCGAATTGAAGAGAATGAGTAGTCATGGAACGTGCGGTAACTTTTCGATTCTCTTTGAATTACCCTGTAGGGGTTGAGTTGGACTTGGAGCTTTAGGTGTCTATTTGTCGAAAGCTAATGGTACACTGTAAATCCTGTGCTTCTCAGACACATGACGCTCGCATCTTCTGCGCTCGGATGGAAGTCATTATAGAGTGCTCTATGTTGATACTGCGCCACTTACAGTGTTGAATGTGAGTATTATAATAAAATGAAATTATGAATATGAAAGTTAAATTTCGATAATATTGAGACTACCGCATCTCGTAAAGCTCGAGTAATTAAATGCAGAGCGTATCATTCCGTAGACGGACGTGGTGGTCTGTGCCAGCCCATGTGCCGCGCTTCTTTTGAAGCCATAGAGTAGCTTAGAGTGTTTGCGCCACTTGTAACAGCTTATTCTCATTAAGTTTCCACAAAACCAGTCTTTTGTCAGACCAATTAAAAGGAAAACCTCAGGCACGGTGCTGACATCCTTCTCTCAAGCCAGCCCGTCAAGCTCTGGACAGGAGCCCTCAAAAGCCGGTACACAAGCACCAGGCACACCAATATGTTCTTACATACTTTTGAGCACCTTCTGTGACGCAAATACACATTATTAATATTTTATATCTCATAGAAAGGGTAGAGCAGCGAATACTCCAGGAAAGCAGGCCCTTGGTGTGGAAACAGGACACCGTTCCTTGGTTTATGGGGCATTTGAAGTAAAGTTATATCCTAAAAAGTAGGATTATAGGCCAGACGACTATAAAATATACCTGCGGGTTCCTATAATGTGACCTCTGTGGATCCTTTGGGTATCTGAGCCTGGAAATATGATTAGCAGGTGTTTAGAAGGAGTTGCAAATTCAGCTTTGAAGCCATTTTTTAAGAAAACTTAAATGTTCTGAAATCTGGAACGGCAAAGGGCTTCCATGCGCTACTTATACACGGCCATGGACTACCAGTGGTCCTTTAATGACGGAGGTTCCCAAGGGTCTACCAATGATGCAGAGGACTAGTCATTTTAGATAGATTAGGAAATGCTGTTGAAAAAAATGCGGACAAAAAAAAAAAAAAGGAAATTGACAATTTGGGATTAAAATATTTTTTTTTCCCCAGTCTCGGGTTTCATTTCCATACATTACAAAAAGGGACAGGTCAGCATCACCATCGTCTTCATCCGCGACGAAAATTATTCCGCGGCTGCTGCCTTTTTAATTATTCAGGCAAGAAAAAAAAAAAAGAATTTAAAAAAAAAATCTATCTAAAAAGAATAATAAATGCGTTTTATAAAACAAGGCTTCAAATTATTAATGGGATGGGAAAAAAAAACAACAAACAAACAAAAAACCCAATTACAAAGCGACGCCGGAGAGAGAGAAATGAACAGAGAGGGGAAATTTGAAGAAGAAATTAAACTCATCTTCCTGACAATGATATCTCGCGCGGGGAAAGCATCTCCCTCCCTCAAACTAAGTGGAACTGACAGGTAGTACAAATGGGGGAAGTAAAATAAAGCACCCGGGGGCTGCGACCAGCATCCTTTGGGAGGGAGGGGGGGGGAGAGAAAAACAGCGGATTTCATAAATATAGATGTAAATGAAAAAGCATTTTTCTCTCGGGGGTCTCCTGAGACAGGACAGGTGGTAAATGGATGGGAAGGAGAGACAGAGGGAGGGAGGACGAGAGAGGAGGGAGAGTGCACGGGGTCTGGGGGAGTGTATATTAAATTAGCCCGTATGTCACTGACTCTAGCGCCTGAGACATATGGAGCCCAACCCAGCTGCTTTGTGCGCCGTCTCTGAATAGGTCTGGGCTCAGTGGGTGTCCCATTGGGACTTTGACATCCAAAAATGCTCCTTCCTTCCCATTACCGTGCCGGCATTAAAAAAGAAAAAAAACATTTAAAGCCGTGCTTCGTTTAGAGTGTTAGCTCTTCTCTTTCGTTGAAGGGAAAGCCATCACTAGGGAGAGCCAAAGCACCACTTCCAACACACTCGGATAAAGAAAAGGGTTAAAAAAAAACAAACAGGAAATGCCAGGACCCGACAAGAGGATTTCAAGGCCCTCGTGTAGCTCATGTGCTGTTGAATTGAGAATATAAAAGCCCTACGCATTAATTGGATTAGTGTGTAGCCGTCTGATTGCCAGCAAAGCCGACTCAATGTGTCGTCATTCCGAGGGCAATAGCACAAGTACCATTAAGTTGGGTTTTAATGCTTTTGGATTCCAGGTCGTTATGGAAACAAAGAACTGTTTGAACATCTCTTATCTGGAATTGCTCCAAAATCCAAAAACACTTTGCGCGCCGACATGTTGCCCAAAGTGGAAAAATTACACCCCTGGCATCATGTGACAGGGACAAAATGATTACAGATAATGTATAGAGCGGCCTTCCGGTTGTGTGTATAAAGTGTGAAGCTCCCTCTACCTTTTTGCCGTTACCCTCCATGGTTGGCACCCATGCCCACACTGTACATGCCTTCTCTGCCTGTTGGAGAAGTGTGGATGCTGGCCTCTCGCCAAGAGATCGTTGACCAATGTGGCAAAGCCAGATATCAAGGACATTGGGCATACTGTAAGTGGGCACAAAGGTAGAGGTAATTTGGGTTACAGTGTGTATGAAACATAAATGGATTTCCTGTTTACTTGCAACACAAAAACAGCCTATTATTTCAAACAAATATCCCAAAAAAATCAAAAATCTAAACCACTTCCGGTCCTGAGATACGGGATACCCCACCCGTAAAAGCTAAAGTTCCCGGGATTGTTTTATACTTTGATGTTACATTGCTCGGTCGCTTGATACAATGTCTGTGTTTGTGAGCTCGGATACGCAGGACGCCTGCCCTAAACGTGAATGGAAACTTTTAAGTTGTCCTGGAAAGTAATAGCTAATTTCATCCCAACTCGGGTCAGTGGTGTATTTAGGTTTTGTGCTGCCCTAGGCCTGATAAAACTTGTGCACCCCCTAATTTAAATTTGCACTGCGTATGAGCGTATCACAGTGCTGCACAGCAACAAAACCCACCTGTCCCCAGGCCAGCTCATATGGATATATTTGCCCCCCAGCTCACACATGGATATAAATATTGCCGCCATCTCACACATGGATATAATTGGCCCCCATATATATCACATATCCCTCAATATATCACACATGGATATATTTGCTCCTAGCTCACACGTGGATATATTTTCCCCCAGCTCACACGTGGATATATTTGCCCCCAGCTTACACGTGAATATATTTTCCCCAGCTCACACATGGATATAATTGCCCCCAGCTCACATGTGGATATATTTGCCCCAGCTCTCACGTGGATATATTTGCCCCCAGCTCACACATGGATATATTTTCCCCCAGCTCACACATGGATATAATTGGCCCCCAGCTCACACATGGATATAATTGCCCCCAGCTCACACATGGATATAATTGGCCCCCAGCTCACACATGGATATAATTGCCCCCAGCTCACACATGGATATAATTGCCCCCAGCTCACACATGGATATAATTGTCCCAGCTCACACATGGATATAATTGTCCCAGCTCACACATGGATATAATTGGCCCAGCTCACACATGGATATAATTGGCCCAGCTCACACATGGATATAATTGCCCCAGCTCAAACATGGGTATAATTGCCCCAGCTCAAACATGGATATAATTTCCCCCAGCTCACACATGGATATATTGCCCCAGCTCACACATGGATATAATTGCCCCCAGCTCACACATGGATATAATTGCCCCAGCTCACACATGGATATAATTGCCCCAGCTCACACATGGATATATTGCCCCAGCTCCCCACTCCTCATTTCGTTAAAGTGGCGTCCCCCCCTCAAACATGGGGCTGGATCCTGCGTGCCTCCTCTCCTCAGACGGCATCTGCAGAAGTGGAGCGCGGGAACTGGGAGGAAGTGATGTTATATCACTTCCTCCCAGTGCATGATGCACACTTCCTCCCTGCAGAGTGAGGGGTGTGCAGAGGCAGCGCTCAGCGGCCGGTGATTCAGTGAATCACCTGCGGTCGCCCCCTGGAAACTGTCGGCCTAGGCCAGAATACACAGCTGCTTGGGGTAAAACATTTATGTTGGGAATTGATGGGAATTTTAGCTCTGACATCGGAGGATTCACTGGTTAAAACGGAGGTTTCTCGAAGCAGAGTGTATCTGCCGCCGGTGAGAGAGAAGTGTACCTGCCACCGGTGAGAGAGAAGTGTACCTGCCACCGGTGAGAGGGAAGTATACCTGCCACCAGTGAGAGAGAAGTGCACCTGCCACCGGTGAGAGAGAAGTATACCTGCCACCAGTGAGAGAGAAGTGCACCTGCCACCGGTGAGAGAGAAGTATACCTGCCGCCGGTGAGAGAGAAGTGTACCTGCCGCCGGTGAGAGAGAAGTATACCTGCCGCCGTGAGAGAGAAGTATACCTGCCGCCGGTGAGAGAGAAGTGTACCTGCCGCCGGTGAGAGAGAAGTGTACCTGCCGCCGGTGAGAGAGAAGTGTACCTGCCACCGGTGAGAGAGAAGTATACCTGCCGCCGGTGAGAGAGAAGTGTACCTGCCGCCGGTGAGAGAGAAGTGTACCTGCCACCGGTGAGAGAGAAGTGTACCTGCCATCGGTGAGAGAGAAGTGTACCTGCCACCGTGAGAGAGAAGTGTACCTGCACCGGTGAGAGAGAAGTGTACCTGCCATCGGTGAGAGAGAAGTGTACCTGCCACCGGTGAGAGAGAAGTGTACCTGCCATCGGTGAGAGAGAAGTGTACCTGCCGCCGGTGAGAGAGAAGTGTACCTGCCGCTGGTGAGAGAGAAGTGTACCTGCCACCGGTGAGAGAGAAGTATACCTGCCGCCGGTGAGAGAGAAGTGTACCTGCCGCCGGTGAGAGAGAAGTGTACCTGCCACCGGTGAGAGAGAAGTGTACCTGCCACCGGTGAGAGAGAAGTGTACCTGCCGCCGGTGAGAGAGAAGTATACCTGCCGCCGGTGAGAGAGAAGTGTACCTGCCGCCGGTGAGAGAGAAGTGTACCTGCCGCCGGTGAGAGAGAAGTGTACCTGCCACCGGTGAGAGAGAAGTGTACCTGCCACCGGTGAGAGAGAAGTGTACCTGCCACCGGTGAGAGAGAAGTGTACCTGCCATCGGTGAGAGAGAAGTGTACCTGCCACCGGTGAGAGAGAAGTGTACCTGCCACCGGTGAGAGAGAAGTGTACCTGCCATCGGTGAGGTACCCCTCCCGTACACCAATGTGTGACCTCCTGCGATGACTGGGAAAGGAAAAAGCTGCAAACACAGGTATGTAGCGCCCTCTTCCCATGTTGTATTGAATTAATGAGTCCACTATGTGCCTGGGATGAAGAATGTAAAGTATTAAGGTAAGGGAGTTTATGCTTTATTTAACCCCTTGAAAGCTGCTTAACTCCAACAAGGATTAAGGGTAGTAAAGTAGCAAAGCGACCTTGCCGGTCAGTATTGGTGATTGCTGTTTGGGTTCCTATACCAGTGTCTCGGCCATACGTCTCCTGGATTTCCATGTTTAACTATTAAAATAAAAGGTATTTTCTGCCCTTTAAATTCCCCAATATTTCAGGCAGAAGCTCCACGAATCCTCACCGGTTACATGTGACAGCTGCACGCGGAACCTCAAATATCCTGCACTACAAGTCTCATCACGCTCAGCCGAGGGCATTCAGAAATCCTAAGTAACGCACTGGGATGGCATGTATAGGGAATTTATTGTAAGAAAACGTGCATTTTGAGCAATTTGATCTCCTCTCACTGGTATTACGTGGTTGATCACAGCATGGAGATGACGGCATCCCTCAGAATGATCCGGGAGAACTGTGGCCTCTCAGGGCATTAGATTGTAAGCTCTACAGGCAAGAGACAGGAGTGGATGAGCCCAGGCATAGAGGACGTGCCTGTGGAAAGGCAGGGGGCTGTGTGTGTGTCACATCTGGGTGGGCATGGAGGACACTACCAGATTAAGGATCCCCCCCCCTCCCCTGATAATCAGATCCAAAGCAGAGGTTGTGGCGGCGGTTTAACGCGAGCGCTGCTCACGGCAAGTGAATTATTCCAGAGCGAGCGCATATGTCATCCCTCTCTCCTTCCTGCTCCTCCGTGACATGGGTGTGGGTGGAAGGGCAGACATGATAAATGGGAACACCTATTGTCATGAGGGAAACTGGATTAAAATGGCCTCTCCCCCCCCCCCCGCGCCGAGGCCTGAGAATTCATGTGATTACGTCCGCCAGGTGCCTCGGATTGTGAGATCTCACCGCTAACCAGTAATGTAATCTTTTCAGATTGGATTCCAGCGCAGCCCGGGCGGAAAATAATGCATTATATCACTTTGTCTACATAACACACAATACATCAACGCTCGTCAACAGACAATGACACGCCTGACGACACACACACCATGCACAACACAAGAATGCAAGCAACAGACAATGACACGCCTGACGACACACACACACCATGCACAACACAAGAATGCAAGCAACAGACAATGACACGCCTGACGACACACACACCATGCACAACACAAGAATGCAAGCAACAGACAATGACACGCCTGACGACACACACACCATGCACAACACAAGAATGCAAGCAACAGACAATGACACGCCTGACGACACACACACACCATGGACAACACAAGAATGCAAGCAACAGACAATGACACGCCTGGCGACACACACACACCATGGACAACACAAGAATGCAAGCAACAGACAATGACACGCCTGGCGACACACACACACCATGCACAACACAAGAATGCAAGCAACAGACAATGACACGCCTGGCGACACACACACACCATGCACAACACAAGAATGCAAGCAACAGACAATGACACGCCTGGCGACACACACACACACCATGGACAACACAAGAATGCAAGCAACAGACAATGACACGCCTGGCGACACACACACACCATGCACAACACAAGAATGCAAGCAACAGACAATGACACGCCTGGCGACACACACACACACCATGGACAACACAAGAATGCAAGCAACCGACAATGACACGCCCGACGACACACACACATCATGCACAACAAAAGAATGCAAGCAACAGACAATGACACGCCTGACGACACATACACACACCATGCAAAACACACGAATGCAACCAACAGACAATGACATGCCTGGCGACACACACACACACCATGCACAACACAAGAATGCAAGCAACAGACAATGACACGCTTGACGACACACACACCATGCACAACACAAGAATGCAAGCAACAGACAATGACACGCCTGACGACACATACACACACCATGCACAACACAAGAATGCAAGCAACAGACAATGACACGCCTGACGACACACACACCATGGAGAACACAATGCAAGCAACAGACAATGACACGTTCTGACGACACACACCATGCACAACACAAAAATGCAAGCAACAGACAATGACACGCCTGACGACACACACACACCATGGACAACACAAGAATGCAAGCAACAGACAATGACACGCCTGACGACACACACACACCATGCACAACACAAGAATGCAAGCCACAGACAATGACACGCCTGACGACACACACACACCATGCACAACACAAGAATGCAAGCAACAGACAATGACACGCCTGATGACACATACACACCATGGACAACACAAGAATGCAAGCAACAGACAATGACACGCCTGACGACACACACACACCATGCACAACACAAGAATGCAAGCAACAGACAATGACACGCCTGACGACACACACACACACCATGGACAACACAAGAATGCAAGCAACAGACAATAACACGCCTGACGACACATACCATGGACAACACAAGAATGCAAGCAACAGACAATGACATGCCTGACGACACACACACACCATGCACAACACAAGAATTCAAGCAACAGACAATGACACGCCTGACGACACACACACACACCATGGAGAACACAAGCATGCAAGCAACAGACAATGACATGTTCTGACGACACACACCATGCACAACACAAGAATGCAAGCAACAGACAATGACACGCCTAAACGACACACACACACCATGGACAACACAAGAATGCAAGCAACAGACAATGACACGCCTGACGACACATACACACCATGGACAACACAAGAATGCAAGCAACAGAAAATGACACGCCTGACGACACACACACACCATGGACAACACAAGAATGCAAGCAACAGACAATGACACGCCTGACGACACACACACACCATGGACAACACAAGAATGCAAGCAACAGACAATGACACGCCTGACGACACACACACACACCATGCACCACAAAAGAATGCAAGCAACAGACAATGGCATTACTGACGACACACACACACACCATGCACAACAGAAGAATGCAAGCAAAAGACAATGGCATGACTGACGACACACAATCACACCATGGACAACACAAGAATGCAAGCAACAGACAATGAGACGCCTGACGACACACATACACACCATGCACAACACAAGAATGCAAGTGACAAAGGCACGCCTGACAACACATACACACCATTCCCAACACAACAATACAAGCAACAGACAATGGCACGCACGACAAACATACACCATGCACAATACAAAATACAAGCAACAGACAATCATATATATATATAAAATAATGTCCATTTAAATAGCTAGGTTTGATAATCTATACATTATATCCCTAACAAAAATAGGCATATGTAAAGGGTGTGGTTGGATCACAGAATATTTAAAAACATAAACTGTAACTAGATTACTTGTGCATTACAAACAAAACCACTTTATAAAACACATTTATTTATTTATTTATTTATTTGAAAAGGATTTTACCAGGAAGGATACATTGAGATTTCTCTCGTTTTCAAGTATGTCCTGGGTTCGAGAATGCTGCTGTGTTTTCTTTTTTTGAAGTAGTTGCATGTAAAAAGGAAAAATAAAATTTGCAGGTCTATTCAAAGAAAGGTGAAACTCAGGTGAATGACTGCAGAAGTGAAAATTCTAGGTCAAAATAGCCAAACCAGAAAAATTCTCCCAATTATTTCACTTTCCAAATCGGCTATTTGGTCTAGATTGTTCTCTTCTCCTGCCAATTCTCCTGAGTTTCACCTTTTTCTGAATAGACCTGTAGGTTTTTATATCTCCCTACCATTCTGCTGATTTTCCCCATGAGGCAACCTTTACCCAAGGTTTTACATTACTTCAGTGGCTTATCTAATCTACATGATTAAGCAGTTAATGAGGGATGTTTAGATAAGGCTGCAGGGGCCTTTTGTTCTTCAGGCTATTGGAAATAAGTCAAAAGCCGACTAATCTACCTCCTGGTGATGTCCTTTTTTTTTTTTTGAGAAAGGATTTTCCCAGGAAGGATACATTGAAATTTCTCTGGTTTTCAGTATGTCCTGGGTGGTGAGTATGTACCGTTAGGTGTCTCGCCCAAGGACACTTACTGGAGAGCTGCTCGACGGGATCGAACCCATGTCTCCACAGGCTTTCTCCACGCAGAGCAGTGATGCTACCTCTACTCCACCCAGCCAGTACGTCCTTTGAATACATCCCACACAATACAATGATGTGAGTCGGTGACTCACCCATTCACTCCATTCTATGGCCAAAGCCACAAAGTGAGGAGCAAGTGATGGAAAGATACAAAATATCACACAATGGATGCGCCCAGTGACATATATAGAGGAAAATATCACACAATGGATGCGCCCAGTGACACATATAGAGAAAAATATCACACAATGGATGCACCCAGTGACACATATAGAAACATAGAAAAATGTCGGCAGATAAGAACCTTTCGGCCCATCTAGTCTGCCCAATTACATGAATACTTTACCTGGATTTATCTTTTGTTTAGGATAGCCTTATGCCTATCCCATGCCTGCTTAAATTCAATTACTGTTTTGGCCTCTACCACTTCTACTGGAAGACTGTTCCATGTATCCACCACCCGCTCAGTAAAATAATGCTTCCTGATGTTACTTTTAAACCTTTGCCCCTCTAATCTAAGACTATGTCCTCTTGTTTTGCTACTTTGTTTCCTTTTAAATATACTCCCTTCCTCTACCTTGTGGATTCCCTTTACGTATTTAAATGTTTCTATCATATCTCCTCTGTCTCGTCTTTTTTCCAAGCTGTACATGTTAAGATCATTAAGCTTTTCCTGGTAACTTTTCTCCTTCAAGCCGTACACCATTTTAGTAGCCCTTCTCTGAACTCTCTCTAAGATGTCTATATCCTTCTGGAGATACGGTCTCCAGTACTGCACACAGTACTCCAAGTGAGGTCTGACCAGTGCTCTGTACAGTGGCATGAGCACTTCCCTTTTCCTACTGCTAATACCTCTCCCTACACAACCAAGCATTCTGCCAGCATTTCCAAGCATTCTGCCAGCATTTCCTGCTGCTCTATTACATTGACTACTTACCCTTAGATCCTCTGAAATAATAACCCCTAAATCCCAACCCTCAGATGTATCAAATATTCAGCCCTTGGGTTTTTACGTCCCAGGTGCATTATCTTGCATTTATCCACATTAAAATATAGAGGAGAGTATCACACAATGATGCACCCAGTGACACATATAGAGGAAAATATCACACAATGGATGTACCCAGTGACACACATAGAGGAAAATATCACACAATGGATGCACCCAGTGACACATATAGAGGAAAATATCACACAATGGATGCGCCCAGTGACACATATAGAGGGAAATATCACACAATGGATGCGCCCAGTGACATATATAGAGGAAAATATCACACAATGGATGCACCCAGTGACACATATAGAGGAAAATATCACACAATGGATGCGCCCAGTGACACATATAGAGGGAAATATCACACAATGGATGCGCCCAGTGACATATATAGAGGAAAATATCACACAATGGATGCACCCAGTGACACATAGAGGGAAATATCACACAATGGATGCGCCCAGTGACATATATAGAGGAAAATATCACACAATGGATGCACCCAGTGACACATATAGAGGAAAATATCACACAATGGATGCACCCAGTGACACATATAGAGGAAAATATCACACAATGGATGCACCCAGTGACACATATAGAGGAAAATATCACACAATGGATGCACCCAGTGACACATATAGAGGAAAATATCACACAATGGATGCGCCCAGTGACACATATAGAGGAAGATATCACACAATGGATGCACCCAGTGACATATATAGAGGAAAATATCACACAATGGATGCACCCAGTGACACATATAGAGGAAAATATTTTCTAAACATACAAGAGAAAAACAAACACATGTAAGATATCAGCAACATCTATAAACACAATAAGGACATTACATTTTTTTGGTGGTACTGGCCCTTTAAGGTCACCCTTTGTTTCCTAACACGATAAAGAACATGATAATCGCCGGCCAGCACCGCTGATTTTAGCACAGAGGGAAGTTTGTATTTCACGCCTTTTTCTTTTCTTTTTTTATTAAACGTTTCAGGTTATCTAAAAAATATGGACATTTCCAACCAGGTTATAAAATTGATCGTCCATAATCCATATTAACTTCTGCAATAAAAGACAATTCCCTTCTCAAGCTTTCACTTTGCTCGGCTGGTTGTGAGCAAAATAATGCAGCTCACTGCTTAGTAAATAATCCCCTACGACAAACTGCGTCACGTGACCGACGTATAGAGGATTCTGGGGATCACGAGGTACAAGGTAAAAAAGTGAATTTATTTGGTGATCTATAGGCCCCGATTCCTAAATACAGAGTTTGCCGCTGACAAGTGCATCTCGGCCACGTCTCCTGAAACGACAAGTGCTCCTGCAAGAGCCTGGTACGGACACGTGCCGCGCGGTGATTACAGCTGGCGCTGGCGGCATTTAGTGGATGAAGCCCTGTATCTTTGAGAAATAAATAGGTATTACATACTCAAGAAGGATTTTTTCCCCCTTTTGGGCATAGTTGAACAATGCTCTAAAATGGAAAGAAGAGGAGGTGAGGGGGGGGGCTTTGGCTTCTTCTGGATTAGCAGCGGTTCCAGGGATGTGTGCAACGCTGAACCTGATGGACAGTGGCTTTCTTTCAACCTAACTCTGGCCCCACCAGATATTTTGGATCTTCAGCTCCGGGGAATCCCAGCTCCATAAACCTGATGAGTAGCTGAGCATCATGGGAGATGTAGTTCCAAAACCCCTGGCGGGCTATGGTCGGGGACCTCTGCAATAGAGGATCAGAGAATCATGGGAGTTGTAGTTCAGTAATATCTGGGGGACTTGGAGTTTGACAACCCTGGTGCAGGGCCCCCGCGTTTTCCCTAAATTTAATTTAATTAACGCAAAGTTCACCTTGCGTAAAGTTTAAAGGGCCGGAATAAAATGCACGAGACATGGGAGAATTATGTTCACCATACATTGGGGGGGGGGTGCACCTGCTCACCCTAAACTTGCAACATGGTCTATATGGTCACACCAGAGTATCAAACAGAAGAGCCGTTCACTCCACGGAGCAATAAAACGAGAGCTGTTTTATTATTGGAGCAAGGTGCAACGTTTCGGTTCCTCTTGGAAACTTTATCAAGCATACATGGCCACGCCAGGACTCTCACCTTCCATAAAGCCCACCATGGCATCCCACCTTACTTTCTGGAGGACGCGTATGATACAGGAGGATGGATCTTATATATTGCGTCCTCCAAAAAGGAAGGTGGGACGCCATGGTGGGCTTTATGGAAGGTGAGAGTCCTGGCTTCCTGTGATTTATTAAAATATATAAGATCCATCCTCACGTATCAGATTTCGATAAATCACAGGAAGCCAGGACACTCACCCTCTATAAAGCCCACCATGGCGTCCCACCTTCCTGTCTGGGGGATGCGGTATGATACGTTAGGATGGATCTTATATATATTTTAATAAATCACAGGAAGCCAGGACACTCACCCTCCATAAAGCCCACCATGGCGTCCCACCTTCCTGTCTGGGGGACGCGGTATGATACGTTAGGATGGATCTTATATAGATTTTAATAAATCACAGGAAGTCAGGACTCTCACCCTCCATAAAGCCCACCACCCTCCATAAAGCCCACCATGGTGTCCCACCTTCCTGTCTGGGGGACGTGGGATGATACGTTAGGATGGATCTTATATAGATTTTAATAAATCACAGGAAGTCAGGACTCTCACCCTCCATAAAGCCCACCACCCTCCATAAAGCCCACCATGGTGTCCCACCTTCCTGTCTGGGGGACGCGGGATGATACGTTAGGATGGATCTTATATATATTTTAATAAATCACAGGAAGTCAGGAGGGACTGACAGCTCCGCAGGCCCTGTCCTCTTAAAATATTAATGGAGACTTGTAATTTTCCAGAGTTTGGTTTCTGATAAATCGCCCATAAAAGCCCAAACTTCCCCTCCTCTTTCACACGATTCTCTGCGCTTTGAGATTCCAGGCCGCAATCTATAAGATCTATGGATATGATCAATATCCTGGAAACGTGCCCTTTCTCTGGGCGAGAGGGGCTCGTCGGGGAGGTTTAAGATATGGGCGGCTTATCTCTGCTACGTTTTCCCCGTCAGAAGCAGTTACGCCGCTCGCTGGGGCCACATTACGGAAGTTTATAGTTTCATAAAACCCGCGCAGGAAGGGCAGAAATAGATTGCGTTCTGAGCAAGAACAGGGGAAAGGAAGCAGCAGAGGGCAAGATCCCTACTGAAAGCAAGAACATGCTTTATTATGAGAGACAAGAGGGGGGCTTTAATATGTATAAATATACCCATCCAACCCGACACATGGAGCAATATACCTCATACAGAGACAGACACAGATAGATGTAGATACATAGACAATTATGTTAGAGATATTAGATAAAAAGATTCTAAATAATGGTGAGAGATATACGAACACAGAGACAGATACAGAGAGATATATGGACACAGACACAGAGAAACAGAGACAGACACAGAGAGAGATTTCTAGATACAGAGCGACAGAAACAGAGAGACCCAGAAAGAGACTTCTAGACACAGAGAGACCCAGAAAGAGACTTATAGATACAGAGAGACAGCGAGAGAGACCTATAGATAAAAAGACTTATAAAAAGACAGATACAGGAGAGACACAGTGAGAGAGACCTATAGATAAAGAGAGACTTATAGATAAGAAAACAAAGGTCATGGTTTTCCAAAGGATGAACGCAAAAACCAAGAGGTCCTCTTTCACACTTAATGACTGCACTCTTGATGAAGCCGACAGCTACATATACCTCGGCCTAGAAACAAAGCGATCGGGAAGTTTCAAAGCAGCCATAGAGGCCCTAAGAGACAAGGCGCTAAATTACAATCTTCACACAAACGTTAGCGCCGGCGCAAAAAAACATTAACGCGAGGGGTAAAACCATTTGCGCCGAACCCCGTATTACATAGTCAGAGCAACAACCGCGCGCAATCGTCTACCGCGGGTGAACCCGCGCAAACCCTGCGGAGCTTACTGTACTTTGCGCGTCCTATACTTAACGTTGTGAGCGCAAATGCGCGCTGGTACGAGGATGGTATTACAATCTATTTCGCGGTAATTACCGCATAGACGTTGCGCGCATAATTTTAGCAACTTCTAAAATGCAGCAAAGTATAGTTACACATTCTACACATACCCAAACCAATAAAATGGAGAAGTTGTGTGTGCATGTATTATTGCTGCAGCATATATACTCAGATTGACTTTGACAGGCGCAAAAACTTAACGTGAGATAATTGTGGTTCTTAATTCGGATTGGCTGAATCGCGAGAAAAAAACAGTGCACACACTGATTTTTGCACGCAACGGTACTGTGCGAGTATATGGGAGCATCCTGTTTGCGTGCGTTATTGATCACCGGATGAAAAGACGCGCAAGGATTGTAATTCCAGCGGTGATTTGTGCGCGCAAAAGTTTAACACTTGGCGCAAAAATTCACGCTTTGTGCGAGGGTTTTTGCGCAAAGACTGTAATACAGCCAAAGGCGTGTAGAACCTTCTATGCCATCAGGAGAAACTCTACAAACTAAAACCGCCTGTAAGAGTCTGGCTTAAAATCTTTGATAGCGTCATCACTCCTTTATGGCAGTGAAGTATGGGGCCCCATCACCTACCCTGACCAACCCAAATGGGACACCAGCGCAACAGAAATATTCCATCTGGAATTCTAGAAGCACCTCCTCCAAGTCCATCGGAGCACCTCTAACAATGCTTGCCGGGCCGAGCTGGGCAGACTCTTACTTCTTGCAGTACAGAAGAGGGCGCTATCATACTGGGACCATCTAAACATCAGCAGCCTCAACTCATACCACCATAAAGCCCTACTGGCCAACAAGGACCATCCCAAACCATGTGGGCTGCAGCAACTCCTATCCACCCTGATCATCCAAAGCCCCCATGAAGGCAACCTGACAAAATATCAAATAAAGGCCCTAATTAACGATTCCAGGGAAAACTATATCAGAGAATGGAGACATGATATAGCAAACTCCAAGAAACTCACCATTTACCAATCCTTACAGAGGCAATACAAACTGGCCCCATACCTGGAGGTACTACAAGACCCCAAGGACAGACAGATCCTGAGCTGGTACAGACTGAGCGCCTACAGCCTGGAAATTGAATCAGGGCGGCATAGACAGACCTACAAGCCCAGGGAGAATAGACTGTGGCAGCATTGTGACCAGGGGGCCCTGGAAGATGAGGTCCACTTCCTCCTACAGTGCCCCAAGTACTCAGCACTGAGGGAAACTCACTTCCAAAGACTCTCCGCTCTCATCCCGGACTTCACCTCTATAGAAGAGATGAGGAAACTCCACATCATACTGGGAGAAGAGACGAGGAAACTCCACATCATACTGGGAGAAGAGACGAGGAAACTCCACATCATACTGGGAGAAGAGACGAGGAAACTCCACATCATACTGGGAGAAGAGACGAGGAAACTCCACATCATACTGGGAGAAGAGACGAGGAAACTCCACATCATACTGGGAGAAGAGACGAGGAAACTCCACATCATACTGGGAGAAGAGACGAGGAAACTCCACATCATACTGAAAGAAGAGACGAGGAAACTCCACATCATACTGGGAGAAGAGACGAGGAAACTCCACATCATACTGGGAGAAGAGACGAGGAAACTCCACATCATACTGGGAGAAGAGACGAGGAAACTCCACATCATACTGGGAGAAGAGACGAGGAAACTCCACATCATACTGGGAGAAGAGACGAGGAAACTCCACATCATACTGGGAGAGGAGACAAGGAAACTCCACATCACACTGGGAGAACAGACGAGGAAACTCTACATCACACTGGGAGAACAGACGAGGAAACTCCACATCATACTGGGAGAGGAGACAAGGAAACTCCACATCATACTGGGAGAAGAGACAAGGAAACTCCACATCATACTGGGAGAAGAGACGAGGAAACTCCACATCATACTGGGAGAAGAGACGAGGAAACTCCACATCATACTGGAGAAGAGACGAGGAAACTCCACATCATACTGGGAGAAGAGACGAGGAAACTCCACATCATACTGGGAGAAGAGACGAGGAAACTCCACATCATACTGGAGAAGAGACGAGGAAACTCCACATCATACTGGGAGAAGAGACGAGGAAACTCCACATCATACTGGGAGAAGAGACGAGGAAACTCCACATCATACTGGGAGAAGAGACGAGGAAACTCTACATCATACTGGGAGAAGAGACGAGGAAACTCCACATCATACTGGGAGAAGAGGAGCCGGCGGTGAAAATATCTGCCCAATTCGTCACAAAATGTCACAGACTGAGAGGAACATGAGAGATCCCGGACTTCTAAATCCCCAACACGGACTCGCCCCCATCCTGCTTCACATTATCCCTTACCCCCGATACTGTCCATGGACTTAAATATTCCCAGAGAGAGACTTCTAGATACAGAGAGACAGAGAGACAGAGCCAGTGAGACACAGAGACAGAGCCAGTGAGACACAGAGACAGATACAGAGAGACAGATAAAGAGAGACAGAGATAGAGAGACAGACACAAAGAGACAGAAACAGATACAGAGAGACAGATAGATATATAGAAACAGATTTATAGATACAGAGAGACAGAGACAGATGCAGATAGATATATAGAAACAGAGAGACAGATACAGACATAGGCAACTCTACAGGGGGCAATTGCCCCCCCCCAAGGTTATTCCTTGCCCCCCATGTGCCCCCCCCCCCCACCAAAAAAGCAGCATCCAGCTTCCCACACTTCTTCGGACCAACGTATCTCCGTCGCTGTGCATCGTATATGGACGATCTAGATGTCATTTGAAAGGAACGATTCTGGCCTTTCCAATGATACCCAACATGACCATATTCAGTGTGAAGTAAAACTCATAAAACATTAAATAAAAACAGGCACTTAAACATTTTCACAGGGTTGAAATGGCTCAGCAGTGAAATGGTTAATGTTCATACTATACATTCCATTGTTTATTATGTTAATTTTTGCCTTGGTTTAGTTGTATATTAAGGGTTAATGGGTAGGCTTCATGCCTTACAGTATACATTTGTTTTTTCCTTGATTAATGGAATTTTAGGGGTTGATGGGTTGGCTACATGCCTCACAGTGTATTCATTTCATGTTTTCCCTTGATTAATGGCACTTCAGGGGTTATGGGGTCGGCTAAATGCCACATTGTTTATTATTTTTACTGCATTTCCCTGGGTTTATGGCATTTTAGGGGTTATTATGGAAGTTAGAATCTAAAGGGTCTATTCATTTTTAGAGCCTCTGCTTTCCGTCACATTTCGGGGAATTAATTTCGCCAAAAATATGGGGAATTCCCTATATAGCGAATGGTCACCGTAATTTGCTAAAATTGGAGTCGCTGAAGCAGCAATCAGACATTCAGCGAAAACTGCCGAATTGCAGCAAATAAAATATTGAATTTAAGTATCAGGTTAGTACAATAAAAAGGTATCATTGCACCACATTACTCATTGCGTCACATTACTCATTGCGTCACATTACTCATTGCGTCACTTATTTAGGGCACTATTACCTGGTGTGAGCTAACCCTTGCGTCGGCATGTTTTTGCGTTAGTGCCAGGTTAATCGAGTCTAGCGTCGGACCAACAGATCGTTTGCCTCCTTCTACAAACGGGAAAAATCACTTAGCGCGTTGCTATTAGTGATTTGTACCGCGAGCTTACTGTACTATCCGCGTCCTTTACTGAACACAGGGAGCGCTAGAGATCTCTAGCGCTTTTGCAGCTAACAGATCACTTGGTGCCGGCGCTAATTTTTAGAGGGGCGCTAATTGCAACATTTTACCTACTGCTCAACCCTGGTGTCAACTCCAAAAAACAGAAAAAAAGAGATCCTCGCCCAAAATTAACAGGCAATTGAAAGGAATACAGCACAGGTGTTCTCTTGGCCCCATTCACCATAGTAATGGATCTGGTCAGCAATGTCGTTGCTGTTGCAGTCGGCTCTATTATAAAATATATGTATCCTTTATCCACATATATTCTATTTCTAATATATTGCCTAATTTTAAACATTTTATGCTGGGGGTTATTCATAGTATGTCAGCGGTTGATTATTAGGGTGACTGTGTGGACCATGTTTAAAGGGACACGTGAATAAGTCTTGCTCTGAAACATATATTATTTATATGCTGCGGCAGGGAAGTTATTGTGGCTCACCTGGCCTTGCTTTTGGATCTATTAAATGCAGTGTAATGATTCTACATGCTGTCGGGTGGCATTTATCATGCAATGCCCATCAGCCTTAATATACAGTATGTGTGCATCAAAACATGGATGATACAACCACCGTGGAGGATTTTAATAATGCAGGGGTGTGAGCAGGACAGCCATCAGAAATCTTGGGGCCCCTTACTGAACCTAAGGATGGGACCCCCCTTGCACTCCCTCAGCCTTTAAAAATTCGCTTTTCTCTCCCCCCCCCCTCAAAAAAAGTAAATGACAGAGTTCCACAGCAATAAACCTCACAGAAATGTGTGGTGTGTATGAGCTTTTTTTAAAAGACCTTATTTCTAACCTTTTCCCGTCGCAGGGCATACTATGATGTCCCTGCGGCGGATGGGATTAGACGACGTAGGGCGTTCTAGTGCACCTGTTGACTTCTATGGGCCACCTCAGGCCGTCCCCCTGCAGCCATTGATGCGTATTGTGCATGGTCAGGCTGAAGCAGAGGTCCGCCGCAGCGCCTGAGGTCACCCGCCTGTCGTTAAGGGGTTAAAGGACATTAGACACATTTTTACTACATTTTCATTGAATTAAGCTCTTATTAGGAGACTTTTTTCCAGTTTTTCCAGGAATTTGCGCAATTTCTGTATTTTTCGCAGATGTCCGAGAACAGCTACGGCGATTCCACTTTTGGGAAAATATGGTGAACAGTCTCTAAATAATAAATTATTACAGGGTTATTCAGAGAATGGTGAAAACCAGGAGAACTGGCAGGAGGAGAGAACAATCTAGACCAAATAGCCAATTTTGAAAGTGAGATAAACGGGAGAATTTTTCTGGTTTGGTTATATTGACCTAGAATTTTCACTTCTTCAGCCATTCTCCTGAGTTTCACCTTTCACTTCTCCAGCCATTCTCCTGAGTTTCACCTTTCACTTCTCCAGCCATTCTCCTGAGTTTCACCTTTCTTTGAATAGACCGGATAGTATTTTTGGTGAAATGAAAAGCACACACACTCACTCACACTCACACACCTCAACAGCAATAAAACCCAAAGATATCTATTATTAAAGTGAACCTTAGGAAATCTCTACCTTTTCTTAGATCAGCTTTTGGTGTAGAAATATATAATTATAAAGAGGGAGGCGTCCTTTTTTTAAAAAAAATCCCTTTTTCCAACTATATATTTCAGCAGAAATTATCTATGTGATGCCCTTTCACTTAAAAACCAATTTATAGATTTAATAAATTCTAATAATATATGTATTTAAACAAATCTAGTAAAATAATCCATTATTAATAAAATGCACGTGTAGCCCCCTCACCTGCTTACCTTTTTGAGCAGGAGGGGTTAATTCTGTGGATCTCCCTGGTGGGATAATCACTGGACTCCTGAGGCCCGTTCAATACCTCTGCAGCTGCTGAATTGCTGCAGCGCAGCAATTCAGTTTGCTGCAGCAGTGTCGTTGAACCCTTTGGATGCGAATTTTGAATCCAAAATGGCCGACGATTTCTTAAATGAAAAATTCAGATTGTTTTTCGGATCACTCGGACAAAATATAATAAAGAGAACCAGTCAGCACAATTCCGTTTTGTACGCACACACCACAAATAATAGTTTTTAATGAATAAACGTTATGTTTACTTCTGAGACAATATATAAATTGAACTGTAATATATGTCTGTGTGCAGGGGGAAATAATAAATAAATATTTTGTGCTTTGGTGAACAGAAACCTCAAAATTAACATTGCTGTACGGAATTATTACTTGATTCGAGGCGGCGGCCATCTTGCTGTACGGCATTGTTACTTGCTTCATGGCGGCTGCCATCTTTAAAACGTCACACTCAGCATCTCCTCGGGTCGCTGCAAGTGCTAGGTTAGCACTGCTGAGCGCTGAGCGGTTGAATGGCGTTCAATGGCAAGTTGCTAATTTAGCACTTGCAGCGGCTGAGGTATTGAACAGGCCTCTGCACACACTGCTGCTGCCCTCTGCTCCCACACTGAGTAAGGTCCTGCAAGGTTGATACACCCCCAGTAACCCCACGTCTCTAGTTTCCAGGTGATAATTCTTAGAAAATAACAGGCAGCAATCCCTGTGAAGTCCCCAGCACACCTGTAAAAATAATGTGTAAAAAAATATTTGCAGGGATTGCTGCCTGTTCTCTAGTGGAAAATCAAGACAGGGGAAGTGTATCGCCCTTCTAGGACCTCACTGACCTCCGTCCCCACTGATAACCCGTGCTCTGAAACGTCATCAGTGCGCAGCCTGAGGCCTGTTCAATAGGTTATTCAAAGAGATTCGAAAAGTCACTGCACGTTCGGTGACTTTTCGTTCTCTTCAATTCGGTTCCTTTTGCCGATCCCATTTCGGCGACCCTGCGGTGTATTCAGCAAACACCACAGGGTCCCTGAATTGCAGGGAAAAGCTGCCGCAAACCCGACGAAAACGAACCGCAAAACCTAAAGGATGCACGCCGAAAACCCCCAAAAACATCTGGATTAACCTGCCGAAAACCACGGAAAAACCCGAACAGGAGCCGATCCGAGACAGCAGAAGAGGCAGTGAATAAATTAGCAAAACAGTTTGTATGAATGTGTGAAAGTGAAACGCTGTTTGCAAAGAAACTACTGAGCGAAAATGTCTGAAATTTACATATAATCCAATGAATGATAATAAAAAGGGCTGTTACAGAAAAAATAAGGAAACTTAAAAAAAAAAAATCGGACTTTTAAAAAAAAAAATCCAGAAAAAAGCTTAAAATATCCTAAAAAATCTATAAATAAAGAGACTCTTTACTGCAGAATTTTATAATGAACGGTTTATTAGATATTGAATTAAAACGGGAATATTTTTAACATTGAAGCCTATGGGATTCTCCTGAATAAACCTGCCGAATTAAACCACCGAATGGCAGAGCATTAGGGGAACCTTTCACTGCTGGTTTGTGTTCTCTGAATAGCCGAAGCAGTGCTTTTTCATGGGGATTTCACTGCCCTCGAACAGACACCGAACAGGCACCGTATGTGCAGGCAATTCGCCAGGATTTGGCGAATTGCCTGCTCTCTGGATAGCCGAATGGCCAAGAAAGGTAACCGAATGCTGATTTTTAGTGTTCGGTTACCTTTCTCAAGCAATTCGGATCTCTTTGAATAACTCTGTAGGTCAAAATAGCCGATATGGAAAGTGAGATGAATGGGAGAATTTTTCTGGTTTCCTATTTTGACCAGCAGGGTTATCCAAAGAGATCCGAATTGCTTGAGAAAGGTAACCGAATGCTGAAAATCAGCGTTCGGTTACCTTTCCTGGCCATTCGGCTATCCAGAGAGCAGGCAATTCGCCAAATCCTGGTGAATTGCCTGAACATACGGTGCCTGTTCGGTGTCTATTCGAGGGCAGTGAAATCCCCATGAAAAAGCAATGCTTCGTCTATTCAGAGAACACAAACCAGCAGTGAAAGGTTCCCCTAATGCCCTGCCATTCGGTGGTTTAATTCGGCAAATTTATTCAGGAGAATCCCATAGACTTCAATGTTAAAAATATTCCCGTTTTAATTCAATATCTAATAAACCGTTCATTATAAAATTCTGCAGCAAAAAGTCTCTTTATTTATAGATTTTTTAGGATACTTTAAGCATTTTTCTGTTTTTTTTTTTTTTTTTTACAAGTCCGATTTTTTTTGATTTTTTTTTTCAGTTTACTTATTTATTTTGTAACAGCCCTCTTTATTATCATTCCCTGGACCTCCTGTGAAAATTTCAGACATTTTCGCTCAGTAGTTTCTTTGCAAACAGCGTTTCATTTTCCCAGATTCATACAAATGGTTTTTCTAATTTATTCACTGCCTCCTCTACGTCACAGCTGCTTCGGCTCTGTGTGATTCGGCTCTGTGTGATTCGGCTCCCTTTCGGCTCCTGTTCGGCTTTTTTGAAGGTTAATCCAGATGTTTTTGCTTGTTTTCAGCGTGCATTCGGTTAGTTTTCGTCAGGTTTTCGGCAGCTTTTCCCTGCAATTCGGGGACCCTGTGGTGCTTGCTGAATACACCCAGGGTCACCGAAATGCAATCGGCAAAAGGAACCGAATTGAAGAGAACGAAAAGTCACCGAACGTGCAGTGACTTTTCGAATCTCTTTGGATAACCCTGTAAGTATTTTCCATTCTCCAGTCATTCTCCTGCTTTTCACCTCTCTCTGAATAACCCTTAAGGCTGGGGTCAGACCAGCGCATTTTTAACGTGCGTTTAGGCGCACTTAATCACGGCCGCACTAGCAGCAAATGATGGGCAATGACGGCCAATATACGAAGTACGGTCGCACGAAAGTCCGGCTGCGCAACGCAAGTGGCAAACGAACGCATTTTTTCGAGAAAGCAGAACCGCTAGTACTGACGTACAGAGTGCGCTGCGTCTGCTAGCGGTGTGTGTGTGTGATTTGGAAACGTCAGACCCTGCTCATGTCTGGCCAACATCACGTCCAGACACCCAAATTTTCCTGGTTTGGATCCGTAACAAATCACACACAAAAATGCGCATCGTATGACCGTTTTCGCTCATTCCGTGAAACAATACGTCAATGCGTTCGGACGCACTTTTTGACGGTCGCTGCAAATAATGTGTTCATTTGACCCTAGCCTAAGTTTTAGCGACTCGCGCTAAATGTTTCCTTTAGTGATGGTGTTTTAGCTCACACCAGGTGATAGGGCCCTTAGTTTTATTCAGTGGTATGATTTAGTGGTGAAAATTATTAGTGCCCCCCAGTTTTGAATGCGGTATCTTATGTTCCCCCCTAAATATTGTTCCTAGAGTCGCCGCTGGATACAGATATATAGAAACAGAGAGACTTCTAGATACTATCAGGGTTATCCAAAGAGATTCGAAAAGTCACCGCACGTTCGGTGACTTTTCGTTCTCTTCAATTCGGTTCCTTTTGCCGATTGCATTTCGGTGACCCTGCGGTGTATTCAGCAAACACCACAGGGTCCCCGAATTGCAGGGAAAAGCTGCCGCAAACCTGACGAAAACTAACCGAATGCACTCTGAAAACAAGCAAAAACATCTGGATTAACCTTCGAAGAGGAGCCGAACAGGAGCCGAACAGGAGCCGAATCACACAGAGCCGAAGCAGCTGTGACGTAGAGGAGGCAGTGAATAAATTAGAAAAACCATTTGTATGAATCTGGGAAAAAGAAACGCTGTTTGCAAAGAAACTACTGAGCGAAAATGTCTGAAATTTTCACAGGAGGTCCAGGGAATGATAATAAAGAGGGCTGTTACAAAAAAAATAAGCAAACTGAAAAAAAAAAAAAAAAAAAAATCGGACTTTTAATTTTTTTTTAAAAAATTCAGAAAAATGCTTAAAGTATCCTAAAAAATCTATAAATAAAGAGACTTTTTGCTGCAGAATTTTATAATGAACGGTTTATTAGATATTGAATTAAAACGGGAATATTTTTAACATTGAAGCCTATGGGATTCTCCTGAATAAATTTGCCGAATTAAACCACCGAATGGCAGGGCATTAGGGGAACCTTTCACTGCTGGTTTGTGTTCTCTGAATAGCCGAAGCAGTGCTTTTTGATGGGGATTTCACTGCCCTCGAACAGGGACCGAACAGGCACCGTATGTGCAGGCAATTCGCCAGGATTTGGCGAATTGCCTGCTCTCTGGATAGCCGAATGGCCAGGAAAGGTAACCGAACGCTGATTTTCAGCGTTCGGTTACCTTTCTCAAGCAGTTCGAATCTCTTTGGATAACCCTGATAGAAACAGAGAGACTTCTAGAAACAGAGAGACTTCTAGATACAGAGAGAGACAGATACAGAGAGAGACAGATACAGAGAGAGACAGATACAGAGAGACTTATATAAACAGAGAGACTTATATAAACAGAGATACAGATATATAGAAACAGAGAGACATATAGAAACAGAGACAGATATAGATATATAGAAACAGAGAGACTTCTAGAAACAGAGAGAGACAGATACAGAGAGACTCAGATACAGAGAGACTTATAGAAACAGAGAGACTTATATAAACAGAGATACAGATATATAGAAACAGAGAGACTTATAGAAACAGAGACAGATATAGATATATAGAAACAGAGAGACTTCTAGAAACAGAGAGACTTCTAGATACAGAGAGACTTATAGAGACAGATACACTATATTGCCAAAAGTATTCGCTCACCTATCCATATGCGAGTCAAGGCAGGTGAGCAAATACTTTTGGCAATATAGTGTATATAGAAACAGAGAGACTTCTAGAAACAGAGAGACTTCTAGATACAGAGAGACACAGAGACAGATACAGATATATAGAAACAGAGAGACTTCCAGATATAGAAAGACACAGAGACAGACACAGAGAGACACAGAGACAGATACAGATAGATATATAGAAACAGAGAGACTTCTAGAAACAGAGAGACACAGAGACAGATACCGAGACACAGATACAGATAGAAATATAGAAACAGAGAGACTTCTAGAAACAGAGAGACTTATAGATACAGAGAGACACAGAGACAGATACAGAGAGACACAGAGACAGATACAGAGAGACACAGAGACAGATACAGAGAGACACAGAGACAGATACAGAGAGACACAGAGACAGATACAGATATATAGAAACAGAGAGACTTCTAGATATAGAGAGACACAGAGACAGACACAGAGACAGATACATAGACAGATACAGATAGATATATAGAAACAGAGAGACTTCTAGAAACAGAGACAGATACAGATATATAGAAACAGAGAGACTTCTAGAAACAGAGCGACTTAGAGACTTATAGAAACAGGGAGACAGATACAGATATATAGACAGAGAGACTTCTAGAAACAGACTTATAGAGACAGATACAGAGAGACAGATACAGATAGATATATAGAAACAGAGAGACTTCTAGAAACAGAGACTTATAGAGACAGAGACAGATACAGAGAGACAGATACAGATAGATATATAGAAACAGAGAAACTTCTAGAAACAGAGACTTATAGAGACAGATACAGAGAGACAGATACAGATAGACTTCTAGAAACAGAGACTTATAGAGACAGATACAGAGAGACAGAGACAGATACAGATAGATATATAGAAAAAGAGAGACTTCTAGAAACAGAGAGACAGATACAGATATATAGAAACAGAGAGACTTCTAGAAACAGAGCGACTTATAGATACAGAGAGATGCAGAGACAGATACAGATAGATATATAGAAACAGAGAGACTTCTAGAAACAGAGACTTATAGAGACAGAGACAGATACAGAGAGACAGATACAGATATATAGAAACAGAGAAACTTCTAGATACATAGACTTATAGAGACAGATACAGAGAGACAGATAGACTTCTAGAAACAGAGACATAGAGACAGATACAGATAGATATATAGAAACAGAGAGACTTCTAGAAACAGAGACTTATAGAGACAGATACAGATAGACTTCTAGAAACAGAGACTTATAGAGACAGATACAGAGAGACAGAGACAGATACAGATAGATATATAGAAAAAGAGAGACTTCTAGAAACAGAGAGACAGATACAGATATATAGAAACAGAGAGACTTCTAGAAACAGAGCGACTTATAGATACAGAGAGATGCAGAGACAGATACAGATAGATATATAGAAACAGAGAGACTTCTAGAAACAGAGACTTATAGAGACAGAGACAGATACAGAGAGACAGATACAGATATATAGAAACAGAGAAACTTCTAGATACATAGACTTATAGAGACAGAGACAGATACAGAGAGACAGATAGACTTCTAGAAACAGAGACATAGAGACAGATACAGATAGATATATAGAAACAGAGAGACTTCTAGAAACAGAGACTTATAGAGACAGATACAGATAGACTTCTAGAAACAGAGACTTATAGAGACAGATACAGAGAGACAGAGACAGATACAGATAGATATATAGAAAAAGAGACTTATAGAAACAGAGAGACAGATACAGATATATAGAAACAGAGAGACTTCTAGAAACAGAGCGACTTATAGATACAGAGAGATGCAGAGACAGATACAGATAGATATATAGAAACAGAGAGACTTCTAGAAACAGAGACAGATACAGATATATAGAAACAGAGAGACTTCTAGAAACAGAGCGACTTATAGATACAGAGAGATGCAGAGACAGATACAGATAGATATATAGAAACAGACTTATAGAAACAGGGAGACAGATACAGATATATAGACAGAGAGACTTATAGAAACAGAGACTTATAGAGACAGATACAGATAGATATATAGAAACAGAGAGACTTCTAGAAACAGAGACTTCTAGAAACAGAGAGACAGATACAGATATACAGAAACAGAGAGACTTCTAGATATAGAGAGACACAGAGACAGACACAGAGAGACACAGAGACAGATACAGATAGATATATAGAAACAGAGAGACTTCTAGAAACAGAGACAGATACAGATATATAGAAACAGAGAGACTTCTAGAAACAGAGAGACTTCTAGAAACAGAGCGACTTATAGATACAGAGAGATGCAGAGACAGATACAGATAGATATATAGAAACAGACTTATAGAAACAGGGAGACAGATACAGATATATAGACAGAGAGACTTATAGAAACAGAGACTTATAGAGACAGATACAGATAGATATATAGAAACAGAGAGACTTCTAGAAACAGACTTATAGAGACAGAGACAGATACAGAGAGACAGATGCAGATAGATATATAGAAACAGAGACTTCTAGAAACAGAGAGACAGATACAGATATATAGAAGCAGAGAGACTTCTAGAAACAGAGAGACTTCTAGATACAGAGAGACTTATAGAGACAGATACAGATAGATATATATAGAAACAGAGAGACTTCTAGAAACAGAGAGAGACTTCTAGAAACAGAGACTTATAGAAACAGAGAGACTTCTAGATACAGAGAGACTTATAGAGACAGAGACAGATACAGATATATAGAAACAGAGACAGATACAGATATATAGAAACAGAGAGACTTCTAGATACAGAGAGACAGATACAGAGAGAGACAGATACAGAGAGAGACAGATACAGAGAGAGACAGATACAGAGAGACTTATAGAAACAGAGAGACTTATAGAAACAGAGAGACTTCTAGATACAGAGACAGATACAGATAGATATATAGAAACAGAGAGACTTATAGAAACAGAGACAGATACAGATATATAGAAACCGAGAGACTTCTAGAAACAGAGAGACTTATAGAGACAGATACACTATATTGCCAAAAGTATTCGCTCACCTATCCATATGCGAGTCAAGGCAGGTGAGCAAATACTTTTGGCAATATAGTGTATATAGAAACAGAGAGACTTCTAGAAACAGAGAGACTTCTAGATACAGAGAGACACAGAGACAGATACAGAGAGACACAGAGACAGATACAGAGAGACACAGATACAGATATATAGAAACAGAGAGACTTCTAGATATAGAGAGACACAGAGACAGACACAGAGAGACACAGAGACAGATACAGAGACAGATACAGATAGATATATAGAAACAGAGAGACTTCTAGAAACAGAGAGACAGAGACAGATACGAGACACAGATAGAAATATAGAAAGAGAGACTTCTAGAAACAGAGACAGATACAGATATATAGAAACAGAGAGACTTCTAGAAACAGAGAGACTTATAGATACAGAGAGACACAGAGACAGATACAGAGAGACACAGAGACAGATACAGATATATAGAAACAGAGAGACTTCTAGATATAGAGAGACACAGAGACACAGAGAGACACAGAGACAGATACAGAGACAGATACAGATAGATATATAGAAACAGAGACTTCTAGAAACAGAGACAGATACAGATATATAGAAACAGAGAGACTTCTAGAAACAGAGCGACTTATAGATACAGAGAGACGCAGAGACAGATACAGATAGATATATATAGAAACAGAGACTTCTAGAAACAGGGAGACAGATGCAGATATATAGACAGAGAGACTTCTAGAAACAGAGACTTATAGAGACAGAGACAGATACAGAGAGACAGATACAGATAGATATATAGAAACAGAGAAACTTCTAGAAACAGAGACTTATAGAGACAGAGACAGATACAGAGAGACAGATACAGATAGACTTCTAGAAACAGAGACTTATAGAGACAGATACAGAGAGACAGAGACAGATACAGATAGATATATAGAAACAGAGACTTATAGAAACAGAGAGACAGATACAGATATATAGAAACAGAGAGACTTCTAGATATAGAGAGACACAGAGACAGACACAGAGACAGATACAGATAGATATATAGAAACAGAGAGACTTCTAGAAACAGAGACAGATACAGATATATAGAAACAGAGAGACTTCTAGAAACAGAGCGACTTATAGATACAGAGAGATGCAGAGACAGATACAGATAGATATATAGAAACAGACTTCTAGAAACAGGGAGACAGATACAGATATATAGACAGAGAGACTTATAGAAACAGAGACTTATAGAGACAGAGACAGATACAGAGAGACAGAGACAGATACAGATAGATATATAGAAACAGACTTCTAGAAACAGAGAGACAGATACAGATATATAGAAGCAGAGAGACTTCTAGAAACAGAGAGACTTCTAGATACAGAGAGACTTCTAGATACAGAGAGACACAGAGACAGATACAGATATATAGAAACCGAGAGACTTCTAGATACAGAGAGACACAGAGACAGATACAGATATATAGAAACCGAGAGACTTCTAGAAACAGAGAGACAGATACAGATATATAGAAACAGAGAGACTTCTAGAAACAGAGAGACTTCTAGATACAGAGAGACAGATACAGAGAGAGACAGATACAGAGAGAGACAGATACAGAGAGACTTATAGAAACAGATAGACTTATAGAAACAGAGACAGATACAGATATATAGAAACCGAGAGACTTCTAGAAACAGAGGGACTTATAGAGACAGATACACTATGTTGCCAAAAGTATTCGCTCACCTATCCATATGCGAGTCAAGGCAGGTGAGCAAATACTTTTGGCAATATAGTGTATATAGAAACAGAGAGACTTCTAGATACAGAGAGACACAGAGACAGACACAGAGAGACACAGAGACAGATACAGAGACAGATACAGATAGATATATAGAAACAGAGAGACTTCTAGAAACAGAGAGACACAGAGACAGATACCGAGACACAGATACAGATAGAAATATAGAAACAGAGAGACTTCTAGAAACAGACTTATAGAGACAGAGACAGATACAGAGAGACAGATACAGATAGATATATAGAAACAGAGAGACTTCTAGAAACAGAGACTTATAGAGACAGAGACAGATACAGAGAGACAGAGACAGATACAGATAGATATATAGAAACAGAGACTTATAGAAACAGAGAGACAGATACAGATATATAGAAGCAGAGAGACTTCTAGAAACAGAGACTTATAGAGACAGAGACAGATACAGAGAGACAGAGACAGATACAGAGAGACAGAGACAGATACAGATAGATATATAGAAACAGAGACTTATAGAAACAGAGAGACAGATACAGATATATAGAAGCAGAGAGACTTATAGAAACAGAGACTTAGAGACAGAGACCGATACAGAGAGACAGATACAGATAGATATATAGAAACAGAGAGACTGCTAGAAACAGAGAGACTTCTAGATACAGAGAGACTTCTAGATACAGATAGATATATAGAAACAGAGAGACTTCTAGAAACAGAGAGACTTCTAGATACAGAGAGACTTCTAGATACAGAGAGACACAGAGACAGATACAGATCTATAGAAACCGAGAGACTTCTAGAAACAGAGAGACAGATACAGATTTATAGAAACAGAGAGACTTCTAGAAACAGAGAGACTTATAGATACAGAGAGACACAGAGACAGATACAGATAGATATATAGAAACAGAGACTTCTAGTAACAGAGACTTATAGAGACAGATACAGATACAGAGAGACAGATACAGATATATAGAAACAGAGAGACTTATAGAAACAGAGAGACTTCTAGATACAGAGACACAGAGACAGATACAGAGAGACACAGAGACAGATACAGAGAGACACAGAGACAGATACAGATAGATATATAGAAACAGAGAGACTTATAGAAACAGAGAGACTTATGCAGATAGACATGTCCAGAGAGACAGATACAGATTTATAGATTTCATTTTGTACCCATTGTCCAGTGCTGTGGAATATGTTGGTGCTATATAAATAAAGAATCATAATAGATACAGTGGGACATATATATATATATATATACACACACACAGAGACAGATATAGTTACAGTTTCAAGCATTTATTAAGTAGCAACAAGTTCCTTAGCATTGTGCAATGGGGCGAGTGCAAGGTGCAACGTTTCGGTTCCTCTTGGAAACTTTATCAAGCATACAGTATATGGCCACGCCGCCTTCACCCCTCCATATAGCCCAACATGAGATGATATATGAGGATGGATAGTACCTATTTTAATAAATCGCAGGAAGACACGTGGGGCTGACATCTCTCAAATATTAATCAAGGCTTGTCATTTTAGAGAGTTTTGTTTCTGATAAATCACATAGAGATATTTATACATATATAGAGAGATACAGATATCTAGATAGATATATATAGAGAGAGAGATCGAGATATTCAGAGAGAGATCATAGATATAAACAGGTATGTCTAGATAAATTATAGAGATACAGATGATTAATTATAAATACAGATATATATTATATATATATATATATATATTATAGACACAGATAGATACATAGCTAGATAGAGAAAGGCAGATACAAAGAGAAAGCTGACTGAGATTGATAGACAGAAATACATAGTTTTGACATATGGAAAGATACAGAAAGATAGAGATGGGTATTAGACAGAATATAGAGATTCTAGGTACAAATAAATAGATGGTTGATCGTGATGGACAGAAGACAGATACATAGATATACATTATGATAGAATATTAGATACAGACATATAAATAGTTAGATAATATAAAGTTAAAGATAGATATATCAGACACACTATTCAGATTATAGATATATGATAGATATATCAGACACACTATACAGATTATAGATACATAGATATATGATAGATATATCAGACACACTATACAGATTATAGATACATGATAGATATATCAGGCACACTATACAGATTATAGATACATGATAGATATATCAGACACAATATACAGATTATAGATACATAGATATATCAGACACACTATACAGATTATAGATACAGATACATGATAGATATATCAGACACACTATACAGATTATAGATAAATGATAGATATATCAGACACACTATACAGATTATAGATAAATGATAGATATATCAGACACACTATACAGATTATAGATACATAGATACATGAGATATATATCAGACACACTATACAGATTATAGATACATAAATAAATGATAGATATATCAGACACACTATAGAGATTATAGATAAATGATAGATATATCAGACACACTATAGAGATTATAGATACATAGATATATGATAGATATATCAGACACACTATACAGATTATAGATACATGATAGATATATCAGGCACACTATACAGATTATAGATACATGATAGATATATCAGACACAATATACAGATTATAGATACATAGATATATCAGACACACTATAGAGATTATAGATACATAGATACATGAGATATATATCAGACACACTATACAGATTATAGATACATAGATAAATGATAGATATATCAGACACACTATTCAGATTATAGATATATGATAGATATATCAGACACACTATACAGATTATAGATACATAGATAGATCTATCATATATCAGACACACTATAGAGATTATAGATAAATGATAGATATATCAGACACACTATAGAGATTATAGATACATAGATATATGATAGATATATCAGACACACTATACAGATTATAGATACATGATAGATATATCAGGCACACTATACAGATTATAGATACATGATAGATATATCAGACACAATATACAGATTATAGATACATAGATATATCAGACACACTATACAGATTATAGATACAGATACATGATAGATATATCAGACACACTATACAGATTATAGATAAATGATAGATATATCAGACACACTATACAGATTATAGATAAATGATAGATATATCAGACACACTATACAGATTATAGATAAATGATAGATATATCAGGCACACTATACAGATTATAGATACATGATAGATATATCAGACACAATATACAGATTATAGATATGATAGATATATCAGACACACTATACAGATTATAGATGCATAGATATAACAGACACACTATACAGATTATAGATACATAGATATATCAGACACACTATACAGATTATAGATACATAGATATATCAGACACACTATACAGATTATAGATAAATGATAGATATATCAGACACACTATACAGATTATAGATAGATATATGATATATCAGACACACTATACAGATTATAGATACATAGATAAATGATAGATATATCAGACACACTATACAGATTATAGATAGATATATGATATATCAGACACACTATACAGATTATAGATACATAGATAAATGATAGATATATCAGACACACTATACAGATTATAGATAGATAGATATATCAGACACTATACAGAGTATAGATACATAGATATATCAGACACACTATACAGAGTATAGATAAATGATAGCTATATCAGACACACTATACAGATTATAGATAAATGATAGCATATATCAGACACACTATACAGATTATAGATACATAGATATATGAGATATATATCAGACACACTATACAGATTATATCAGAAACACTATACAGATTATAGATACATAGATAAATGATAGATATATCAGACACACTATACAGATTATATCAGACACACTATACAGATTATAGATACATAGATATATGATATATCAGACACTATACAGATTATGGATACATAGATATATCAGACACACTATACAGATTATAGATATAGATACATGATAGATATATCAGACACACTATACAGATTATAGATAAATAATAGATATATCAGACACACTATAGAGATTATAGATACATAGAGATATAGGATAGATCAGACACACTATACAGATTATAGGTACATAGAGATATGATATATCAAACACACTATACAGATTATAGATACATAGATACATGATAGATATATCAGACACACTATACAGATTATAGATACATAGAGATATGATATATCAGACACACTATACAGATTATAGATACATGATAGATATATCAGACACACTATACAGATTATAGATACATGATAGATATATCAGACACAATATACAGATTATAGATACATAGATATATCAGACACACTATACAGATTATAGATACATAGAGATATGATATATCAGACACACTATACAGATTATAGATACATGATAGATATATCAGACACACTATACAGATTATAGATACATGATAGATATATCAGACACAATATACAGATTATAGATACATAGATATATCAGACACACTATACAGATTATAGATACATAGAGATATGATATATATCAGACACACTATACAGATTATAGATACATGATAGATATATCAGACACACTATACAGATTATAGATACATGATAGATATATCAGACACAATATACAGATTATAGATACATAGATATATCAGACACACTATACAGATTATAGATACAGATACATGATAGATATATCAGACACACTATACAGATTATAGATACATAGATACATGATAGATATATCAGACACACTATAGAGATTATAGATACATAGATATATGATAGATATATCAGACACACTATACAGATTATAGATACATGATAGATATATCAGGCACACTATACAGATTATAGATACATGATAGATATATCAGACACAATATACAGATTATAGATACATAGATATATCAGACACACTATACAGATTATAGATACAGATACATGATAGATATATCAGACACACTATACAGATTATAGATAAATGATAGATATATCAGACACACTATAGAGATTATAGATACATAGATACATGATAGATATATCAGATACACTATACAGATTATAGATACATAGAGATATAGGATAGATCAGACACACTATACAGATTATAGATACAGAGAGATATATTTATTTATTTATTTATTTATAAAGGATTTTACCAGGAAGGATACATTGAGATTTCTCTTGTTTTCAAGTATGTCCTGGTGTATATGATAGATCAGATACACTAAACAGATTATAGATACAGAGAGATATAGGATAGATCAGACACACTATACAGATTATAGATACAGAGAGATATATTTATTTATTTATTTATTTATAAAGGATTTTACCAGGAAGGATACATTGAGATTTCTCTTGTTTTCAAGTATGTCCTGGTGTATATGATAGATCAGATACACTAAACAGATTATAGATACAGAGGGATATAGGATTGATCAGACACACTATACAGATTATAGATAGATATATGATATATCAGACACACTATACAGATTATAGATACATAGAGATAAATGAGATAAATATTTGTAAATTCACTGATATTTGTATCTCAGCACACACACTGGGTAAAGCCTTCAGGTGTTCCATTTTCAGCATAAATCAGATTTGTAGAATTAGTTCTGAAACCACTAACACTCATTAAATTGTACATCAGCAAAACAAACACATGTGTGTGCAGCCTGTTCTATAGGGATACCTTTCATTTCCTTTTTGCCTTGCCATATGATGTATCATTACTTTGCATTTTGTTTATTCTGTTATTTATTTGCTGCATCTGTCTGTTTCCTTAGAATTCTCTATATGCTCCAGAAAATGTTATGTATATATATATATCAATAACTCCCCCCTAAAAGTGACATTATGTGGAAGGTGGGAGACGTTGAGAAAGCCTCCCTTTAAATATATATATCACAAATACACAGGACATACTTGAAAACCAGAGAAATCTCAATGTATCATTCCTGGTAAAATACTTTATAAATAAATAAATATAATCCTATAGAATTTTTTTTATTTGCAGTGTTTGGTGCCTCAGTAACATTCATGTGTTTAAATAGTTAAATTCCCAAAAACATTTGAATATATTTATAAAGCTTTTCTTCCCCAGAGTCCTGATTATGGATCAGCTAAATTATATTAATCTGAACTTTTTATTATTTTACATTTCTGACAGTTTCAAACCATGTGACTTTATGCGGTGATTTAAAAAAAATACACAATTCCTTTGCCTTTATTCTTGATATAAATCGTTTGAAGTGGATTTGTGTTTATTTTTATATATTTTTTTGCAATATAGTGCTTATTTTTATATATATATTATTTTGCAATATAGTGTTTATTTTTTATATATTTTTTGCAATATAGTGTTTATTTTTTATATATATTGTTTTGCAATAGTGTTTATTTTTTATATATTTTTTGCAATATAGTGTTTATTTTTTATATATATTGTTTTGCAATAGTGTTTATTTTTTATATATTATTTTGCAATATAGTGTTTATTTTTATATATTATTTTGCAATATAGTATTTATTTTTTATATATTATTTTGCAATATAGTGTTTATTTTTATATATTATTTTGCAATATAGTATTTATTTTTTATATATATTATTTTGCAATATAGTGTTTAATTTTTATATATATTGTTTTGCAATATAGTGTTTTTTTATATATTATTTTGCAATACAGTGTTTATTTTTTTAAATATTATTTGCAATATAGTGTTTATTTTGAATGTATTTACAATAAAATAAATTAAATAAATACTTTAATCACCAAAATATAGAATATATATATATATATATATATAATATATATATATTATATATATATATATAAAATATATATATATTTTTTTTTAAAAAAATCTTTTTCCCATCTTTTACAGACTTTGTCACTTTAGGAGAGCATGTATCATGTTTTCTGGAAGTTTTAAAATGCAATCCAGATGGCGATTAAATTAAAAGTCAATACAAAATAACCCTGGGCTACCTGCAGTTGAATGATGGATAATATATGAATGGGGGCAATAGCGGCGTATATTCTCTATCAGGTGGGTCATACTGGCTTAGTCGCCCCGCGGGGGCTCTCCTGCCATGTCCACCACACCTTGACCCCCCATTGTCTTCTTTATTTTCCTGATCTCTCTTCTGTTTGGAGAATTGCAGATTTTGGGGTGGGATTTTCAACATAAAATTATGGCGGAACAGGTAAAAGAAAAAAAAATCGAAATTCATCAGTTTTGCCCAAAATGTTGCATTTTTTTTTTCCAGCAGACCATCGCCTTATTGACCTCGAAATATACTTTATTAAAGAATGGCGAAAAGAGACGTTGGGCGCGGTGAGAAGTTTGCAGATTAATCCTGCTTTCCTATTCTTTTATTAATCGTTCTGTCTAATCCCCCCCGTCCGTCCGTCCGTCACCCACCTCCTCCCTCCGTCCTTTAATCTACTTCCAGCAATTTAGAGAACGATTACTTCATTCCTGCACAACGTGCGGCAGGTCACTCCGCTAATTATATAATGAATGCAAAGTGTTCTCGTCTCCCCGGAATGTCCTGGGTCCTCGTTACGGAGGCAGCGACGCGATGGAGCAGTGACGCATGCGTTACCTGTCAACCATCGCCCTAATCAGGTGCCTAGAAACAATCAGAAACTTTTACCCCTTTTTTTATATATTCTTTTGGGTGCAAAACCCCAAAAATAAAAGACTCCGACAACAAAGTATCGCTGCAGCGCAACGTGACGGAGCTGGGACGGGGCAACAAGTCAAAGGACTCAACGCGGGGCTGAATTCACCCGTTTCCCAGTTTTTTTTCCCCGTCAGTCAAGACCAGGGAAAAATTCCTAAAAAACAACCAAAGGTGCATCAAATTGAGGAAAAAAAGGGAATTTTTATATTTACAGGATGATTTAAGAAAACTGGGGTTATAAATCTTTCATTTCCAGATGCAAAAATCAACTTACACATACAAACACACAAAAACACACACAAACAAAAACGCACACAAACACACAAAAACACAGACGCAAAAACACACAGAAACAAAAACACAAACACACAAAAACATACACAAACAAAAACGCACAGAAACAAAAACACACACAAACAACAAAAACACAGAAAAACACACACAAACAACAAAAACACAGAAAAACACACACAGAAAAACACAAAAACACACACGAACAAAAACACACACGAACAAAAACACACAAACACACAAAAACATACACAAACAAAAACGCACAGAAAAACACACACACAAACAAAAACGCACACACACAACCACAGAAAAACACAAACAACAAAAACACACACACAAAACACACAAAACAGACACACACAAAACACAAACAAACACACAAACACACACGTCTTACGACTGAACCAGACAAATAATGAGCTGGTAATGTATCGGGTAAAATCAAGAAAGTGGAGGCCGCTCCAGATTATGCCCGCAGGCGCCCTCGCATTATCTACAACCAGAATCCAGTGGATTCCGTCCACTCCAGCACACGACCAGTTAAATGTCAACAACAGCCAGATTCCACAGCACTTTCAGGATCACCAAAAACATCCGTCTTGGGAAAATCGCGGAACGGAACCGCAGCCTCGGCGCGTCCTTACGACGACATCAACATGTTGCATTTCTACAAGGCCGTCATCCGATTAACTCATGGCTTGCTGGAGCAGAAGGAGAAGGCGCCTTTGAGAATCTAAGGGGTCGATTGCGTTTTTACCGTGAGAACCAGTCTAAAAAGGCTAAAGGGATAAAACCGGGCGAGCGCCAACACCCAGCCGGTATACCCATCGTGAGGCGGGAGGAGCAGAGGGCATGGCGTGGTGCTCCCAGGCCTATCTAACACAGCTCAACGCATTGTTCAGATCCGGGGATCGCTGCCTTTTATTGACGGGGTGGTAGACGCACACCCCTACTTCCGCACCACTCCTCCCCGACAGAACACACTGAATCAATAAAGTTTTCAGACAAAGAGCTTAACCCTTTATGAACCACGGGGATACATTACTACGACCGTTATGTACAGAGGCGAGAGATGGCCAAGATACTAAAAGAAAAACAGACAGATACAGACAGATACAGACAAACAGACGAATACAGACACATACAAACAGAAGAATACAGACAGACACATACAAACAGAAGAATACAGACACATACAGACAAATAGAAGAATACAGACACATACAGACAGACGAATACAGACACATACAGACAAACAGAAGAATACAGACACATACAGACAAACAGAAGAATACAGACAGACACATACAAACAGAAGAATACAGACAGACACATACAAACAGAAGAATACAGACACATACAGACAAACAGAAGAATACAGACACATACAGACTAACAGAAGAATACAGACACATACAAACAGAAGAATACAGACACATACAGACAAACAGAAGAATACAGACACACAGACAAACAGAAGAATACAGACAGACACACAGACAAACAGAAGAATACAGACACATACAGACAAACAGAAGAATACAGACAGACACATACAAACAGAAGAATACAGACAGACACATACAAACAGAAGAATACAGACACATACAGACAAACAGAAGAATACAGACACATAAAGACAAACAGAAGAATACAGACACATACAAACAGAAGAATACAGACTCATACAAACAGAAGAATACAGACACATACAGACAAACAGAAGAATACAGACACATACAAACAGAAGAATACAGACACATACAAACAGAAGAATACAGACACATACAGACAAACAGAAGAATACAGACACATACAGATACAGACAGATACAGACATATACAAACAGATACAGATAGACACAGACAAACAAAAATACAGAGAGACAGATAAAGACAAATAGAAGAAAACAGAAAGCTAGAGACAGATAAAGAGAGAACGAAAGATAGGAAGATACAGACGAACAAATAAAGGTAGAAAGTCACATAAAGATAGATATAATAATAGATACAAACAGGTGCAAATAGGTTGACAGGTGGATACAAACAGCTAAAGATGGACAGAGCTACAGACAAAGATAGATATAAAAGTAAACACAGACAAACACATAGACAGACTGATCGATACAGATACCATAAACAGATTGATACATGGACAGACAGACAGACATTACAAATCACATGACACAATCCATTACCTTTGACCTTAACATAATAATATATACACCATTTGTAGTGAAACTGCATCTCGTCCCACATGCGGGGGGCTGGGACCCCTGAATAAGCAGACCCCTTCACCCTAAACTGACCCGTCTGTGTAACCCGTAGGACTCACTGAGACCCGACATGTCCCCCTCCCCCAAAAAATATTACAGTGTAAAACATCAGGCGAGAACTACAAGCTACAGGAAATGGAACGAACAGAACAACGACGACGACAGTAACAATCAACAGGAAACAACAGGTTACCTTTAAATGATATCGTCCCATCTGGTCCGGAGGTCGGCGTCCATGGATCTGCACATTCCGGAAGATCTCGACCGGCGTCAGCGAACGACGAAAAACTTCTCCTGTTTAATCGCTCTTCTATCTTTTTGTTTGTTTGTTTGTTTGTTTTCTCCAACGCCGACAGGTTCTAAAGCGATGGAAACTATATGTATCTATATATATGTATTTACTTTATTTCCCTGGCAAGTACAGATCGATCCGGATACTTTAAAACAATATTAATCGAAAAATAAGACACAAAATAGAAAAGAAGGATCTGCTACGCTCCCACCAAGCCAAACACCAAGCGTGATGCGCATACACCCATGTGTATAAACTCCCATATATTTATATATAGGGAGAGACAGGCTGCGAGACCACATGAGGATGATGAGACGGATGGGATTGGCCGCCCAGGCGCCTCTTATCATACATATTAAACAGCTGGGAGGGGAATATTTTGGCTGACAGAATGGGAAAACCCAGGGGATAGGAGGATGGGGGTTGGAGAGCTCCTGTGACTTGGCTGAGGGGCAGAGGGAGGGATGGGATGGAGAGAGGACCAGGAGTGCGGATGAAGGGACGGGGACATCTGTTCGACATGCATATTTCATAAAGGGAGGAAGAGAGGGATGGATGGGAGGGAGCGAACGCATGAAACGATGCCCAGGGACAGTGAATCAGAGAGAAAAGTGACAGAAGGGACGAGCTGGGAGATTATAAGCCGCCCCACCAGAGAGGGAGGTGGGAAGGCAGGACGGCATCGCGATGGTACCCAGGGCCTGTGCACGAGCCGGCGAGAAATGTGACTTGTGTCTGTCAACTTAAATCTGGTAGGGAAAGGAGAAGCCAGCGGCGAGCGAAGCTGTCCAGGGTCTGCTCACTAATGGTGGAGGCTTAATATTATCAAAAACCACAAACCTGTCATCCCTTCCTCTGCCAAACCAGCGGAGCATGACGTCAAGTGACGTCCACCACCACCGGCGTTTGTGTTTATTGAAGGACACAGATACTAGCAGCAGGCGTACGGCTCGGAAAAGACTTAAAGGGTTAACTGGAATTATATATATATATATATTTATATCACCGGAATGAAAAAAGCACTCAGTCCTGGAGAGCAAAGTGCCCCATCGATACCCAATGGGAATATATACAATAAATGCAGAATACGGGAGCACACCGGGGCTTGATTAAATATTAGGTATATGCGTTATAAAAGGGCTGACACGTTTCGGCTCCTCAGAGCCTTTATCAAGGTACACTATATTGCCGAAAGTATTCGCTCGCCTGCCTTGACTCGCATATGGATGGATGAGCAAATACTTGTGGCAATATAGTGTACGAAACATAAATAATGAAAAAAATATAACCTTCACTGGATCTATGTTTCATACCTTGATAAAGGCTCTGAGGAGCCGAAACGTCGGCCCTTTTATAATGCGTATACCTAATAATAAATCACTTTATTTAATCAAGCCCCGGTGTGCTCCCGTATTCAAAGAACTCATCGAAAAGGCGCGCACTCACGGACTCTTAACTATCAGGGTTATTCAGAGAGAGACGATCTGGCCCTAAAATGTCACCGAACTGTGAGTTTCCCCATAGTACGGTGACATTCGGTTATTCAGAGAGCAGGCAGATTGCCACATTTTGGCGAACTGCCAGCAAGTACGGTGCCTGTTCGACGTCAGTGAAATCCCCCATAGAGAAGCAATGGTTAATCTATTCACAGACACCGAACAGCAGTGAAAAGTTGTCGAAATGCCCTGCTGTTCGGTGGTTTCATTCGGCAGGTTTATTCAGGAGAATCCCATAGACTTCAATGTTAAAAATATTCCCGTTTTAATCCAATATCTAATAAACCGTTTATTATTTTAATCTGCAGCAAAAAGTCTCTTTATTTATAGATTTTTATAGGATCTTTTAGCCATTTTTCTGAATTTTTTCGGCAACATTTTTTTTTTAAATCGCTTTTTCTTTTTTCTGTAACAACCCTTTTTATTATCATTAATTGGGTTTTATATGTAAATTCCAGACATTTAACGTAAGTAGTTTTTTTTTCCAAAAATAGTGGCTTAACTACATTCCCATGTGTTCCCACTGGACTTGATCCCTGTGCGCGTACGTGCGTGTGTGCGCGCATGTGTATGTGTGCGTGTAGGAATGTGTTCGTCTGTACGTGTGTGTGTGAAAGTGTGCATGTCTTTGTGTGCATCTGCTTGCGTATATAAGTGTGTGCGTTTTTGTATGTATATGCGCATGTGTGTGAGTGTCTGTACGCATGCATGTTTGTGTGCGTACATGTGTTGATGTGTGATTGCATGTGTTTGTTAATGTAAGAGAACGGGGCTAGGAGGTGAGGAAGCTGAATGCGAGGTCGTGGTGCTGAGACAGTTAATGGACATGTGCTAAATAGAAACATTTACTTTAAAATTATACTTTTTTTTAAACTGTTGCATTTTTTTCTGCAGCAGAAGAATGGAAGCGAGATATCAGCATGTGGATCAGACGTATATATATATATATATATATATATATATATCATTTTTAATTAACAGGAAGAGGTCAGAGGTCAGGTGAACAAAACATTCTGAATGGGGCAGATGTAAACCTCCAAGAAAATTCAAGATTAACAACGTAATAATGTTGAATCAGACATTCCTGGAGGAACGCTCTATGATATACAGTGTATACACACAGCTATAAAGTGGACGCAATCCAGGACTTTAAAAACAAAAAACATTTATTGTTAAGAATTAAAAATATCCACGTGCAGGTCTGATATTTTTAACTATTAATGCTAATAAAGGTTTTTGTTTTCACCTTCATTTCAAAGCTCCAGGTGTAAAGCAGATTGTACAACAAATGCTTATGCCGGCCATTGAATACGGAGATGTAGTGTATGCAGCCGCCCCGCAAACACACCTCCAGAAACTTACTACATTGTATAACTCATTCTGCCACTTTGCATTACAATGTAACTACATGATCCACCATTGTGACATGTTAAAAGAGCTAAACTGGCCGTCGCTGGAATCTAGACGCACTCTTCACCTTTCCAACCTGGTGTTTAAGAGCTTTTCTGGGAAGCTGCCACCCTACCTGAATAGGCTGCTTCCCTCAGCAGTTCCCTCATCCTATAACCTCCGATCCAGGACCAGCACCTTACTTGCAATACCACAATACAAAAAGAAAGTGGCTTGATCCTCATTTTCCTACAGAGCACCGCAGTTATGGAATAACCTCCCAGACGCCATCAAATCTTCCCCCAGTCTAAAGTCACTTAACATACCTCAATACGGAATGCACCTGTAAACATGTAACACAGTGACTATATACAGAATGCACCTGTAAACATGTAACATAGTGACTATATACGGAATGCACCTGTAAACATGTAACACTGACTATATACAGAATGCACCTGTAAACATGTAACAGTGACTATATAGAGAATGCACCTGTAAACATGTAACACTGACTATATACAGAATGCACCTGTAAACATGTAACATAGTGATTATATACAGAATGCGCCTGTAAACATGTAACAGAGTGACTATATACAGAATGCACCTGTAAACATCTAACATAGTGAATATATACAGAATGCACCTGTAAACATGTAACACAGTGACTATATACAGAATGCACCTGTAAACATGTAACAGTGACTATATACAGAATGCACCTGTAAACATGTAACACTGACTATATACAGAATGCACCTGTAAACATGTAACAGTGACTATATACAGAATGCACCTGTAAACATGTAACATAGTGACTATATACAGAATGCACCTGTTAACATGTAACAGTGACTATATACAGAATGCACCTGTAAACCTGTAACACAGTGACTATATACAGAATGCGCCTGTAAACATGTAACATAGTGACTATATACAGAATGCACCTGTAAACATGTAACACAGTGATTATATACAGAATGCACCTGTAAACATGTAACATAATGACTATATACAGAATGCACCTGTAAACATGTAACATAGTGACTATATACAGAATGCACCTGTTAACATGTAACATATTGACTATACACAGAATGCACCTGTAACATGTAACATAGTGACTATATACAGAATGCACCTGTAAACATGTAACACAGTGACTATATACAGAATGCACCTGTAAACATGTAACACAGTGACTATATACAGAATGCACCTGTAAACATGTAACATAGTAACTATATACAGAATGCACCTGTAAACATGTAACACTGACTATATACAGAATGCACCTGTAAACATGTAACATAGTGACTATATACAGAATGCACCTGTTAACATGTAACATAGTGACTATACACAGAATGCACCTGTAACATGTAACATAGTGACTATATACAGAATGCACCTGTAAACATGTAACACAGTGACTATATACACAATGCACCTGTAAACATGTAACACTGACTATATACAGAATGCACCTGTAAACATGTAACATAGTGACTATATACAGAATGCACCTGTAAACATGTAACACTGACTATATACAGAATGCACTTGTAAACATGTAACACAGTGACTATATACAGAATGCACCTGTAAACATGTAACACTGACTATATACAGAATGCACTTGTAAACATGTAACACAGTGACTATATACAGAATGCACCTGTAAACATGTAACATAATGACTTTATTTCCTACATATTTATTTTCCTGTTAATCTGTATATTTGTTTTGTGTTAATTTCTTGCATTTTACTACTTTTGTATTTCTGTAACATTTCAATGTTCTTGAACCCAGGACATACTTGAAAATGAGAGAAATCTCAATGTATCCTTCCTGGTAAAATCCTTTATAAATAAATAAATAGTTTGGTTGGATTATTGCTCCTGGGCATGTTTCATATATATATATATACACGAGATTAAGATGATTGTTTTTTAAGAAAGTGCAGGACTTTCACCAAGTTTTATCTATAATATAGAAGAATTTATTATTTTTCTTCGGATTCTTTTAGTTGAAGTGAATTTGCTGAAACTGATGTCGGAGGAATATGTTGGGGGGTGACATCATAAAAAGTTTATTTTCAATATCCTTTTATAGGAAAACATTATACGACTCACAAACAAACAAAAACAAACAAATAACGTCTGCCCTACCCGGTAAGAACGTTACACTGTATGATGCAGCAATCACACTGTAACAGCGATAATGCAGCGCTCTAGTATTTGGTGAAGTGACACCAGAACACATTGTGCACAGGCTGCCCCTGGCTGAGCATTATGGGAGTTAGAGTCCCTCAAATTTAAATACACTTGAACTTTAAGGCTACATAGACCCCAAGTTCTTTCTAGGCCTACACGTCCCACCTCGCTGAGCCTCCTGACCTGGAGTATACACTCTTCCTAACCCCCCAATCACCCGGATCCTGTCTCTTCCTCTAACCTCCATGTGTCTATACATACAGGGTAATTCAAAGAAATTCGAAAAGTCACCACACGTTACATATACGGTCCAGGGAATGATAATAAAAAGGGCTGTTACAGAAAAAATAAGTAAACTTAACCCCTTCGCTGCTAAGGACGCGCTCAGCGCGTCCAACCGCATGTCACGTTCCATGCGGTGGACGCGCTGAGCGCGTCCTCTCTTTGGGGTCAGCGTTCGGCCGGGTTCCGGCCGATCGCTGGCCCCCCCGGTGCGGGCTGACATCCTCGATGTCAGCCCAGCATCCGGAACCGCCGGAGTAATTAGGTGTCATTGCGGCGGCGCGATGACACCTAATTCAGGCGCCCCCCCCCCCGCATGTGCGGAGGAGGCGCCTGAAAGGGAGGGGGGGGTCCTTCGGACCTCTCTCCCTCCCGATCGGCGGCGTGCAGGGGGTTAACCCAGGCACCGTTTGGAAGGGCCCTTCCAAATGGTACCTGGCATTAACACCTGGGGAGCCGGATCACGAATCGGCGCTGAAAAGCACCAGTTCGTGATCCTTTCCCGGAGCTGGCCGACATCTTGGATGTCGGCCAAGCCTCCAGGAACTCCCCCTGAGGACTGGCGTCATCATGCATAGCACGATGACGCCAGTCCTGGAGTTAACCCCTAGCTGCCACCAATGGTGGAGATAGGGGGTTCCAATGAACCCCCTATCTCCCGATCCGTGGCAGCTAGGGGTTAAAGTTTGATACTGTTGAATCGGCCAGAGCATGGCCGTTCCAACGATACCAAACACTACTGTGAAAAAGTTTGTAAAAAAAAATAAAAATAAAAATAAAAATAAAAAAATATTTAAAAAAAATATAAAAAAAAAATAAACAAGTTTTTTTTCTTTTTTTGGTTTGTTAATGCAGCAATATTGTTCCCATTTCAATTATAATGTGAACAATGATGCTGCACTAACGATTTTTGTATGCGGTGCGTTTGTTAAAAATCGTGTAATTTTCCCCAAAAAAAATGTAACGAGACCCAATCTCTAATTTTTTTAACAAGTGCACCCCATACAAAATATAACCGCAATTGCTCGCATGTTAAAATGTGAAAAAAAAACACTTTACACGTTGTAAATTATTGAAAAATCATATTTTATTGCATTTTTTGTTATAATATACAGACATGACATAACGTATACATATAATAATGACATATTATGAATCTGACGAGTCTGACGGAAAGAACGATATATAATATGTCTGGGTCATATACTAAAATAAGGCTTCAAAACGCGTTTAAACATGATGAGCAAAACCGGTAAAAATGACCTCAGCACAGGGGCGGGAAAAGCCTCAGCAGCGAAAGCAGAAAAATGCTTAAAATATCATAAAAAAATCTAAAAGTAGAGACTCTTTACTGCAGAATTTTATAATGAACGGTTTATTAGATATGGAATTAAAACGGGAATATTTTTAACATTGAAGTCTATGGGATTCTCCTGAATAAACCTGTCGAATGAAACCACCGAATGGCAGGGCATTAGGGGAACCTTTCACTGCTGGTTTGTGTTCTCTGAATAGACGAAGCAGTGCTTTTTCATGGGGATTTCACTGCCCTCGAACAGGCACCGTATGTGCAGGCAATTCGTCAGGATTTGGCGAATTGCCTGCTTTCTGGATAGCCGAATGGCCAAGAAAGGTAACCGTACCCTGATTTTCAGCGTTCGGTTACCTTTCTCAAGCCATTCGGATCTCTTTGAATAACCCTGATAGTATCCATAAATATCCCAATTCTATCCCAATCCCAACCCTTCTCCTCATCGTAAAAACACCTTGTTGTCTTATGGACATGCCAGGCCTCATCATATGGTGGAAGCATGGCATTGCATCCCAGCAGAGGTGGCCGCTTTCCATGGGAAAACTAAAGATGCCCTGAGTAGGATCAAAAATCAGGAAGCCTCCTCTTATGCCAGAGAGGGCAAACCACATGGGAGGTCTGGCGTCTGTCCAGAGGGGCACCCTGGCCTTCTATACCTTGAATAATGTAGATAAAGCAGTACAAGGCATTGACGTTATGTTTAAGGGAACGGACGAGGCGCTGGAACAGAAAGCTACAGCGTAAGGCTGGAACAAAAGATATTTGGGGTAACACAAGGTGATCGTTTCCATATTAAGGACTTTTGAATGCACGAGATGGATCCCAGCAGAGGTGGCAGAGACTCAAACAAAGGAGAACTTGGAGAAGGCTTAGAATGGACACGCCGCAGCCCTATTAACACCAAGCAGGACCAGCACACCACCCACGAGACAGGTGGAAAGCGTGTGCACCACCAGGTCCCGGAGAGGCCAACTCCCACAACACAGAGTCCATAAGCAAAAAAGGACCGACCACTCAGTCTTCCAACAACAGCAGATTTATATTGGAAAGATATGGCGGCGTTTCGGTCCCACATGAGCCTTTCCAAAGCCTCAGACTTGAGAAAGGCTCAGGTAGGGGTGAAACATGGCTGACATTTTCCAATAAACCTGCTGTGTTTGAAAAAGACTGAGTGGCCGGTCCTTTTTTACTCATGGAAGCTGCAGTGCTAAGCAGGGTTAGAAGTAAGGATATGGGCCAAAATCATCAGTTGGTTTAGACCAAAGCTGCCGACTAGAATTAGAATGGAGACGGGAGATCCAGAGAGTTATGCAACAAATGGGGAAATTAACCCAATAAATTGCTTTTACTAAAGACTCGCAGAACTCTCGATAGACTGGAGTGTCTGTGTGGAGTGTCGGTATGAATCCTTTGTACAGGCTGACATTCCACACAAATTCCAATATGTGAGGCCCGTGTTCGAGTGAGGCCTTAGGCGGCCGCCTATTTTGACTAATTACAGAGCCACCTCTGTGCCCCGTGCGTTATAAACAAGGACAGAACTCGCTGGATGGAGAGGTTACGCATTTTACAGAAGAATACTGGTGGTGTCGTTGTTCAATGCCGTTCGCCTTTGTTCTTGTTTGCATGAACTTCGTGTGCCGCCGTTGCATTTTACTCCTCTGGATAGCTAGGGTCTGTTTATATCTTAACCCCGGTGCAAACTTAACCAGAGCTTAACCAGAACCACAAATGCAAGGCTGCCCTTGGTGCGTTGGAAGAATGGCGCATGCTCCGGGATGGGGACATGGGTATTAGCCGTGTATTTAGATATACTTTCTCCTACAGGCCTGTAGTGGCCATTAAGCAAACCGGGCAAATCATCCAATTCCAGAAAGAGATCGGGGTAGCGCTTCCCAAACAACCAGGAGAAATACAATTAGGAGGTAGCATATACCACACTTTGGATGGAGGTGATCAATGAAGACTGGCAGTATAAAAGATTTTTCAATAGGATTCTCCTCCGATGACAAACCTCAAAAAAAGCATAGAATAGGCATATAGTGTAGTATATTAATTATTAAACCAAAAAATGGAGAAATAAACAGAGGAGTCATACTCCCGCTTTCCGAGAATGGCCAGCTCTCAATTGAAGATCCTGCAAAATCTGAATGGGCCTATAGAAAGGAACAGTCCATTTGTGGTGGGTCTCTACTCTATCCCAGCTCTGTCACCCTCTGCTCTTATGCCTTTGTGGCTATTCCCCACCTCTACCATTCCCAATGAGTCTTTGTTCTACTGCTCTCTGCCATATGTTGCCTTTTCCCCACTCCTAGCACCAGTATTGTTCCTTTTCTCCATGCCTTCAACCCATATTGTCCCTTTTCTGCCCTCTTCCACCTGTATTGACCATTTGCCCCACTCCTCTCACTCGTATTGCCCCTTTGTACCACTCCTAGGGTTGTCACGTCAGCCATATTTTCCAGGACACATAATTTATTCATGCTGATGGGCAGCACATGAAAAATACCACCCCGCACCATGAATAATCAATACACTGCAGGTAAGAAATCATAAAGGAATCCCATGTGACCTGCCGTGATTAAGAAATGGATTTCCTTCCTGAACATATATATAATATACACATTGCAGGGCAAACCCTTCACGGTGCTCTTTTCCTGCATGAAATAGTCATACAGTTGTGTTCAAAATTATTCAACCCCCACTGAAATTGAGTGTTTTGGCCAGTTTGACATTGATTTTGATCATTCAGTCATCTTGCTTACAATTAAATCAAAGAGGCGCGTGTAGGTCAGACAAATATAACATAACATTTATAATGAAATAACCACAAATGTCTTTTCTGTGCTCACATCATTATCAGTTTTATTCAACCCCCAAGTGACATTCAATCTTAGTACTTAGTACAACATCCTTTTACAGTTATAACAGCTTTTAAACGTGAAGCATAGCTTGACACAAGTGTCTTGCAGCCATCTACGGGTATCTTCGCCCATTCGTCATGGGCAAAAGCCTCCAGTTCAGTCACATTCTTAGGCTTGCGCACTGCAACTGCTTTCTTTAAGTCCCACCAGAGGTTCTCAATCGGATTTAAGTCAGGTGACTGCGATGGCCACTCCAAAATGTTCCAGCCTTTAATCTGCAACCATGCTCTAGTGGACTTGGAGGTATGCTTGGGATCATTGTCCTGTTGAAAGGTCCAACGTCTCCCAAGCCTCAGGTTTGTGACGGACTGCATCACATTGTCATCCAATATCTCCTGGTACTGAAGAGAATTCATGGTACCTTGCACAAGCTGAAGCTTCCCTGTACCTGCAGAAGCAAAACAGCCCCAAAGCATGATTGACCCCCCGCCATGCTTCACAGTAGGCAAGGTGTTCTTTTCTTCATAGGCCTTGTTCTTCCTCCTCCAAACATAGCGTTGATCCATGGGCCCAAACAGTTCTAATTTTGTTTCATCAGTCCACAGAACACTATCCCAAAACTTCTGTGGTTTGTCCACATGACGTTTGGCATACTGCAGTCGACTCTTCTTATTCTTTGGAGACAGCAAGGGGGTGCGCCTGGGAGTTCTGGCATGGAGGCCTTCATTACGCAGTGTGCGCCGAATTGTCTGAGCTGAAACTTCAGTACCCACATCTGACAAATCTTTTCTCAGTTCCTCAGCAGTCACACGGGGACTTTTCTCCACTCTACGCTTCAGGTAGCGCACAGCAGTCAAAGTCAGCATCTTCTTTCTGCCACGACCAGGTAGCGTTTCAACAGTGCCCTTTGCCTTGAATTTGCAAATGATGCTTCCTATGGTCTCTCTTGGTATGTTTAACATCTTTGCAATCTTCTTATAGCCATTGCCCTTCCTGTGAAGAGTAACCTCTTCTCTTGTCTTCCTGGACCATTCTCTTGACTTCACCATGTTTGTAACCACACCAGTAAATGTCTAGAAGGAGCTGAGTATCACAGTCATTTTAAAGCTGCCTAATTGGTGCTTATTATGCTTTATTGCTGCTCCGTGACATCCACAGGTGTTTTCAATACCTGATTGAAAACACTTGAATGAACCTCTGTTCTTCAGAGTGGTAGTCTTTAAGGGGTTGAATAATTGTGTCAATGAAGAATTCACAAAAGAAACATTTACTACTGTATTACAAAACCAATTGATGTCATTTTAGTTGCATATGGTTCTTTAAAAAGTCCTTGTAGGATTTCATTCTGAATACAATTACAAATGTACACTAAATTCCCTAAAACCCTTTACAGCATTGGGGGTTGAATAATTTTGAACACAACTGTACGTGTTCAGGAAAACATGGCCGACCTGGCAACCCAACCCACTCCCCTCCCCAATATTGTCCATTTGCTCCATCCCTCTGGAGTTTGAAGTCCTTAGCATCACAAGAGTAATCTTTTTGCTGGTCTTATTTCGGGTCACATGCTGGCTCCTGAAAATAAGACCCTCCCTTAATAGTCTCATGCTCTAGTGGGGTCTGGTCCAGGGGACAGCAGTCTTGCTAGCTGTGCAGTTAGAAAGCTCTCGCAGCTATCAGCCACCCATGGCCAACGGCAGGAGAAGGCTCCTGCAAGCTCCACGTCAGTGCAAAACACACAGAACATAACCGCAGCCATATATTAGCTCATAATGGCGCCCCACCCCTAGTGGCACCATAGGCAACTGCCTAGTTGGCCAAATGGATACACATGTTAATCTAGGAGAGCTCTAAAGTTACATTCTTCACTCTCCTTGCCTTTACCCCCTCTTCACTTTTTCATTGCCCGCAGAGGCCTATATTTAAAGGTATTATTTTGAATCTAGTAGGGAAGTTGAAAATTTGACACAAGTCCTGCTGCTCCAGGTCCTTCCGTCGAGGTCATTCTTTGCTCGGACACTGGCAAAACCTCGCTAGATGGGATAAAATACACGGGTCGCGCTTGGAAGTGGTTTTGATATTACATGTTGACTTGCAGCTCTTCGGTTAACCTGGTCTCTCATCCGTGTTCAAAAAAATGGAGAAATGTTGAGCAGAGACTCATGGGGCCCTTCAATATAGACAATGGGGTAAAACATTTCCACAGGTTCAATAAATCTGGCCTAGGGGATCTTAGGAAGAATCATTTTTTTGAAAGCAAGAATGCTTGGGCACCCAACAAATATGGCACATATTCACCATGGTGGTGGCCATCATTCACCCGCCATCTTACTACCAGGGCTAAACCTCCAGATTTGGTGAACCTAAGTCCACCAGAACGTTTATAATCACACTTGTTCTTCTGTAGTGATAATTGCGTTTTCCATTTTTTGTAAAATCCACGTAATGAGTCCAAAAAAATTAACCCACAGACTAAACCGTGAATTTTTCGTCGAAATTTTTTCCAATGAGCTGGTTTTGTCCGCGGTTCCCGATTTTACCGAGTAAATACAGCCTCGTCCTTTTGTGTGAAAGTAAGTGGAAAGAGGTCGCTGGTCCTCATTTTTATTGATATTATTTTTTTATTTTAGGGTACCACCTCACCCGTTAACACGCTGAGCCCACATCAGGTCAATGTTCAGCTGCAGGAATTCATAAGCTGGATGAGGACCGGGCCGAGCGCTCCCTCCCGCCATCATCACCCAGCTGGTCCCGGAGGTCTCGCAGGAAGAAGCGATGTGGCGGCGCAGAGCAGGAGGGTGAGAGGGAGAGTGGATCAGGTGTTGAAAATAAGCTTGCATCATGGTTGCCATAGCACTGATTAAAAAACAATATCGCCCTAATGAGCTTGTGGCAATAACATCACCCACCCTGAAATTGAACACACACGCGCCTAGACAGACATATGAGAGACACAGACACACACAAACACACACAAACCATTAACCACTTCACTGATATGTCTGTCGCTAGCTGTTTATCTATTTATCTCTGTGTATCGAATTAGTAGAAATCTCAGACTATCTATATCCATGTCCTATTACAGAGATATAACTAGAGAGATAGATACAGGTAGATACTAGTACTATCTAATACATACAATATTGAACATACAGTTAACACGCACAGTGATACATATATTAAACATAGTTAACACGCACAGTGATACATAATAGTAAACATACAGTTAACACGCACAGTGATACATACAATATAAAACATACAGTTAACACGCAGTGATACATACAATATAAAACATACAGTTAACACGCAGTGATACATACAATAGTAAACATATAGTTAACACACACAGTGATACAATAGTAAACATACAGTTAACACGCACAGTGATACATATATTAAACATACAGTTAACACGCACAGTGATACATACAATAGTAAACATACAGTTAACACGCACAGTGATACATACAATAGTAAACATATAGTTAACACACACAGTGATACATACAATAGTAAACATACAGTTAACACACACAGTGATACATATATTAAACATAGTTAACACGCACAGTGATACATACAATAGTAAACATACAGTTAACACGCACAGTGATACATACAATATAAAACATACAGTTAACACGCAGTGATACATACAATAGTAAACATATAGTTAACACACACAGTGATACAATAGTAAACATACAGTTAACACGCACAGTGATACATATATTAAACATACAGTTAACACGCACAGTGATACATACAATAGTAAACATACAGTTAACACGCACAGTGATACATACAATAGTAAACATATAGTTAACACACACAGTGATACATACAATAGTAAACATACAGTTAACACGCACAGTGATACATACAATAGTAAACATACAGTTAACACGCACAGTGATACATATATTAAACATACAGTTAACACGCACAGTGATACATACAATAGTAAACATACAGTTAACACGCACAGTGATACATATATTAAACATACAGTTAACACGCACAGTGATACATACAATAGTAAACATACCGTTAACACACACAGTGATACATATATTAAACATACAGTTAACACGCACAGTGATACATGCAATAGTAAACATACAGTTAACACGCACGGTGATACATACAATAGTAAACATACAGTTAACACACAGTGATACATATATTAAACATACAGTTAACACGCACAATGATACATACAGTTAACACACACATTGATACATACAATAGTAAACATACAGTTAACACGCATAGTGATACATACAATATTACACATACAGTTAACACGCACAGTGATACATACAATATTAAACATACAGTTAACACGCAGTGATACATACAATAGTAAACATACAGTTAACACGCAGTAATACATACAATATAAAACATACAGTTAACACGCAGTGATACATACAATAGTAAACATACAGTTAACATGCACAGTGATACATACAGTTAACACACACATTGATACATACAATAGTAAACATACAGTTAACACGCACAGTGATACATACATTAGTAAACATACAGTTAACACGCACAGTGATACATACAATATTAAACACACAGTTAACACGCAGTGACACATACAATAGTAAATACACAGTTAACACGCACAGTGATACATACAATAGTAAACATACAGTTAACACGCAGTGATACATACAATATTAAACATACAGTTAACATGCACAGTGATACATACAATATTAACATACAGCTAGCATGCACAGTGATACATACAATATTACACAGTTACCACACGCAGTGATACATATATAAAACATACAGTTAACACGCACAGTGATAAATACATTAGTAAACATACAGTAAACACGCACAGTGATACATACAATAGTAAACATACAGTTAACACGCACAGTGATACATACAATATTAACATACAGTTAGCACGCACAGTGATACATACAATATTAACATACAGTTAGCACGCAGTGATACATACAATATTAACATACAGTTAGCACGCACAGTGATACATACAATATTAACATACAGTTAGCACACAGTGATACATACAATATTAACATACAGTTAACACACAGTGATACATACAATATTAACATACAGTTAGCACGCACAGTGATACATACAATATTAACATACAGTAAGCACGCACAGTGATACATACAATATTAACATACAGTTAGCACGCAGTGATACATACAATATTAACATACAGTTAGCACGCAGTGATACATACAATATTAACATACAGTTAGCACACACAGTGATACATACAATATTAACATACAGTTAGCATGCACAGTGATACATACAATATTAACATACAGTTAGCACGCAGTGATACATACAATATTAACATACAATTAGCACGCAGTGATACATACAATATTAACATACAGTTAGCACGCAGTGATACATACAATATTAACATACAGTTAGCACGCACAGTGATACATACAATATTAACATACAGTTAGCACGCAGTGATACATACAATATTAACATACAATTAGCACGCAGTGATACATACAATATTAACATACAGTTAGCACGCAGTGATACATACAATATTAACATACAGTTAGCACGCACAGTGATACATACAATATTAACATACAGTTAACACACACATTGATACATACAATATTAACATACAGTTAGCACGCACAGTGATACATACAATATTAACATACAGTTAGCATGCACAGTGATACATACAATATTAACATACAGTTAGCACGCAGTGATACATACAATATTAACATACAATTAGCACGCAGTGATACATACAATATTAACATACAGTTAGCACGCAGTGATACATACAATATTAACATACAGTTAGCACGCACAGTGATACATACAATATTAACATACAGTTAGCACGCACAGTGATACATACAATATTAACATACAGTTAGCACGCAGTGATACATACAATATTAACATACAATTAGCACGCAGTGATACATACAATATTAACATACAGTTAGCACGCAGTGATACATACAATATTAACATACAGTTAGCACGCACAGTGATACATACAATATTAACATACAGTTAGCACACACATTGATACATACAATATTAACATACAGTTAGCACGCACAGTGATACATACAATATTAACATACAGTTAGCACGCACAGTGATACATACAATATTAACATACAGTTAGCACGCAGTGATACATACAATATTAACATACAGTTAGCACGCACAGTGATACATACAATATTAACATACAGTTAGCACGCAGTGATACATACAATATTAACATACAGTTAGCACGCACAGTGATACATACAATATTAACATACAGTTAGCACGCACAGTGATACATACAATATTAACATACAGTTAGCACGCACAGTGATACATACAATATTAACATACAGTTAGCACGCACAGTGATACATACAATATTAACATACAGTTAGCACGCACAGTGATACATACAATATTAACATACAGTTAACACGCACAGTGATACATACAATATTAACATACAGTTAGCACGCACAGTGATACATACAATATTAACATACAGTTAGCACGCACAGTGATACATACAATATTAACATACAGTTACCACGCACAGTGATACATACAATATTAACATACAGTTAGCACGCACAGTGATACATACAATATTAACATACAGTTAGCACGCACAGTGATACATACAATATTAACATACAGTTAGCACGCACAGTGATACATACAATATTAACATACAGTTAGCACGCACAGTGATACATACAATATTAACATACAGTTAGCACGCACAGTGATACATACAATATTAACATACAGTTAGCACGCACAGTGATACATACAATTAACATACAGTTACCACGCACAGTGATACATACAATATTAACATACAGTTAGCACGCACAGTGATACATACAATATTAACATACAGTTAGCATGCACAGTGATACATACAATATTAACATACAGTTAGCACGCAGTGATACATACAATATTAACATACAGTTAGCACGCACAGTGATACATACAATATTAACATACAGTTAGCACGCAGTGATACATACAATATTAACATACAATTAGCACGCAGTGATACATACAATATTAACATACAGTTAGCACGCAGTGATACATACAATATTAACATACAGTTAGCACGCACAGTGATACATACAATATTAACATACAGTTAGCACGCACAGTGATACATACAATATTAACATACAGTTAGCACACACAGTGATACATACAATATTAACATACAGTTAGCATGCACAGTGATACATACAATATTAACATACAGTTAGCACGCAGTGATACATACAATATTAACATACAATTAGCACGCAGTGATACATACAATATTAACATACAGTTAGCACGCAGTGATACATACAATATTAACATACAGTTAGCACGCACAGTGATACATACAATATTAACATACAGTTAGCACGCAGTGATACATACAATATTAACATACAATTAGCACGCAGTGATACATACAATATTAACATACAGTTAGCACGCAGTGATACATACAATATTAACATACAGTTAGCACGCACAGTGATACATACAATATTAACATACAGTTAACACACACATTGATACATACAATATTAACATACAGTTAGCACGCACAGTGATACATACAATATTAACATACAGTTAGCATGCACAGTGATACATACAATATTAACATACAGTTAGCACGCAGTGATACATACAATATTAACATACAATTAGCACGCAGTGATACATACAATATTAACATACAGTTAGCACGCAGTGATACATACAATATTAACATACAGTTAGCACGCACAGTGATACATACAATATTAACATACAGTTAGCACGCACAGTGATACATACAATATTAACATACAGTTAGCACGCACAGTGATACATACAATATTAACATACAGTTAGCACGCACAGTGATACATACAATATTAACATACAGTTAGCACGCACAGTGATACATACAATATTAACATACAGTTAGCACGCACAGTGATACATACAATATTAACATACAGTTAGCACGCACAGTGATACATACAATATTAACATACAGTTAGCACGCACAGTGATACATACAATATTAACATACAGTTAGCACACACAGTGATACATACAATATTAACATACAGTTAGCACGCACAGTGATACATACAATATTAACATACAGTTAGCACACACAGTGATACATACAATATTAACATACAGTTAGCACGCACAGTGATACATACAATATTAACATACAGTTAGCATGCACAGTGATACATACAATATTAACATACAGTTACCACGCACAGTGATACATACAATATTAACATACAGTTAGCACACACAGTGATACATACAGTATTAACATACAGTTAGCACGCAGTGATACATACAATATTAACATACAGTTACCACGCACAGTGATACATACAATATTAACATACAGTTAGCACACACAGTGATACATACAGTATTAACATACAGTTAGCACGCACAGTGATACATACAATATTAACATACAGTTAGCACGCAGTGATACATACAATAAACATACAGTTAGCACGCACAGTGATACATACAATATTAACATACAGTTAGCACGCAGTGATACATACAATATTAACATACAGTTAGCACGCAGTGATACATACAATATTAACATACAGTTAGCACGCACAGTGATACATACAATATTAACATACAGTTAACATGCACAGTGATACATACAATATTAACATACAGTTAGCACGCACAGTGATACATACAATATTAACATACAGTTAGCACGCACAGTGATACATACAATATTAACATACAGTTAGCACGCACAGTGATACATACAATATTAACATACAGTTAGCACGCACAGTGATACATACAATATAACATACAGTTAGCACGCACAGTGATACATACAATATTAACATACAGTTACCACGCACAGTGATACATACAATATTAACATACAGTTAGCACGCACAGTGATACATACAATATTAACATACAGTTAGCACGCACAGTGATACATACAATATTAACATACAGTTAGCACGCACAGTGATACATACAATATTAACATACAGTTAACATGCAGTGATACATACAATATTAACATACAGTTAGCACGCACAGTGATACATACAATATTAACATACAGTTAGCACGCACAGTGATACATACAATATTAACATACAGTTAACACGCACAGTGATACATACAATATTAACATACAGTTAGCATGCACAGTGATACATACAATATTAACATACAGTTAACATGCACAGTGATACATACAATATTAACATACAGTTAGCACGCACAGTGATACATACAATATTAACATACAGTTAACATGCACAGTGATACATACAATATTACATACAGTTAGCACGCACAGTGATACATACAATATTAACATACAGTTAGCACGCACAGTGATACATACAATATTAACATACAGTTAGCACGCACAGTGATACATACAATATTAACATACAGTTAGCACGCACAGTGATACATACAATATTAACATACAGTTAGCACGCACAGTGATACATACAATATTAACATACAGTTAGCACGCAGTGATACATACAATATTAACATACAGTTAGCACGCACAGTGATACATACAATATTAACATACAGTTAGCACGCACAGTGATACATACAATATTAACATACAGTTAGCACGCACAGTGATACATACAATATTAACATACAGTTAGCACGCACAGTGATACATACAATATTAACATACAGTTAGCACGCACAGTGATACATACAATATTAACATACAGTTAGCACGCAGTGATACATACAATATTAACATACAGTTAGCACGCACAGTGATACATACAATATTAACATACAGTTAGCACGCACAGTGATACATACAATATTAACATACAGTTAGCACGCAGTGATACATACAATATTAACATACAGTTAGCACGCAGTGATACATACAATATTAACATACAGTTAGCACGCACAGTGATACATACAATATTAACATACAGTTAGCACGCACAGTGATACATACAATATTAACATACAGTTAGCACGCACAGTGATACATACAATATTAACATACAGTTAGCACGCACAGTGATACATACAATATTAACATACAGTTAGCACGCACAGTGATACATACAATATTAACATACAGTTAGCACGCACAGTGATACATACAATATTAACATACAGTTAGCACGCACAGTGATACATACAATATTAACATACAGTTAGCACGCACAGTGATACATACAATATTAACATACAGTTAGCACACACAGTGATACATACAATATTAACATACAGTTAACATGCACAGTGATACATACAATATTAACATACAGTTAGCACGCACAGTGATACATACAATATTAACATACAGTTAGCACGCAGTGATACATACAATATTAACATACAGTTAGCACGCACAGTGATACATACAATATTAACATACAGTTAGCACGCACAGTGATACATACAATATTAACATACAGTTAGCACGCAGTGATACATACAATATTAACATACAGTTAGCACGCAGTGATACATACAATATTAACATACAGTTAGCACGCACAGTGATACATACAATATTAACATACAGTTAGCACGCACAGTGATACATACAATATTAACATACAGTTAGCACGCACAGTGATACATACAATATTAACATACAGTTAGCACGCACAGTGATACATACAATATTAACATACAGTTAGCACGCACAGTGATACATACAATATTAACATACAGTTAGCACGCACAGTGATACATACAATATTAACATACAGTTAGCACGCACAGTGATACATACAATATTAACATACAGTTAGCACGCACAGTGATACATACAATATTAACATACAGTTAGCACACACAGTGATACATACAATATTAACATACAGTTAACATGCACAGTGATACATACAATATTAACATACAGTTAGCACGCAGTGATACATACAATATTAACATACAGTTAGCACACAGTGATACATACAATATTAACATACAGTTAGCACGCACAGTGATACATACAATATTAACATACAGTTAACATGCACAGTGATACATACAATATTAACATACAGTTAGCACGCAGTGATACATACAATATTAACATACAGTTAGCACACAGTGATACATACAATATTAACATACAGTTAGCACACAGTGATACATACAATATTAACATACAGTTAGCACGCACATTAACCAGAGAACTGATCAGTAACCGTGTGAGCATGCACACAAATCATTTGTATCCCCCGTTGCGCGCTGACCAACAACAGCTTGCACACATATTATCTCATTCATGGTTCACCAAGATTTGAAATTTTGGCAATTCATTGGAGAATTTAGATTTTTTTTTAAATCAAAAGATCATAGGAGATTGTTGTTTGTTTGTTGTTTTTTTTTAGTTCAAGTATTGCCTGAAGAATGACAGCAGGGCTGTCAAACTCCGGCCCCCCAGATGTTGATGCCTGCAGTTTCCAGAACTCTTTCAATGCAATAGTTGGACAGGGAATCATGGGAGTTGTAGTTCAGAAACATCGGGGGGGGGGAGTGCTGGAGGTTGACAGACCTGCTTTTAAGGATTACTCTCCTGCGCTGCTATGAGCGGTGCTACATTATCATAACCAGCGGTGAGCAGGAAATAATACTGCCAAGGACTCATTTGTATTTTGAGATTTACAGCGTTCGGTTACCTTTCCTGGTCATTCGGCTATCCAGAGAGCAGGCAATTTGCCAAGTCCTGGCGAATTGCCTGCACATACGGTGCCTGTTCGGTCCCTGTTCGAGGGCAGTGAAATCCCCATGAAAAAGCACTGCTTCGGCTATTCAGAGAACACAAACCAGCAGTGAAAGGTTCCCCTAATGCCCTGCCATTCGGTGGTTTAATTCGGCAGGTTTATTCAGGAGAATCCCATAGGCTTCAATGTTAAAAATATTCCCGTTTTAATTCAATATCTAATAAATCGTTCATTATAATATTCTGCAGTAAAGAGTCTCTTTATTTATAGATTTTTTAGGATATTTTAAGCATTTTTCAGGATTTTGGTTTTTAACTTTAATTTTTTTTCTGTAACAGCCTCTTTATTATCATTAATTGGATCATATGTAAATATCAGACATTTTCGCTCAGTAGTTTCTTTGCAAACAGTGTTTCACTTTTCAAACATTCAAGCAAACTGTTTTTTTAATTTATTCACTGCATTCGTCTGCGGTGTCGGCTTTTTCCGGCGGCTTCGCTGCGTGTGATCGGCTCCTGCTCGGGTTTCTCCGGCGTGATAATCCAGATGTTTTTGCGGGTTTCGGTGTGCGTTCGCCCACGTTTTGCGGTGAGTTTTCGTCAGGTTTGCGGCGGCCTTTCCCTGCAATTCGAGGACCCTGTGGTGCTTGCTGAATACACCGCAGCGTCGCCGAAATAGGATCGGCAAAATGAACCGAATTGAAGAGAACGAAAAGTCACCGAACGTGCAGTGGCTTTTTGATTCTCTTTGAATAACCCTGATAATGTTGATAAAGGGATTTGAGATGACAAATTAAAGGGAAGCTACAACTCACATAAACTGAAACTAGATTACTTGAGCATCACATAAAAAAACACATTATAAAACACATGCTGCGGCTTTTTTCTCTGTTTGAAGTGATTGCACGTAAAAAGGAAAAATGGTGAAACGCTGCTCTGGATAAATGATGCAAGTGCGCCATTTTTCTTCGTGAGATATGACGTTACAATACTCGCCTAACATCCGAATAGGGGGAAAATTATTTCACTGGCGGCTTTTTCCACATGTCTTTTCCAGCCACATCCACAAGGTGGCGACTTCCTTATACCTAAACCCTTGTTATTCTCGACTGGAGCCGGAACACAAGGTCAGATAATGCCAAGTCAAAGTGTAAAAATATCAGCGTTGATACGCCTAAGAGTTTACGATTCGGTTTTCTAGACACCGCAGGTCACCGTTTAGTAAATAAACCCCACATACAGTTGTTGTCCTCAGCACTGACACATGCGGTGTATAAGCACGCAGCATCAAGGCACCGTGCGCACATAGAGTTCCGCGCACACACAGCACTCAGCCCTGCATACAAATAAAATCAAAACGATATAAAATGTATAAAGTGACAGAATGATGAATATGAAGGGTTTTCCTCTCGGTTTACCAGGGCGATTTAACCTCTCGGTCACCTGACTCCTGCGTCCCCCCCGGGACCTCACATCTTTATTTCTGGGAAGTGTTCCCTCGCCCCTGCCCTTACCCCCTGCAGTCACTATTTGTGCTTCTTCCTTCCAGCCGAGAGGGCGCTCAGTATTACACAGCTGTCTCCGCAGCTGATCCCGGGCCGCTCTTTGGGCATGTTGCCGGCCAGAGACGGCGAACGGATAAAAAATAAATAAAAAGAAGGGTTTTTGGGGAGTGACACGCAGGCCTTCCAGTGGGAACAGTACACACAGCCTCGGGAGCTCTGCCAGCTGATGCCCTGGTGTGTTCGGGTTGGCATGTCCTGCGTATCGAGTCGCTTTGGATGCATTTCTGATGATTTAAAGTTCTCTTTTGTTTTGTTTCACTGACTAACCCCATCTGCTTTTTTACAAATCCTTGTCGCACATCAAGAAAGCTTAACCCCTTCGTACCTCTGTGGATGTCTGTGAAATTCGGCAGCTTAGCCCCGGCGCCCCGAAATCTTTCACTTTCAGATCGTTTGGATATTAAGGTTCATATAATGTGACATGCAACAATGTGCCCTGTTACTGTTCTCTAGAACCCTCAATGTGTCGACCGTGTCCGTCCTACCAGCTGCGCCATCTTTACAGGAGATGCAGCCTTCAGCACCAGGGTTAACTTTTCATTTTATTGAACAAGAGCATGTTTAATTTACTTCAAGGTCACCCACGGTCACAGATGACAGGAGCATGACAGACGGTGATGAACCATTTCCCTACCAGAAGCCTGTGTAGAGAATTTTCCATTATAACACAAGATATGCGCTTTTCGTTTCATATCGCTATTTGGATGAAATTATACAGATTCGTATTTCGGAAGCAGTTCCAAAATAACGAATCAATTCTGTCTGAAACGAAACGAAAACGAAACGGAATATAACGAATTGATTCCGTTTCGTTAGATTCAGCACCGCGTCCGTCTCCGTTGGCCGTGGTGCTAAATCTGTGCAGCACCACAGGCCATGGTGCCGTTCAGTGCAATTCGGCGACAGTGAAATTCCCCATACAGAAATAATCTATTCAGAAAATGTCGGACAGCACTGAAATGTCAGTAAAATGCCCTGATTTTCGGTGGTTTCGTTCCACAGGTTTTAAACAGAAGAAACCCACAGGTTTTAACATGAGATATGGAGATATGTTTCAACACCAAGGACAGCAGCACCATGGGGCTCCGCAAATACTGAAATTCGATAATAATTCTAAAAAAATCAATAAATCAAAAGGCTTTTTGCTGCAAAGGAAAAGAATAAAGGGTTACAGCAGCACCGTGGGGCTCTGGAGCAAGAAAATCCCCCTGTCCTTGGTGCTGAAATATGTTTTTTTAATCTTCCAAACGGAAAAATGGCCGAATTGTGGCCAAAAAAAGTGCCCATTTCGGGGATCTGGCTGAATTAAACTGCGCAGGTTAAACCAAGAACCCTTTATGACAAGTGTGGTACCAGTCCTTAATTATGGTGGGCTTCACAATATTGGCAACAGAGGAGAGACCTAAAGTGCTGTGAATGAATACACACAACTAAACCTAACCTCCAGTCCTTAGTGTGGCCGGATATCAATACACAAGAGAATCCAAGGTGGCACCATACTGCCAAAGAGGACAAAGGTGGACATATAATCCCAATAGCAAAATACTGAATAGTAAACGTAGCCAAAGACTAGGGGAAACAAAGTATCACACAACCAAATAAACACAGTCAACAGAGGGAAACAAAGTATCACACAATCGAGTACATGTAGCCAAGGTAGGGTTGCCACCTTTTCTTCAAGCCAAACCCGAACACTCTGGTGTTGGGTTCGGGCGGCCATTTTTTGTAGCATATACACTGTGTGTATATTTACATTATGCGCATATATTAGGGCATGTGGTATGCATGGCATGTCACATTGGTATTATGGCTGGCACTGGTATTATGGCTGGTACTGGCATTATGGCTGGCACACTAGTATTATGGCTGGCACTGGCAATATGGCTGGTACTGGAATTATGACTGGCATTGGCACACTGGTATTATGGCTGGCACTCTTGGAGTGTACAGCTTGGAAAAAAGACGAGACAGAGGAGATATGATAGAAACATTTAAATACGTAAAGGGAATCCACAAGGTAGAGGAAGGGAGTATATTTAAAAGGAAACAAAGTAGCAAAACAAGAGGACATAGTCTTAGATTAGAGGGGCAAAGGTTTAAAAGTAACATCAGGAAGCATTATTTTACTGAGAGGGTGGTGGATACATGGAACAGTCTTCCAGTAGAAGTGGTAGAGGCCAAAACAGTAATTGAATTTAAGCAGGCATGGGATAGGCATAAGGCTATCCTAAACAAAAGATAAATCCAGGTAAAGTATCCATGTAATTGGGCGACTAGATGGGCCGAAAGGTTCTTATCTGCCGACATTTTTCTATGCTTTCTATGTTTCTATGACAGTGACTTGACACGTCTGCTCTGGAGTTGGGAGCCAGGAACGCGGCCGCAAGCACGTAAATGTCTTCCTCACGTGAGCCGCTGCGCCTGCGCCTTCTGACTGACAGTGGCACATGGGAGGAGGCGGGGAGGAAGAGCCGTCACCAACGGACCCACCACACCACTCCGACACTGTCAGTCATTGGCAGAGTGAGCGGAGCGTGCAGCCCTGCGTCTTGAAGGAGAGGACCGCGTCGCCAGGGGAACGAATGACGTGTAAGTATGTGGAGGAGACTTCGTGCCGGCCCGGTACCTCGGAATCATGTGTCCAGGTGGCAGGGGATGTAAAACCCGGACACATGACTCCAAAACTGGACGGTCCGGGTCAAAACCGGACGGATGGGAACCCTAAGCCAAGGTCAGAGGGAAACAGAGTATCCACAGTCTTGAGCAATGTAGCCAAAGGCTAGGAGATACAGAGTATCACACAATAGAGTAAACATAGCCAAGGTCAAACATAGAAACTGAGTCAGGAAATACAGAGCGGGCTAACTGGTCAAGGAGAGCCACAATAGGGTAATGTGAGACAGAGTCTGTCTTAAATAATGTTCACCCCCTCCTGATTGGTCTGCGCCAAAACGTGCGGGATGGGAATGAGGCACTGGTGTCGGCGCTCTGAGAATGATGCGATACGTGCTTGGAAAGAAACGGCGCAACCTGAGAGCGGCCAACATCAGAATCAAAAGCAGATTGTGGTGAAATGACCCTCTCGCCAGAGCAGCCTAAATGAGGGTCATCTGCTGGGACTCCTTGCACCCCAGTAGCCGTGACAGCCTGGTGCAACGCCAGTCAGCTGGTCAGAACGCCCGTCTTAATCACCTGAGAAATTATACAGCAGGGAGGAAAACAAAACAAATAGGAAGGAATTCAGCTCTTCCAATCCACGAGCGCCGCGCAAATGGATATATTTATCCCAAATAGTCCAACTCTGGGAGAGCAGACAGTGTATATAGGTCAGCGTGTCCCCTGACATCCAGCGAGGATGAACGACAGACCGCAGAACGACAAGGAGGGAGATTTAGAAGAGTGTCAGGAGCAGAAAAGTGGAACAAAGTTAATTCTCCTCGTTAAAGAGCAATAATTTCCAGCAACAATGTGACTAATTTATAGGAATGAAAACTGACAGGGAAATTAATGTGCGTCTATTCGGCGGTATCAGCGCGGGACAGGCTGTGATCTGCGGGGACTGGCGTTCTGTGTCTGTTTTTAGTTTATTGTTCGTTGCGCCTGGTTTCTTCCGCAGGCATTGAGGAAGCTAAACGTCTTTCAAAATCCAATAATAATATTTTAAAGAGAAGAAAACATATGCTCCCTGCGCACAATTACTACTTAAAATACATATTTTACCCAAAACAGGTTTATTGTTTCTGCCAGTTTTTTGTTTCTTTTATTTTTAACATGGAAAAATCGTCTCTCGCGTCGGCGTCTTCGGAGGGGTTAAGTGGCCAGTGGCCTGTTGCCATCGGCATGTAGATAACTCACGGCAAGTTGTCACATTTAAGGCACAGCAGTGACAGCTTAACCTGACCATAACATGGTACTATGGGGGAGTAAGCGGCGCCAGGCCAAGGCCCGAAGCCAGACGTATAGCGCAGGGGAAGTGCGGCGGCTCCCAGGTACAAAACACAAAGTGGATGGCACTGCCGATCGGCCGTAAAATCCTGCTGCCATGATAATCCCGTCCAAGCTGAGGTCTTGTGTGTAAAACACGAGGTGGGCATCCTAAGTGGGCCACAGGTGCAGCATTTAAAAGCACCCACGGGGTCCACTAACTCCTTCAGTGGAAGCTCGAGCCAGATCTTTAGATCGGGGCCTGTGACACATTAACAGCACATTAACAACGAGAACATCTCAATAATGAGAGAGAGCGAGACGTAGCCTGTAACAGACGGGCGATTATTAGGGACGCCGCGTGAACGGGCAACGCAGCCACCGAGCGAACTGAGCGCTGCGTACGGAACGGGGGGAACCTTAAAGAAGCACCGGGCCTGGGGAGGAACGACGGCATGGAAATCCCGTCCCCTATTGTCTTCTTTTTAAAGGTTTGCAGCGGAGAGTACTTTTAAGGGAGAGAACGAGTAAATATTAAATCACGAAACAAAGCAACAAAAACACAAACGAGAGAAAAGATACAAAGTTGCAACGTTGCATGTCATTCCATGTTATATTTGACCTCCAAAAAATCAATACAGCGCAATTAAATGTCATATCGTGACGGAGAACTAGGAAAAACACGCAGAAAATAGATAAACTAGTCATACCGGCAGAATTCCAGTGTATAAACATACGTTTCATTATTTTTTTCGAACGGATGAAGCTGCGGGTACTTTACTTGAGCATCTTTACGTCACGTCTCTGCAGGATCGATTTAATTCAAATCGGTGATATTGTAGAAAAAAATATTATTTTCGACCCTATATTTTTTTCAAAGTGTGGGGTGGATCCAATCAGAGCCGAAATCAGAAAAACCATCCTGTTCCGCAAACGAAGCAAGTGGGTTAAAATCCAGAGAAAGCGTGTTTGTCTCCAAAATGTCTCCAAATGCGGCGTGAAAGCATCAGAAAGCGGCCAAAGTCTAGGTTTATGCGGGTTATTTAGCCTAGGATATACAGTATATTTTAGTCGGGGTTTGCCAGATACCTCTTGACAGCAGGGAGACTCCTTTAAACATCCAGCCGTCCAGAGAAGCCATTGACGTGTCTCGAAAGGCGAATTGCAGGGGGGGGGGACACAAAAAAGGTACATTTCTGTGATCAAACGAGTGAAAGGGTCCTTGGGGTCCCTCAGTTCACCTATTCCTTGTGGGGGTCTGGTAGGTTGGCTCTAAGAAGAGCTGGGGGAGTGCATTCTCCAGCGCACATGCCTCGTTCGAAACAGTTGTGCACCAGGGAATACACTTCCCTTCTCACAGCAAAGACTGCTGGGTCACCTGCAACTCCATTTCTCCTGCAGAAATGGTGGAGGATCTGCATTCCCAGGTGTTCCTGCTCAACCCTTGTATTCTTCCATGTTTGCACCTGCACTTCATTGTTGGAATATTAATGAGATCAGGGGTCTACAAACCTTGACACTTGGATGTTTTGGTACCCCCAAATACAATAAATACAATAAATACAATAAGTAAATAATAAATACAAATGCAATAAGCATCATGGGACATGTAGGTTGAAAACGGGTTTGGGTCGAAATCCCGACAACCAGGTTCCCGAATGCCAACATCCCAATGGCTAACTTCCAGACAGAACAAGTGCCCGACGTACCAAGTTCTTGACACTGACAACTCCCCGATGGCCAACGTCCCGACATCCAATATCCTGACGGACCAAGTGCCCGACGGCCAACATCCCGACATCCAATATCCCGACGGCCAACATCCCGACATCCAATATCCCGACGGACCAAGTGCCCGACGGCCGACATCCAATATCCCGACGGACCAAGTGCCCGATGGCCAACTTCTCGACATCCAATATCCGACAGACCAAGCGCCCGATGGCTGACATCCAATATCCCGACGGACCAAGTGCCCGATGGCCGACATCCAATATCCTGACGGACCAAGTGCCCGATGGCCAACTTCCTGAAACCAATATCCCGACGGACCAAGTGCCCGACGGCCAACTTCCCGACATCCAATAATATCCCGACGGACCAAGTGCCTGACGGCCAACTTCCTGACATCTAATATCCCAACGGACCAAGTGCCCGACAGCCAACTTCCCGACATCAAATATCCCTACAGACCAAGTGCCCGACAGCCAACTTCCCGACATCAAATATCCCTACAGACCAAGTGCCCGACGGCCAACTTCCTGACATCAAATATACCGACGGACCAAGTGCCCGATGGTATATTTGATGTCGGGAAGTTGGCCAACGGACCAAGTGCCCGATGGCCAACTTCCCGACATCAAATATATTGACGGACCAAGTGCCCGATGGCCAACTTCCCAACATCAAATATATTGACGGACCAAGTGCCCAATGGCCAACTTCCCGACATCAAATATATTGACGCACCAAGTGCCCGATGGCCAACTTCCCAACATCAAATATATTGACGGACCAAGTGCCAACTTCCCGACATCAAATATATTGACGGACCAAGTGCCCGATGGCCAACTTCCCGACATCAAATATATTGACGGACCAAGTGCCCGATGGCCAACTTCCCGACATCAAATATATTGACGGACCGAGTGCCCGATGGCCAACTTCCCGACATCAATATATTGACGCGACGAGTGCCCGATGGCCAACTTCCTGACATCAAATATATTGACGGACCAAGTGCCCGACAGCCAACATCCCGACATCCAATATCCCAACGGACCAAGTGCCCGACAGCCAATGTCCCGATATCCCGACAGACCAAGTGCCCAACAGCCAAAGTCCCGTTATCCAATAACCGAACGGACCAAGTGCCCGGCGGCCAACTTCCCATCATCCAATAACCCAATGGACCAAGTGCCCGATGGCCAACGTCCCGACATCCAATAACCCAATGGACCAAGTGCCTGATGGCCAACTTCCTGAATCCAATATCCCGACGGACCAAGTGTCCGACGGCCAACGTCCCGACATCCAATATCCCGATGGACCAAGTGTCCGACGGCCAACGTCCCAACATCCCGATGGACCAAGAGTCCGATGGCCAACGTCCTGACATCCAATATCCCGACGGACCAAGTGCCCGATGGCCAACATCCCGACATCCAATATTCCGATGGACCAAATGCCCGATGACCAACTTCCTGACATCCAATATCCCGATGGACCAAGTGCCCGACAGCCAACGTCCCAAGTTCCCGATGGCCAACTTCCTGACATCCAATATCCCGATGGACCAAGTGCCCAACGGCCAATTTGCCATAATCCAAGATCCCGACGGTTAACCCTAACTCCCTAACCCTCTAACCTTAACTCCCTAGCCCTAACTGTCCAGGATTTTGGATGTCGGGAAGTTGGCAGTAGGGCACTTTGTCCATCGGGATATTGGATGTTGACCGTCGAGAAGTTGTCCGTGTTGGGAACTTGGTATGTCGGGAAGTTGGCCGCCGAGATGTTGGCATTCGGGAACCTGGTTGTCGAGATTTTGTCTGGCACCTGTTGAAAACATGTAGCGCGCCAAAGTTGTTGACCCCGGCACTGGACAACGTGTCTTTCCCAGCTTACCATTGATCGCCAATGCTTTGCCCTTACTACGTACTGAATGCCGTCACCAAAAGATGCTTTTGTATTAATTCAAAATGTGCAATTCCCTTAGCTGTACCCTGTAGTCCCTACTTTGGCCAACCAGACCTTCCCCCATCTCTGTCCTTCAAGACTCCTCTCTGCAGGTTCACTTCATCCTAAGCAAATCTATCTCTTTTCGACCTCTACTCCCATCACCAGAGGCTCCGCAGGCGCTTATCACCATCACCCTTCAGATCTGCCGCCTCCTACCAACCTCTCTTTTGTCTTATATGTTTATCTAAACCAATGATCAGCCACTTTAACCTTCCAGATCATTTGCAACTACAGCTCAGCTCCCATGATTCTAAGCCATTCATTAGGCTGTCTGAGCATCACGGGAGATGGAGTCTGGAGGGCCAAGGTTCCTGCTCTAAACATTCCCCATGTCTGGCTGTCTCTGCTCCCCTCCGCCACCCCCTCTGCCTCTGAATCAGGCATCTCAATTTCTGCCCCCCCCAGTTTCTGTACTACAACTCCCATGTTACTCTAGTCATCTTTGCATTCAAAGGATTCTGGGCTTTGTAGGCCAGCGACATCAGGAAGGCCAGAATTTGAGACCCTTGCTCTAGATCAGTGGCGGAAGTACCAGGGTCGCAGCGGTCGCAGTTGCGACCGGGCCCTGGCATTCCGCCACTGGAGGGGGGCCCAGCGCCGCCGCCAGATTCCGGCAAAAAGCGCCGGAATCTGGGAGCAGCGCCGCTGGCTGTTCCCCTCCCTGCGAGCGGCCCACTGGCTTGCAGCTTGGCCGCTCGAGTGGGATGGGAACTAGCTGACCAGCGCACGAGATCTCGCGAGAACTCGGCTGCGCTGGTCAGGTGGTTTCCGGTGAGCGGCCAGGCTGCATGCTTTCAGCGGCCGCTCACCACGGAGAGGAACGGCGGCAGCAGAGGAGCCGGAGGTGAGCTGGGGTCCCTATATACCCATAAGAGCTGGGGCAAATCTATCCATTAGCTGGGGCAGTATATCCATGAGCTGGGGCAGTATATCCATGAGCTGGGGCAGTATCCATGAGCTGGGGCAGTATATCCATGAGCTGGGGCAGTATCCATGAGCTGGGGCAGTATATCCATGAGCTGGGGCAGTATATCCATGAGCTGGGGCAGTATATCCATGAGCTGAGACAGTATATCCATGAGCTGGGGCAGTATCCATGAGCTGGGGCAGTATATCCATGAGCTGGGCAGTATATCCATGAGCTGGGGCATTATCCATGTGCTGGGGCAATATATCCATGAGCTGGGGGCAAATATATCCATGAGCTGGGGCAATATATCCATGAGCTGGGGGCAAATATATCCATGAGCTGGGGCAGTATCAATGAGCTGGGGCAGTATATCCATGAGCTGGGGCAGTATATCCATGAGCTGGGGCAGTATCCATGAGCTGGGACAGTATATCCATGAGCTGGGGGCAGTAATCCATGAGCTGGGGCAGCTCATGCAGTAATCCATGAGCTGGGGCAGTATATCCATGAGCTGGGGGCAGTATATTCATGAGCTGGGGCAGTATCCATGTGCTGGGGCAGTATATTCATGAGCTGGGGCAGTATCCATGTGCTGGGGCAATATATCCATGAGCTGGGGCAATATATCCATGAGCTGGGGGCAAATATATCCATGAGCTGGGGCAATATATCCATGAGCTGGAGCAATATATCCATGAAATATATCATGATGCTGGGCAATATATCCATGAGCTGAGGGCAAATATATCCATGAGCTGGGGGCAAATATATTCCATGAGCTGGAGCAATATATCCATGAGAATATATCCATGATCTGGGGCAATATATCCATGAGCTGGGGGCAAATATATCCATGAGCTGGGGCAAATATATACAGGAGCTGGGGCAAATTTATACAGGAGCTGGGGCAAATTTATACAGGAGCTGGGGGCAAAAATATCCATGTGTGGCCTGGGGGCAATATATGTCCATGTGAGCTGGGGCAATATACAGTATATATCCGTGTCAGCTGGGGGCAATACTATCTTTTTTATATTGCAGGAAAAAAAAAAGTTAAAATATAGATCTTTTTTTGGGGGGGGGGTTGGGTGGGCCCTTCATGGATTCTTGCACCGGGGCCCTCAGGTTTCTAGTTACGCCACTGCTCTAGATTGCTAGCTCCTGTGTACAAAGCAGTTTCAGCCATTTGTTTTTTTCTCCATACAGTTGACATTTTTTGCACCACTTTTTTTTTCACCTTTTTATATTTCAGAATGCTGCAGAAAATAATGTTTTTTGTTTGTTAACCCTGTAATAAGTATAAACCATAATGTATCAGTGAGTAGAATTCTCAGCGTTCTATAATACAACACACAGAATTCCAAACCACAGGCTGGAGATTCTCACCCTGTGACATTGTATTCTTCTCCATGCATTCCGAGGGCAGAAGATGACAGGAGGGGGGGGGGTGAACCTAACCCCCGGTGAATGGTTTACTAAAGACTGTGTTGAGGGCTCTCCTTGGCTGTGGACAGGAGTGAGTTAACACCATGGTTCCCACATCTCACTGGCCGGGGAAAGTGGAGGTAAAATGAACCCCCACCCCCGAAACACACCCCCACCCGCCGGCTCCAGCACAATAAAGGTTAAAGCCGTCTGTTCTCCAAAAGAGAACAGACTAAAGGAGCTCCCCTGTGTGTGTGCATGCAATATGTCACCTCGCCGGCTGCCAAGACTTGTCCCTTCTCTTCCCCGTCTGTAAAGCGTCTGCGAGTCGTGTCCACGCTGGTACACGCTGAGCCTTCTTTGTAGCTGCGTGTGACTTGTGCCGCCACAGCCAGGTGAAGGGATTATATCTTCATTAGCGCTTCGCTCATCTGGCCAGGCCTGGCTTGCCGTTACCGTCGCTCCCTCCCCATCTTCACGTCTGTCCTCGACTCTATCCGTTTACAAAATAAAATATACTATAAGAGCGTTCTATACGAGTCTATATGGCTTGACCCCCCCCCCCCAGCCCCACTTTTCTTTTCCATTTCACTGACTTTTTAAAATAAATGCTGTTTACGGAACATAAAGTATATATATTCATCAGAATTATGAAGAAAAGGCGTTTTTGCGCCCATTCCCTACCAGGGCGGCCGCGTAAACCAGAAGTATCCAGCCCACCTAATGTATAAAACATAACAAGAGAAAAGGTTGTTGTCATGGAGCTGATGTAACGCTCCATGCTTCAAACCCCAAGAGACTTTATGTTCAATTGTATCGTGTGATTTTACATATATTTTACATCGTTTGGTTTTAGTTTAAATTAGTTTAGTGTAAAATGGCGTAACTTTAGTTTTAAATATACTTATATTCCTGTAGGTAAATGTGTTTCTGTATAGCCAGCAAACAAGCTTTACTGCTGTTTAATTTATGCAACAGGGCTTTTCCCCTTATCTGGCTGCATATTTGATTCAAGACGTCTGTGATAGTGTTTGTCTTTAATCTGATGTGTTAGAACAATAGGTTATGCAAACGTTGTGTGAGCTGAAGGCTAAAGAATGTAAAGAGGAATGTTTATTGTAAATATCTGACATAATGTAATTAGCATATTGGTAGGACGAGGTGCGTCATTTATGCAAATTATGACTGATGGATTTCAGCATAAATGGTGGAGTTTTTTCATTAAAGGTCAGAACTCTCAGAAAGAGAGAGAATCCTGTTTTAAAACATACAGCCGCGTCTGGTGTTTTATTTATTTCAAACTACGCTACACTCCACACTCAACCTCAGAAGGCAGAGAGCGGCCTTCTGGAAATTCCTAACGGCTCCAGGGCAGAGGAACAGAAGCAGGCGGGTCAAGCTGCTCGAGGCGCTGAGGACAGCGCTCCCAGTAGCCGGGCTGACCGCAACGAAGGGGTGTCTGGAGAGTCAGGAAAGGCGGAAGAGAACGGTTCCGTCACAGTTGTCATTTGAGCTCACCCCCATAGCTCCATGTGAAACAAAACACAATCAGAGGTTTTGGTTTACTTGAATGCCATTAAAGTGTAAGCTCACCTGCCGCGTCACAGCACAGTCTGGTTAGGTGGGTGCTACCTAATGAAACCAAGAGCGGCTTTCTTAGCAAACTACATGTCCTCATGCTGCTTCTCAGCCAAGAGACAGACTGGCAGGTAGGTATATAATTATACCATCACCAGGAACAATTACACTTTGGGATTGAAAAAGAAAACACGGAAAGGAGCAGCAGCAAAACCTTTTCACATGGAGCCACAGGGGTGAGCGCAAATGACTACCTTTTCTCTTGTTATACATCTTAGAATGTTTGTTCTAACATTTAGGAGTAGACTTATCCAGAGCTCTGGTAAACTTACAACCTACACTTTGGCCCAAATGACGGTCAAGCTGCTAATAAGATGTAAGGACGAAAAAATAATAAAAAAAATAACTTTAAAAAACTGGCTAAAAAATGAACCAGAAAGGACAAAAGATTGCCCGGCAGGGAAACCCCACTGAAGGAGATACAGGTGTCCAAAAGATACCTGTATCTCCGGTTCGTAAGTCATACAAAGTCAGTAGAGGTTTTATTGGAAAGGCACAAACGCTCTTCTCCTTCGGATGTAACTCATGCCATTGTGTGTGGCCGAAATCCAAACCCTGCATATAACAAATCCCGCGTTAAAGCGCCGTGCTGGATCGCTTTGGAAATTCTGCAGAACCCGTAGAATCCAGCTAATATAGTCAATTTATTTTAGGGAGCAGAGCCCAGGCTCGGTGTCTGTCTGCCTTGATATGTGCGGGCTCTATATCATTATTTAGGGCCCGTGGCCTGTTCAGATCCGATTCTTGGAAGATATTTTGTTTTTGCAGTGTATTTGCTTATAACAGGGAGTAATTGAGTTGCACCTGCGCCAAAACGCTGACGTCACAAAGGGGACTGAGCCAGTCCTAACAACACTCTTCCCTCACTTCATCTCTATAATCCTCTCCGTGAGCATTTCATTACCAGATAAACAATATATCGGGGGAGAATAATCACACGAAATACAGACACGCAGGTGAGACAGGGTTAATCAATGGATACATTGATTGAGAAAATAAAATCAAAGCTCTCCTTCCACATTTAAAGTATATACATATCCATTTATAAACAACTTTAAAATTCAGTTTGAGGTTCCTGGACGACATTCTGAATCCCCGGCGCTGCTCTCTCACTAAGCTGGGCCGCTCCATGCACAGAGTAAGGCCCAGGGACTCCTCCTCTTACCCGCTGTACAGCTGGACTCACTTTATGCATTGTTCATTGGGATTTTAATGTGTATTGAAAACACATTTACAGTATTTTATATATTTTGTTTTGGAAACACAACGTTTAAAGGCAAATCCATAAATCTGAGATTATTACCAAGTGTTTCTGAATATCCTGAACATGTGTCTATTTTATTCTATGTTAATATTTTCATTCATTTGTACAGAAACAATTAGTCTGTCCACTATTTATATATGTATCTGTCTACATAATTTATTTGCCTCTAGCTCGATCCGAAACTGCATCTATTGATATCTGCCTATCGGCCTCTATCGGCATATATCTATATTTGTATCTATCGAATCGGTCTCTTTCGCTCTGTATCTATGTATATCTGTCTCTCTCGCTCTGTATCTATGTATATCTGTCTCTCTCGCTCTGTATCTATGTATATCTGTCTCTGTATCTATGTATATCTGTCTCTGTATCTATGTATATCTGTCTCTGTCTCTCTGTATCTATGTATATCTGTCTCTCTCGCTCTGTATCTATCGAATCTGTCTCTCTCGCTCTGTATCTATGTATATCTGTCTCTCTCGCTCTGTATCTATGTATATCTGTCTCTCTCGCTCTGTATCTATGTATATCTGTCTCTCTCGCTCTGTATCTATGTATATCTGTCTCTCCCGCTCTGTATCTATGTATATCTGTCTGTATCAACTAAATCTATGTATATCTGTCTCTCTCGCTCTGTATCTATGTATATCTGTCTGTCTCGCTCTGTAACTATGTATATCTGTCTGTATCAACTGTACGGCCTCCCCAGCCCCCCCCACGCTACGCCACTGAGTCTGAAACAGAGTTCGTTTGAATACTGATTCGCTTCGTAATTTGGTATCAATTTGAAATCGATTCAGATCACAAAAAAAAAATATATAAATCAAAACCTGCTCAATTACTGTTACATTAGGGTTGAACATGAGGGTAAAAAGGAAAGCTAGGGTTAAATATTGAGCAGTCTATTGGCCTGTGCTGAATACAACAGATTCAGCACCACAGCCATTTGACTGGGATGGGGTGCTTTGTGAAACTGTTTTCAAAATGTAATTTGTAATTTGGTATCGATTTGAAATCAATTCGGATCACTAAAAAATAAATCATTCAATCAATGGTTCTCTTGTGAAAAAGTACAACAAATCGATTTTGCTAAATACCGTTTAGATTCGTTTCAATCCGGAAGTACTTCCTAAATACGTATTAACAAATTTTCAAACAAATGGAGAATCGTTACGAAACGAATGCACACCTCTAATCCCTGTGTTCAGTCATGTATGGCATACTTTTCACATGCTAAAATGATACGTTGTGGTTGGGAGTGGAATATCACATTCTGGTGACCCTCTATATCTGCCCTCTGAATGTGAATTAATAATAGATAATATGTAATATCCACATCAATGTGGGTTGGCAGATACATATATATATATAGCATTGGTTTTATGTTCACGTTTGCACAGATTATATATTTTGTTTCAATAATAAAGTGCATTGCTTTTAATATTTTTTCAATTGTTTTTGAGTAGGGAACAATTTTCTTGCGGTCTAGGCGGCATTAAGTGTATATTGTAGATGTTGGGGGGGTGGACCCCATGGGGGTTTGCTGTTCTAGACTGATTTATCAATTATAGTTTTGGATTGCCATCAACTAGAACGAGTCTTTTGTTTTATTGATCTGTGTCTATGTATATCTGTCTGTATGTATCTGTATCTATGTATATCTGTCTGTATGTATATCTGTCTGTATGTATATCTGTCTGTATGTATATCTGTCTGTGTCTATCAATACTATCTATGTATATCTGTCTGTATGTATCTGTGTCTATCAATATCTGTATCTGTCTGTATCTATATGCACCTCTCTGCATATCTCCATCTCTCTATCCATCAGTATTTCGGTCTCTGCTTGTTGGTTGTGTAAAGCCCCTCTCCTCCTCTTGCACCTCTCTGGATTTGCAGTAGATGTGTATTGATGACAGACGGCCCAGTGGCTGCTACCCCTCTCCCCCCTGCATCCCCCCCCCTCGCGGTAGCTTTGCTGAGTCCAGGTTTTGTATGCTGTATCAATAATATCTATGTATATCTGTCTGTATGTATCTGTATCTATGGATATCTGTCTGTGTCTATCAATAATATCTATGTATATCTGTCTGTATGTATCTGTGTCGATCAATATCTGTATCTATGTATATCTGTCTGTATGTGTCTATCAATAATATCTATGTATATCTGTCTGTATGTATCTGTATCTATGTATATCTGTCTGTATGTATCTGTGTCGATCAATATCTGTATCTATGTATATCTGTCTGTATGTATCTATCAATAATATCTATGTATATCTGTCTGTATGTATCTGTATCCATGTATATCTGTCTGTGTCTATCAATAATATCTATGTCTATCTGTCTGTATGTATCTGTGTCTATCAATATCTGTATCTATGTATATCTGTCTGTATGTATATCTGTCTGTGTCTATCAATAATATCTATGTCTATCTGTCTGTATGTATCTGTGTCTATCAATATCTGTATCTGTCTGTATCTATATGCACCTCTCTGCATATCTCCATCTCTCTATCCATCAGTATTTCGGTCTCTGCTTGTTGGTTGTGTAAAGCCCCTCTCCTCCTCTTGCACCTCTCTGGATTTGCAGTAGATGTGTATTGATGACAGACGGCCCAGTGGCTGCTACCCCTCTCCCCCCTGTATCCCCCCCCCTCGCGGTAGCTTTGCTGAGTCCAGGTTTTGTATGCATTAGGTGACAGAAGGTCCCCGTGCTTGATAACCAGACAATCTGTCACTGCCTCCGATGACAGATTTTGAGAGGACTCCCCATCCTGGTGCGGTCTTTGTTTTCCTCTGGTTCCCTTGCATAAGATTTGCTCTCTCACCCCGTGACTGTCTTTGTCTGTGCCCCGCTAGCCAAATTGTGACAGCAGCCTCCTATCATAATAAGGCTCTAATCGAGTCTGCCATAATCCCATCCAATCTAATTACATCTAGACCTCTTTCCGCGGCCCTCTCTCTCCACGCCGGGCATCTCCCTCCTCCATCTGTTCTGCTGCCCTCTCTCTTTCACATCTTCCTCATTGTGTCCATCCATCTGTGGCCATTTTAGCCCGTCACCTCTCTATCTTCATTACGGTTCGCGTGCGGGATCCAGCGGTGGGCTGACCAACGCTACGTGCCGAAAAATGTATCGGATTCGGAATATTAAACCGCTTCGATACGGTGATACACGATGCTTTACTTATTGACGTATACTGCGAATATAATACTACTACATCTGATATTTCCCCAGATTCAAGACGAGCGGCGAGAAAGACATTGACCGGGTATTTGGGGGGACAAGACCAGCATCAGCTCTAGGAACCACATCATGATCCAACTCTTATCAAGCGCTAAGGCTAGGGCTACACGGCACTGCGAGAACGGACATTCTCTCTGCACGGACGCTCGTGTGGCCATCTCGCTGTGCGCACATTTGTGCCTCCTATGAAGGATCGCGCTTTGAAGACCCCTGTGATGTCCGTCGTAGCGGCTCAACGGGGAGGTAAAATCTACGCCCGTTGTAGCGTGTGTTACAGTACGTCTAGTTATATCGGGTGATCCTCCCAGCCGATCCATCGGAAAGCTTCGATGGACAGTGGAAGGAGGAGGCTCACTTAGTGTAGCCCTAGCCGAAGTCATCGCAACCTCGTAAGAAGCGATAAATTATTTATTCCCCTTCCTTCCGAAAGGGCTGAGTGTGATGTGATAGAAACCACGTTGCACTTTAGAGGCAGCTATTAAGTGGCCGTTGTCCACATCAAGTTCGGAAGCTCTTGGGGTTAATCTGATTGACATATTTTGTGTTTTATACAGTGGTTGTTACGGTTTGGTCTGGTTTCTCAGATGGACCACAGTTCGCGATATGAAGACGTTGGGTAAGAAACGCCCAAAAAACCAAGGTTCCCCATATCTTATGGTGGATTATGATGAGCAGATACAGCTGGACCTCCACAACGTCTTAGAAATGTTCGCTTGGATCTGCACACCTGGGGCTGGATTACTTCAGCCCCGTCGCCAGATTAAATCAAGTGGTAATACAGTGCATGTCCAGCCTCGATTCGAATGTCTCGGGAGACCAGACAGGACACTCTGTGTGCCGGGGATCCCGAGTAAAAAAGCAATACTGTGGAGAGCTGCAAACTATTCTCCTTCCAACCAGGACTGCCATCAGAATTCTTGGTGCCCCTTACTGAGCTGCTGGTTGGGCACCGCATTCGTTCAGCTGCCCATTTCAGTAAGCTAAAAATGTATTGTTTTTGCCTCCCCCTTCTGCTCACCTTAACTTACTGGGAGTGGGCTACAACCCCTGGTGGTCCAGCATGGGGATACAAAGTGTTCACTGGTGAGAGAGCATTTGCTTTGCATCTCTACCTGGCTCAGATCATACTAATTGCTCCCTCAGAGACGAGTCACGGTGTTCTTACCAGCCCCAGATGTTGAGGACCACCAGGAAATTTGTTGGCAGCTTGGTGGGCCAGTCCTGGGTGGCTTGGAGGGATCCTTACAGCTGTTGCACTTAGACAAGCTGCACAGGTTTTGGCCGAGGCCCCCCTGGAACCACTGGGCCCCTGAACATGTCATGTTCTGGCTGTCCAGCTGTGGCCTTGAGCAGAGTAGCGCTGCAACTCGGTGACCAGGTCGACTCCGTTTCCCTATTTTGCTGTGAGGGATCCCTCACGTTCTGCTCCTCTCCAGGCCCCTGGAGGGTCCAGTAGAAGCAAGAGGCTTCAAGGTGGATGGTGTGCATCACTCGCAGCCTATGGCCTGGTTCCAGGTTCCAGTATTAAAGCGGTTTCCCAAGGGACCAATTACTGACCCAGACCTTGCATGTGCGCCACCTGCCCCTGACCTCTGCTCTCCTTTGACCATTCATTTTGCCTGCATCCTACCGCCCCTTCGTACAGCATCAGCGTTCCAGCATACAGCTGTATCCTGCTCAGCTCTATTCCGCCCACCTACCGGCTCTCAGGTAGCACCCCTGCCAGTTATCGGCACTCTATACCGCACACCTATACCAGATAGGAGAAATTTCGACATTAGCAATTCAACTTAAATCTGTGGGTATATGGATACAGTATCAAGTGTCGAAAGGTGTTCATAAATGGCTCAATGGGCAGGGAAACGGGGGGGGGGGGATCTACTGTATCTACTGCTTATAATTAGTTACAGATAGACAGCTGTAAAGACAGGCAGACGCAAAGCCAGGCAGACCAAAGCCAGACCGACAGATGCAAAGACAGGCAGACGCAAAGACAGGCAGACGCAAAGCCAGGCAGACGCAAAGCCAGGCAGACGCAAAGCCAGGCAGACGCAAAGACAGGCCGACAGATGCAAAGCCAGGCAGACGCAAAGACAGACCGGCAGACGCAAAGACAGGCAGACACAAAGACAGACCGGCAGACGCAAAGAGAGGCGCAAAGAGAGGCAGACGCAGAGAAAGACCGACAGACGCAAAGAGAGGCAGACGCAAAGACAGACCGACAGATGCAAAGATAGACGACAGACGCAAAGACAGACCAACAGATGCAAAGATAGACAGACCCAAAGACAGGAAGACACAGAGACAGACGCAAAGACAAACTGACAGACGCAAAGACAAACTGACAGATGCAAAGACAAACTGACAGATGCAAAGACAAACTGACAGATGCAAAGATAGACAGACACAAAGACAGACCGACAGACGCAAAGACAGGCAGACGCAAAGACAGACCGACAGACACAAAGACAGGCAGACGCAAAGACAGACCGACAGACGCAAAGACAGACTGACCGACAGACATAAAAACAGACCAACAGACCGACAGACACGAATATAGACGACAGACGCAGAGATGGACGACAGACGCAAAGACAGACCGACAGATGCAAAGACAGACACAAAGACATGCAGATGCAAAGACAGACCGACAGATGCATAGAGAGGCAGACACAAAGACAGACCGACAGACGCAAAGAGAGACCGGCAGACGCAAAGACAGACCGACAGATGCAAAGATAGACACAAAGACAGGCAGACGCAGAGAGACAGGCAGACGCAAAGACAGACCGACAGACATAAAGACAGACCGACAGACACGAAGATAGACGACAGACGCAAAGACAGGCAGACGCAAAGACAGACACAAAGACAGGCAGACGCAAAGACAGGCAGATGCAAAGACAGATAAAAACACAAAACCAGAAGATTTTTAATTTGATTGATTGTAAACTTTTAATTAAATAAAACACCCAGGTGGTGCGAGGACAATCAGAGAAGAAATAAACAGTCCTTGTATGAGGGTCACCTGTGTCAGGCAGGTCGCCTTCCTCATGGTTGTGTCTGGAGACCACTGGAATGTGTCTGCTTTAAGCACGTTGTGATGGAAAAACACACAATATGTCATAAATATAGCAGCCGTGCTAGCGCTGAGTGTTTTCCTGGCACGTGGCGCAGACTAATGGAGCAAAATGATTGGATAAAATGGATCAACATTCAATTAGGCAAAGCTCCTCAGACTGACTATGGCAAACACGCGTTACCCGTTCCAATTACATTAACTGTGTTATGTCAGACGTGCGGGGGGGCGCCTCCATACACAGTCACCCCCCCCCCCGATACATAACGCACACTAATGGCACACGGTGCTCAACAAATATACATATAGAACGCAATGGGACAGCCCGCAACAATCATCCACCTATAAAGGGATTCATAGAGGCATGCCACATCGGTTTCCAGCACACGTATTACTACTTCATGCAGAGGGAAGCACAGGGAAAAGTGCGGCCCTGCAACATGTAGAATTCATATGCTGTAGGAAGTTATGGCTGGGATTCCTTTTTTTATTTCCTACGGGCAGAGTATGGATTATACATGATGCAGGGTGGCATTTTTTATTTGCCCTAGCCATCAGCATGAATAAATTATATGTGTCCAGGATATCATGTCTGACGTGGCAACCCTATAGCAAGCGCGCTCAGGCAGCTGATGGATGGGATGCGCGCGTGCGCGCAGCACTCTTTCAATGGAGTTCCTTCAAAAATACTTTTGTGTCAGAGCCTAAGAATGAATCAGCATTTACATATTAACGTACATACCTCCATATTGAATGAACAAGTCCCAGCACTCCTAGGCTGCCCATCATGGACAAAGAACACCTCGCAGGCTGAGCAGTAATGTGTGTCTGATGGATTGCTGTCATCCTCATCAATGTAGATCAGCAGATGCCAATCTTGGTCCTCAGGCACCGTTAGCCGGCCAGGTTTGCAGGTATCTGAAGCACAGGTGATATGATTTGCTGCTCAGTGATTGCAGGATTCAGTCTGCATTTCCCCAAGGTGATCCTTAAAACCTGTCCTGTTAGGGATCCTGAGGACTAGGGCTGGGAAATACACAAGATTTAGAAGAATACTGTGGGCTTCTAGTTTGACAGCAGCTGGAAGACAACTATATGTAGGACAAGTTAAGTGGAGAACATGGCTGTATGGACCACATGGTGGCATATTTATCATTTTGTGGGCCATGTGAGAGTTCAGGCCACAGTGCCATGATGTGGAAAGTATGGCTGTATGGACCACATGGTGGCATATTTATCATTTTGTGGACCGTATGACAGTTCTGGCCGCGGTGCCATGATGTGGAAAGTATGGCTGTATGGACCACATGGTGGCATATTTATCATTTTGTGGACCGTATGACAGTTCTGGCCGCGGTGCCGTGATGTGGAAAGTATGGCTGTATGGACCACATGTGGCATATTTATCATTTTGTGGACCGTATGACAGTTCTGGCCGCAGTGCCGTGATGTGGAAAGTATGGCTGTATGGACCACATGTTGGCATATTTATCATTTTGTGCGCCGTATGACAGTTCTGGCCGCAGTGCCATGATGTGGAACGTATGGCTGTATGGACCACATGGTGGCATATTTATCATTTTGTGGACCGTATGACAGTTCTGGCCGCAGTGCCGTGATGTGGAACGTATGGCTGTATGGACCACATGTGGCATATTTATCATTTTGTGGACCGTATGACAGTTCTGGCCGCAGTGCCGTGATGTGGAAGTGGAGGTCTGAAAAATCCCAGTTTGTTGTAGGCGTTACACACCGACGAGTCGACGACCACTGTTCTTTTCATTCAGAGAGAGGTGGTTTTACTTCCGCAAACTACGGCAGATGGAGTACAGTGAAACTACTATGGGAAATAGGCTACCAAGGGGGTGGGCGACTGGGCGAGGAGGGAGACCACAACAAATGGCACATCAGGATGTCCAGCAGCAGTCACTTGATGCACATTTGTGTCGCCTGTAGTATGCTGACAACCGTAACAAATATGGATTGGCCACCGGCAATGACGGCCGTCACTATGTTTGCGTGTTGACGACTCCTAGTCTTTACCATATATTTTTTATTTATTTTTTTGATTAAGGATTTTTCCAGGAAGGATACATCGAGATTTCTCTCGTTTTCAAGTATGTCCTGGGTGGCGACTGGCGAGTCTGTACCGTTAGGTGTCTTGCCCAAGGACACTTACTGGAGAGGTGCTCGCTGGGATCGAACCCATGACTCCACAGGCTCTCTCCACGCAGAGCAGTGATGTTACCTCTACTCCACCCAGCCGGTAATACTATAAGTGGCGTGCTGGCCTTTTCACCCACAATTGGCGAAAAGGGACATTATGTCCCTGACTACGAAAGTCACCATTTAGAGAAATGCCACCATAGTTTTGACCCTGGTTTCCACCATAGTTGTCTAGCACAGTCCTCAGAGTATTTCAGTTGGGTTTCTATTGACGTTTTCAGCTATAGTTTCCACCATGGTATTGTGGTGTAGGTTTCTAGTCGTTTCCACCGGTGTTTCAGTCCCCGTTGTCCAGCCTTGGTTTCCAGGTACTTTGTATGAGAAGTGATAGAGGACTGTGACTTTAAACGTCAACAACAGTGAACATCGGCGCTTTCTGAATTTCCCCTTATCTTTTCTGTATGTCGTATGGTGGTCAGATGAAGCTATGGTTGAGTTGTGTTGGGATCGTAGCGGAGATGTGTCAGAATGCCAGAGGAATTCTCATGAATACTAAAGTTGAAGTTCTGGCATGTTGGAGCTCTGGCTAAGGAACTTTTGGAAGTGTGGATCTTCACACACTTCTCCAGCCATGGTCGGCTATAACACAGTTATCCCAATCCCTGACATGATTGGCCCATTGCATCCTGTATGCATTGGGTCTGTCTATTGAACTCTGCCTCCTCCTTCCCCATCAAAACTCTTTCCTGGGCCATTTTGTGGTCCCAGTCTATCCCTGATTGTAGCTGTTGGGATCCATTGATAGCTCTACGAGGGCTGCCCTTTTTGGTTGGGCGAGCAGGGTACATGCCCAGGCCCCGCACCACTGCTGACACACTCTGTGTGATAAACAGTAGCAGCCACTGCCACCTCTCTACCGGAGGGGGGAAAAGCTACACCCTCTAGTCCATGATTCCTCATTGAAGTCCTGACTGTGGATCGAAGCAGACCTGTCTCCTGAATACTCCCTGATGCCAAAAACTTTCCATTGTAACCGGACCATTGAACTACCCGGACTTTCCTGTTAAACCCATCCTAACCTCCTTTGCGCCCTGTGCCCCACTTCCTTGGATTCCCTGTGTACCAGACCCCCATTGCTTGGACTTTAACGATTCTATTGCCTGCCACCTAGTAAGACCCCCTGCTCTGGATTTGTGACATTTATTGCTTGCTCCCAGCCTGATACCTCTGCTTCCGATTAATCTACTGTTCCTGGTTCCTCCTATCGCCTTGTGTCTTCGTATTCTCCCAAGCTCCACTCCAACTACTCTCAGCCCTCATCTATTGCGTCAGCCCTTTTCTTGTGTCTCCTCCCTGTCTCGCTCAGCTCCTCACATTTATTTTGGTTCATGTTTCTAGTTTTGCATTGGTTAATAAAACCCTGTTGTGCCCTGCGACCTGCGTGACTCCTATCACTGCATCCTTGGGCTCACACCAACACCCACTGCACACGTCAGACTCTGACAGTGGGTGTCTATCTGGGGGGGGGATGTGTGTGTGTGCCCCAAAAATGTTCGCTCCCCAGACCCCTGCAATGCTGGAGGTGGCACTGTCCCTTCCTAGCTTATCCTGCTTCCCTGTAGCAGATAATGTTACCTGGGTTGACATTTGGCTTGTCGTGACCTCCATTTCTGGATTTCGGTTGGAGTGTATTGTGCAGTGTTTACGGACAGTTACACTGGTGCATCCCCTCTGCTGCCCCCTGCAGGTGACCTTCAGCATTTGTAACCTTGACAGTTAGCTATTCTATATGAAATGGTACGAGGGATCTTCTGAGTCGTGATGGATCTGACTCCTACGCCAGCACCATCCCAGAAAATAAACTTCTGCCATTGGAAGGGTCTCCTATATTTAGAAACTTGTCCACCGGAAAAGGAATTGTGACGACTTATAAAGTTTGTCAAAAGGCTGGAGAATTTTCCACATTTGCAGTTTCCATTGTAATGGTCTAGTCATCCAGTTCTATAAAGTAATAGGGGTACGGCATTGCACCAGGGGGGGTTATTTACAGCATAGGGCCTAGGCGCATGGAAAAAGACTTCAATACTTCATATGGGTTAAGAAAGATGGAGATAATTGGTGGAGAGATACTGTCACGGACCCCGGCTCTCTAGACACCCACTAATGGATCGGCCTTCGAATCGCTAACCGATTCAATACCTCGAGTGGCTGTTCCGCTCTCTCCGCTGATGGATTGGAAGATCCGCTTCCCAGGTTAGAGGGTTGTAGCTCCTGAATGAGACACCAGGCAAGCTGTATGTTCAAACAGGAGACTGTTTTATTAAGCACAAAACACTGGTATTTAATATGGTACAGCATTCAAACTTCCCTCAGCAACAGATAACAGGGCGAAGCACACAAACTCGCAATCAGTGATCACACACAGTAATTTACATAAGACATTGGAACAGTGTTTGCCTGAGACAAGGGTAGATTAACAACTCCTCAAACATGCAGCAGATAAACAGACAATAGCATTCTTGCATAAGCACAGATGCAACATCAATGTAACAACACAGCAAGTTCACAGAAAAACATTGTACAAAGAAAGGGAATAACGCCGTTTATTGGGAATAGTTCCTAAAACAGGGGCACACAAAGGGAAGAAAGTCTGTGGCTTAATGCAGGGGAGCGCCATGTCAGGTCAGTGATTGATACAGAACTAGATATGAAGAATAGATACCTGTATTCTTTATTAGACATATATGATATATATATATAAATGAGATATAAATATCGATAGTCAGCCTGCCACAGACCGATATCAGAAACACTAATAAACCTCGATATACAGGACACATATGGATATCAATATAGTGTCTACAAGGGTTGTGATGGAGGACTAAAAGTGAGATAACAATATCAATATACAGACACATATACAATATATTGATATTCAAACTGACACAGATCAATGTCAGTATACAGAGAGACGCAGACACTGATATATATTATATCAATATCTATATTTTGTTATTTAACAGATTCAATATACAGACACAAATAAATATATATATTGATAATCAGACACAGACCAGGATCGATAGTTATCAATACAGACACTGATAGTTATCAATAGAGACAGACGCTGACAGACAGACACAGATATCGATAAACACAAACACTGATAGATATCAAAACAGACAGACGCTGATAGATATCGATATATAAACACGGACAGACACAGATATCGATACAGAGACAGACTCGGATAAATAGATACATATAGATAGTTGGATAGATCTATCCACTCTCCCCCGCATGACTTGCTCTGTGTCTCTGTGAATTTGCGGCCAGGCGTAATGTTCTCCTGATTTCCTGATGTTTCATCAGCTGAGAGATAACCCACATAAATGAGTCATTGTGTTCACACGGCGGTCCTCGGGGAGACACAAAGCTCAGCTGCCACAGCTATTTACCAAATAACATATGGCAGAATAAAAATAATAATAATGAAAATAAAGTAAAACCAAGCGTGCTAAATCACATTTAATCAGTGTGACTGCCGTCCGGCGCCGTGGCGGTGGGGGGGGGGAGGGGGTGTTTATTTATAGCACCTTAGGCTTCACATTATCTGTTGTGTTTTGTTCTTAATTTTTTATTTTCCCCCACAAGTACACCTGTCACACAATATGAGGAGGCCGCCCTAAGAAGATCAAAATATTCAATCGGTGGATCCTGCTCAGAGCTGTGCAGTCCGAAACAGTCCATGGATATCGGGCCACGTTTACATATGCGGGCTCCCAGGATGCACCACTCAGAGCACGTGACGCACTCACGCAGTCAACAACGGCGCGTTAAGAAACCAAAAAAGTGGATTTCCTTAAATCTGGTTTTGAGTAAACTCTCACCTCTAGATCTCACTGCTAGCGCTCCAACAGGTTCCTGACCGATTCTGCAGGATCAGTTACCTCACTCCAACTCAAGCGGCAGCATGACATTGGGTGGTAACTGTCTTGGGGAGTGTTGGCAGCGGAGCCCAATTGACGAGGTATACTGGATGCTGGTAAAAGTCCAGGAATTTCAAATGTGGGCAATTTCGTGGTCGAAGGCAGGTAGCAAAACCGCGTAGTCGGGAACAGTCAAAAGGTTGGCCCTGTGAGGAAGTGAAGGAAGGGGCACACTGGATTTACAACAGGGTCTCACCGAAACCAAAGTACAGTCAATATAGGGGAGGCCAATAGTTCTGTTCTAGGAACAGCTGAGAACAGCCGCAATAAAAGCATCCCAAGGTCTCCTGCCTTCAGAATAAGGCTCAGAGATGTTTGTTTCTGTAATATTTTCCCCAATACATTCAATGGTCTTTTAAGGGCCTCACCGTCTCACAAGCCGATGTGCCCAGGCTGCTCGCTCCTTACCGTGCCGTGCCTTCAAGGTGATCAGCTCTCTCTCTGCCCCTGCGTCATTCCAGCAATGCTTCCTCGTCCTTGTGTCATTCTAGAGATGCTTCACAGCATCATACTAGGGAGCGTCATTACGCACGTACGTTTCAGCGTGCGCCCCCTGGTTCGGCCAATCAGCAGCAGTCTGAGATTAAGTTTGTCTTGTTTTGTTATGTAGCCACTGTAGAGACTGTTTTGGAGTGTTTATTATTCACAGCATAAAAACCTTTTAGGGTAGACTTTCTCTTTTAACAGATAAAGAAGAAAATAAAACACAAATAAAAACCTACTCCTTTCCAGGAGGCTGACTGATCATAGGTATAACCTCTCTAGCAGCACTGGGCAGCTGGGCTTCTCATGAGTCAAAACGACAGAGCATAAAGCAACATTTTAGTTATGCTTTTACCAAGCTCTCAGGTTCACAATCTCCGTGTTGGTGTCAGCCAAATAATGAGGAACCTCAGCTCCCTATATAGGACTGGTCAATATGAAGTAGCAGCAGTTGTGGCAGCAGTTTTATTTCGGGCAGGACGTGTCCTCATCACCTCAATTGACCTGTTTCCTCTTCCCTATTATTCCAATTAGTCCTGGTGAACTTTATTTCTCAGTAAGGACAAAATCAGGTTATGTTGACAAATGACCAAAATGGAGCTTCATCTCAAGCTCAAGCCTGCCCTATGGGTGGTGCGAGCAGGATGCATGCCCTGGGCCCCGCACCACTGCTCACATCCTCCGTGTGATAAAACGTGTTAGTGACAACCACCTTTCTATCTTGGGGAGAGGGGGTGTTTATCTACGGAGAGTTGTTTAGGGGTTGTCTATCTGGGGGCAAAAAGGGTTAGGGGTGTCTATCTGGAGGGAGGTGGGAAGATCAGAGGAAGTCATTGTGTGTTTTTGTGTTATAAAAAGTGGCGTATGAGGAGATGTGGCATTGAAAACCTGGTGAAGAGCCCCAAAAATGTCCTCGCCCATGGCCCCTCAAATGCTAGTGGTGGCCCTACCCAAGATCGTGTTTTCTCCTCCCAAGCCCATTCCAAAATCTTCATTGCCGTGCACTTTTAAAAGATTATTCAGTGAACTGGAAATTATCGAGACCCGACATGAGAAACGGCAAACATTTGGGCCAAATAATAGCTATTTTCTGTTTTCTTTCTTTCTCTGCTCGTCTATGTTGGAATCATCTGTTGCTTTGTTATCCGAGTCCTCCTCCGCCCAAACCCTCTTCATCCTCTTCCCTTCATCTTTCATTATTTTTATTGGTATTTTTCATTTGTTGTGCGTTTTTTATTTTTTCCCATCTCCGTTCGCTCTTCTTCTTCTTCTTTCTTTTTTTTTTCTACCTCCACGTTTCTTCTTTTTCAATTAAATGGCCTCTCTGTGCCTGTCTCGCGCACTTAGCCACCTGAACCGGAGCTCGAAATACGGGAGACAAAGCAATAACAAGACCACTTTTCTTCTCCAATCGCAAACCCACCTCTTTTAATGCCCAGTAAATAATGCATGGAGGGGCCTGCTAGAATATGCCAGCAAATATCCTATTTTTATAGTGCAATTGTTTGGTGATATGTCAACGCACATGCTACAACGACAGAGGGGGGGGAGGACGCAGGGAATTGGAACCAGCGTTGTGAATTGGCGTAGCACCCCCAGTACTAAATCTCACTGGTGCGCCAATCCGTTCCATATCACACTGGGCTGTGTTGTTCTTCTTGTTAGTGTTTATTTTTGTTTGTGGTTTTTTTGGGAGGGGGGGGATTATCCCCTCCGCAGATCATTACAAAAATTACATGAACATACTTTCAGGCTGCAATCAAAGCTCCCAATGTGCAGCTTGGATTGAGTTCCCGCTCGTCTCGCTTCCCAAGTGGCTCTATGATACAGTGTGTCTCCCAGAACACATGTAGCCTGCAGTGGTACAGGATTTGTTTGGGAGAATGAGTGGTGGACCTGAAGACCGGTGAAGACATGGGTCTACTGGACACCTTGAAAGAACCAGGGCCTCGGGTCTTCTGTATCTTTTTTCCAGAGATGGAAGCCAAAAATTACCACCAAGTATCTAGTCCAAGTTCATGACAGAAAGAACGGAAATACATTCAGAAAACACGTTATCAAATCGATCAGGAATTGTAGGATCAAAGTCAAAGTGGGTCATGTAGACAGCAGACCATGGTCCAGTAGGTCTCCAGAAGATTAGGTTTAGGTACTGTCAATACGACGTCGTTCGGGATTTATATTATGAATAAATGGCGCTGGTGGAGCATTCCGCGTCAAATAGGCCTTTGGAATATCGCTGTCTGGTGAAGTGGTGGCGCTGTCTACAACAGACAGGGCAATCGTGAGACAGATGCCAAAAAGACAGCCTAGAGTCATCTTCAAATGGCTTCACGAATTCAACCATGACCCAGGGAGATATTAGAAAACGTAGATAAGGTAAAGACTCCCAACATGGATCCAAACCCCCATGGCATCACACCATGGCTTCCGAATCCTGGATCACATTCAAATATGATGTCATAGTGATATAAAAACATTAGTGAAATGGTCCCGCGGAAAGGCATCTGAGTGTCCTGGTTATTAGAAGGACAATGAGTATCGAATTGGGCCTTAAACATCAAGAAACACTGTACTCATGACATCATAAGAGATGGCCGCTTGGTCAAGATGGATGGCCTAATGTTCTCCACCACATCTCTGGTTTAGAAAATCCAAAGTCCTAGCCTGGTGAACATCAAACGCTGTCACTCTGTGCCATTTTTTTCCCCATGTAAAGAAGTGTAAATTTGACTCGATGGCACAAACCCGATGCAGTCAGAACAAGGTCAACGTGGGAAACATTTAGATGTTCCCAACGATTTACAGCTCAGGAAGCTTAGAGAGCTTTTCTGCATCTGAGTGAACGTTTATGCCGGAGCTGGGTGCCATGTGTTCCCTTGGCATCTCCATGAGAACTCTCACATCTTTTCCCCCTCAGGGCACGTGCAGCTGCCATGCCTCCCTGCCTCCCACGTAGACAGCTGGGTCTGTAGGCTGGGGGGGGGAGCAAGTGACACCTTTTATTGTGTTCCTGGAGCAGCCATAGGTACATTACAGCAGCTAGTCAGGGGTTTCTTAAAATCTCCCATTTAACAAATGAAAATGAAAGACTTGTATGTGCTAATAATGTAGCGGAGGTGACTTTTCATTATTGGGGCTGAGGCTCAGGGCATGGAAACAATGTAGCACAGGAGGCTTCAACATAGAGATGCTAGAACAGTGATGGCTACCCTCAGAGCTTCAAGAACTTTGGTGTCCACCTTCAAGACCGAGCATCATCATAGGAACCATAGATTGGAAACTTACAGGGTGCCATGATTAACCTACACCACTCTATATCAAAGCATCATGATGTCTATGAGCTACAACACTTCTGATCCTCCACCAGCTTGCGGGAGAGGAATAGAAAAAATTGACCAACCCCAAATAAAACCGTTAAACCGGATGGGCAACATGTCTGCTGTGGGACCTGGGCAATACTCAAATTGAAAGCTATTTACTGAGCAGGTCTGGGAACACCAGGAGGAAGAGCTTGGAGAACCACATGAGATAAGCAGTAAACATGGGTCAGAAAAGCCTGTGATCACTTTCTTTTCTTTCCTTACCTCCAAGGGAAGGAACCTGGTGGTGAGCCATTGTCTGGGTGGCTAGGTGGAGTAGCATATTGCCAATATCCCCCATTATGCCCCATAGTAGTAATGATTGACAGTACATATATATACAGGTTAGTCACGCCTTATCTGGGCTTCCAAAAGTCCCTGAAATCCCGAATTTTCTGAGTCTTCTGGACTGAAATGTTACTGACGCTCTCAGCAGGTCCTGTTGTACGACGGGTCTCCTCCAATGGCTCCAGCACCGTAAGGAACAAGCTGGGATACTCTGTGCAGCTCCAGCGAGTGACATGCTGCACAGAGACCTCTGTGCAGAACAGATCTGTCCCGCATGTCCTTCGAAAAAGGCCTGCACAGCATCCAGGGCCGGCCCAAAACACTGTGCTGCCTGGTTCCAAGGATGAAGTGCTGCACCCCCTTAAAAAAACAACAACATGTGCCGTGTGAGTGTATTAGCGCTCCACAGCAATAAAACGCACAGTAATGTGTGTATCTGAGAATATCACAGAGCTCCATAGCAGTAAACCTCATAGTAATGTGTGGTGTGCCTAGTTGAGGCCTAAAATGCTGCCCCTGGCAAAGTGCTGCCTGGAGCCATGGCTCCATCTGGCACCATGGACGGGCCGGCCTTGACAGCATCTCACGATGTGTATCGACACTAGTGCTGCAGCAGGTAGTGTGTCGTGGCTCCCCTGCCCCAACTCCTCTCTGTCTTTAATGCTCGGGGTCCCAAGCATTCTGGAAATGGGGGGGGGGGGCTCTACAGGTGTATATAAGTTCTAGTGGTCCTGAAAGGTGCTCCAAGCAGATGTCACACACACACACACACACACACACAGCGCCCATGGGACATGTCTCATAATATCAGCATCCACCTCCCCGCCAAGGTTAAGCAACGCTCTGCTTTCACTAAACAAAAAGAAGCCGAATCAAAAGAACCGGCTCACTAAACAATACAACAGATTTACAAAAACAAACAAGGGCAAATAAAATCAAAAGAAACGATCGCGTATATATGCTGCGAAATCGCTCCTCGTCTCCAGTGCCGGGGCTGCCAGCTATACATCGCCAGACAAAGTGCAATGAACGCACAAAGCGGCGTGTGCGACGCGCGCGCCTCGTTCCTGCGAATCTATGGCTGAAACTGCAATCACAAAAAAAAAACGCAACAGCAAAACAAGCCATTGTGCCGACCTGTTCTGCGAGTGTATCTGTGTAAATCTATACAAACGCACGGCACGTAGTTTCCCTCGTTCACAGACGTTCCTCAGGTTGAAAAGAATCGTTAAAAGCAAAAATACAAATAGGCGATTACCGTAAAAACAAGAATATTTGATTCCTGCTGCCAAAAAAAGAGAGATATTGAGGCGTCTCGGGATCTATACAGCGGCCTGCTTGGTTAGATACACTTTCACATATTATTATTATTTGTTAAGTGTCAACACATTCCGCAGCGCTATACAAAGGTGCAATGGGTAAAGACAGGACAATTCAACAATACAAGTGGCAAGAAAAAGTATGTGAACCCTTTGGGGTTACGTGGAGTTTTGCATGAATTGGTCATAAAATGTCTCTGATCTTCATCTAAGTCACAACAATTTGAAAAACACAGTCTGCTTAAAATAATACAACACAAACATTATATGTTTTCATGTGTTTATTGAACGTAACATGTAAACATTCACAGTGCAGGGTGGGAAAAGTATGTGAACCCCTAGCCTAATGACTTCTCCAAGAGCTAATTGGAGCCAGGAGTGAGCCAACCTTGAGTCCGATCAGTGTGATATTATTGGATGTGTTGCTGAAAGCTGCCCTTTAAAAACACACACACAGTTTTGGGTTTACTGGTTTCAAGAATCACTGCCTGATGTGAACCATGCCTCGCAGAAAAGAGCTCTCAGAAGACCTACGATCAAGAATTGTTGACTTGCATGAAGCTGGAAAGGGTTACAAAAGTATCTCCAAAAGCCTTGATCTTCATGTGTCCACGGTAAGACAGACTGTTTACAAATGGAGAAAGTTCAGCACTGTTGCTACTCTCCCTAGGCGTGGTCGTCCTGTAAAGATGACTGCAAGAGCTCAGCGCAGAATGCTTAATGAGGTAAAGAAGAATCCTAGAGTGTCAGCTAAAGACTTACAGAAATCTCTGGCACATGCTAACATTTTTGTTGACACATCTACAATAAGGAAAACATTAAACAAGAATGGAGTACATGGGAGGACACCACGGAGGAAGTCATTGCTGTCCAAAAAGAATATTGCAGCACGTTTTTAGTTTGCAAAAGAGCACCTGGATGTTCCACAGCACTACTGGCAAAATATTCTGTAGACAGATGAAAGCAAAATTGAGTTGTTTGGAAAAAACACACAACACTATGTGTGGAGAAAAAAAGGCACAGCACACAAACATCAAAACCTCATCCCCACTGTAAAACATGGCGGAGGGAGCATCATGGTTTGGAGGCTGCTTTGCTGCCTCAGGGCCTGGACGGATTGTTGTCATTGATGGAAAAATGAATTCCAGAGTTTATCAAGACATTTTGCAGGAAAACGTAAGACCATCTGTACGCCAACTGAAGCTCTGCAGAGGATGGGTGATGCAACAGGACAATGACCCAAAGCATACAAGTAATTCAACAAAAGAATGGCTTCAACGAAACAAAATACGCCTTCTGGAGTGGCCCAGTCAGAGTCCTGACCTCAACCCGATTGAAATGCTGTGGCATGACCTTAAGAGAGCGATTCACACCAGACATCCCAAGAATATTGCTACACTGAAACAGTTTTGTGAAGAGGAGTGGTCCAAAATTACTCCAGATCGTTGTGCAGGTCTGATCTGCAACTACAGGAAACGTTTGGTTGAGGTTATTGCTGCCAAAGGAGGGTCAACCAGTTATTAAGTCCAAAGGTTCACATACTTTTTCCACCCTGCACTGTGAATGTTTACATGCTATGTTCAATAAAAACATGAAAACAAATAATGTTTGTGTTGTATTATTTTAAGCAGACTGTGTTTTTCAAATTGTTGTGACTTAGATGAAGATCAGAGCACATTTTATGACCAATTCATGCAAAACTCCACGTAATCCCGAAGGGTTCACATACTTTTTGTTGCCACTGTACATAAAGGAGGCAGGTCAGTATTCCTGCCAGCAGATACAGGAGGACACATGCGATAAAAACAATAGTTTAGGAAATGATCCCCTGCCGGATAGATTCCCCGATAAATACATATATACTTTATATACAGCCACTCACTAACATGCTGATCGGATGTTTTTTAGACGTGCAGAGCTGAAAAATGTGGTTCGGTTCGGATTGTTTCAGAATCCAAAAATATTAAAATCGGTTGATTCAGAATATAAGAAACGTCCAATATATTCGTCCGTTTATGATATTATTCGGAAGCTTTATGGATAATACATAAAGTAAAAAAAAAAAAACTGGTTGAGGGCTAGGGTATAGAGCTAGAGCTAGAATTAGCTTAGGATAACGGTTAGGCTAGGGTATAGAGCTAGAGCTAGAATTAGCTTAGGATAACGGTTAGGCTAGGGTATAGAGCTAGAGCTAGAATTAGCTTAGGATGATGGTTAGGCTAGGGTATAGAGCTAGAGCTAGAATTAGCTTAGGATAATGGTTAGGCTAGGGTATAGAGCTAGAGCTAGAATTAGCTTAGGATAATGGTTAGGCTAGGGTATAGAGCTAGAGCTAGAATTAGCTTAGGGTAACAGTTCGTTTCGGGCTAGAGTGAGGGCTAGAGCTAGAATTACCTTAGGGTAACGGTTCGGTTCGGGCTAGGGTGAGGGTTAGAGCTAGAACTAGCTTAGGGTAATGGTTAGGCTAAGACTAGGGTGAGGGCTAGAGCTAGAATTAGCTTAGGGTACAAGTTAGGTTAGGGCTAGGGTGAGGGTTAGATCTAGAATTAGCTTAGGGTAACGGTTAGGGCTAGGCTGATGGTTAGAGCTAGAATTAACTTAGGGTAATGGTTAGGTTAGGGCTAGGGTGAGGGTTAGAGCTAGAATTAGCTTAGGGTAATGTTAGGTTAGGGCTAGGGTGAGGGTTAGAGCTAGAATTAGCTTAGGGTAATGGTTAGGTTAGGGCTAGGCTATGGGCGACAATTTCTGGGTGTCATATGATTAGGGTCAGGGCTAGGATTGAGTTAATTTTGATAACTGTAAAAAATGAATAGGGAAGGATCTGCGTATGCTTTGTTACATTTATTAAAACCTGAGAGCAATCAGACGGGCAGGGAAGGTGTACGAGCATCTGATTCATTACCCAAAGTCTGCATTTTTATTAGATCTATGGTTAGAGACTTAAAGGGACGCTCTACTCATCCTGACCTCTCTATAGTTATAATGTGGTCAGGGTGTGAGGAGCGCCCCCCTTTCTCCCCTTCCTGCTCCCCAGATGTGGAGAAATCACAGGGTGAAGCAGAAGAGTTTCCTCCACCCAGCATCACCAGGAGCTGGGACTTCTGAATTTCCCGGCTGACAGTCACCAGATCGGTCACTAGCGATGTCACACACAGAGAGCAGTCGACGTCACCTTGTGAGATCAATCGCTGTAGGGAGCGTTCTCAGAGAAGCAGCGATGGATCAGATCTGTGCATGCGCGTGCGGCTCCCATCCATCGCTCTGCACAGCCAGGTGCTACGGAACTTGTGTATGGAAAGTGCTCAATATGCGGTTCCTACACTTTGCAAGTTGTGTAAGAGAACAAATTGGGAAGAAAAGCATCAGGGACTTCCGTGTTTGGGAATCCTTGAGCCAAAGAGGAGGAGCAGCGAGCAAAGAGGGGCAAAAGGGAGCAAAATCGCCCCCACCCAAAAAAAAAAAAGGGCTGATGAGCAGGATCTCCCCAACTATTTAAGGACAGAAAAAGGGAAGTCTATGAGCATAACTGCTGTACATCGCTCTTGGCAGACACAGCACTGCCCTGCTGCATCTCATGATGATCTGCTGTCCCCTGGGTGCTCCTGTCTTGTTTACACGCACATCAGCAGGCGATAACAAAGCTGGCATTACCTGATGTTACATCATCCTCAACTAGGAATGCATACATTCACCTCTACACGCCTCCCCCTAAGATAGAAAAAAGCACACCAATGAAACCCATTGACAATGCTGCTTATCTATGGCTCACCTCAGTCCCTCCTTTTAACCCTTTCCCTACAAAGTAATTTTTGATGAAAAAAATCCCAACATTTATTTGAACCACAGGATGAGTCGTTAAAGGGTCTCTCTACTTATCCTGACCACTGCACAGTTTTAAAATGGTCAGGATGTGAGGAGGGCCCCCCTTCTCCCCTACCCCTGCTGTACTGTAACGCAGAATCCCTGAGTGAAGTGGAGGAGTTTCCTGCACCCAGCCCAACATCACCAGCAGCTGGGATTTTTGAATTTCCCGGCTACCAGTCACCAGATCGGTCACTAGTGATGTCACACACAGAGAGCAGTCAACGTCACCCTCTGAGACCAGTCGCCGCAGTGAGCGTCCTCAGGGAGGCGACGATGGTCAGATCTGTGCATGAGCGTCTAGCTCCCATCCATCACTCTGTGCAGGCGCTGCATAACTTGCGTATGTAAAGTGTGGATGTCCCGCAGAAAAGCACAATTTGTGGTTCCTATTGTCAAGACCCTTCTGGTTAAGGCTCAGCGGCCGGCAGCACCGTCCTCGCTGCTCGATGGCTGGCCGCTAAGTGATTTTGCCAACAATTGCGGCCACAGGTCAGCGACGCAGACCAGAATTAACAAACCCAGCAGTGATGGAGTTTCATTGCCCTGTCGTGGCTTATCCTATACAGTGCATTTCTTCTTTTGGTTATCATATTTCAGTGTATGACTCTGGCTTTGTCTTTGACTAGTCTTGACTAATGTTAACCCTTACGTTCCTTAATTTATTCTGGCTCTGACCCCTGGTTCTGTCTGATTACCCCTTCTGTCTCTGACCCCTGGTCCTGTCTCTGACCCCTGGTCCTGTCTGATTACCCGCTCTGGCTCTGACCCCTGGTTCTGTCTATCTGCTCTGGCTCTCTGACCCTTGGTTCTGTCTGATTACCCGCTCTGGCTCTGACCCCTGGTTCTGTCTGATTACCCGCTCTGGCTCTGACCCCTGGTTCTGTCTATCTGCTCTGGCTCTCTGACCCCTGGTTCTGTCTGATTACCCGCTCTGGCTCTGACCCCTGGTTCTGTCTATCTGCTCTGGCTCTCTGACCCTTGGTTCTGTCTGATTACCCGCTCTGGCTCTGACCCCTGGTTCTGTCTGATTACCCGCTCTGGCTCTGACCCCTGGTTCTGTCTATCTGCTCTGGCTCTCTGACCCCTGGTTCTGTCTGATTACCCGCTCTGGCTCTGACACCTGGTTCTGTCTATCTGCTCTGGCTCTCTGACCCCTGGTCCTGTCTGATTACCCGTTCTGGCTCTGACCCCTGGTTCTGTCTGATTACCTGCTCTGGCTCTGACCCCTGGTTCTGTCTGATTATCCCTTCTGGCTCTGACCCCTGGTTCTGTCTATCCGCTCTGGCTCTCTGACCCCTGGTTCTGTCTGATTACTCGTTCTGGCTCTGACCCCTGGTTCTGTCTGACTATCCGTTTTGGTCTGATCCCTGGTACTGTCTGATTACCCATTTTGGCTCTGACTCTTGACTACCCATTCTAGTTCCTAACTTCGGCTTGTCCTGAATCTGTTAACCTGTGTGTCTGTCCTGTGCTAGCTATCTGGCTATTCTTAAGACCGGCAGTGTAGCTAGGTAGTGTCTGCATGTAGGAATCAAGGGATTCCTTACGCCACGCAAGCTGCATAGGAGAGCAAATTGCACAGAAAAGCTTTGGGGGCTTCTGGGTTTGGGAATCCCTGATCCAAAGCTGCGTGTAGCGAGGGACAAAAGGTGAGTAAAATCACCAAAAAATAACCTTTACAGAAATATTACTGGGATGAAAGGTTCTAAACTGTAGATGGCGTCCCTTATCTTAACATCTTAGCTTTATCAATTCATTGATTTTATCCTTACTATTAGACCTCCCTCGTATTCACATTCCTTTTAGCGTTGTGACCCTGCCTTTTCTCACAGCAGGGTATATGGATACACAGCCGTACATTTTCACGCAACTCAAGGCTTCGTTTTTCTGTTAAAAAAAGCAGAGAATTTGAAAGAGATAAGTTCCAGGTGAGATTTTTTACGGTATTACGGGATGCAGAAGATGCCCGTGCATCATCAGGCAACCAGTAGGCTGTTAGGGCTGATCTTGGCGCTGAGGACAGCTGGGAATCCTAGTTGGTAGAGATCCGTAGAGGCCAGGTCAGACACCGATCTACAAGAAGGATTGTTTCAGAACACAGTGTATCTTTTCTAAAGTATAAAGTGTATAAGTATAAAGTATCTCTATCCCTGTGCTGGAGCGTACAGATGGACTCGTCTCACGCCACCGCTGGGAAATGGTCGTTATTAATCAGCCTGGCATATCTGTTGCGCGGGGATTACAAGGCCTGATCCATCCCTTTCGTAAGTAGGACATAAGTGGAACAAGGCTCTTAAAATCCAGGTCCCTTCCTCGCTGTGTTCTTCCCATCTGCCAGGCGTCCCTCCGCGGGATCCACCTTGGTCAGGCTCGCAGCAGCTGGGCAGGGAGTGGGAATGGGGAAACCTGCTTATTAATAATCGCGGACTCACGAATATGCTTTGTTACGGGCAGCAAACCACAGGAGACGCAGCCTTTCAGCTCCACGATATTTATATATGTCCCAACACTCAACTTGTTTAAAAGGAGAGGGGGGGGGGGGCGCACGTTATTTAGTTTCTCCCAATTCTCCCCAGAGGAATCCAGACATTCCTAATTTGTATCCAACCCGCAGAGGGCAACGTATAACAATAGGGGGAGCGTCAGACGTCACAGGAGCGGCTTTACCTTCTGTTTTATGAGTACCTTAGAGACACGGAAGGGGTTTATTCACTAAATGGTGAGCCTGGGAAGAACCTAAAACCGAGAAAAAGTCTCCAACTCGGACAAATGTAAGAGCGTGATTTCTTTTATATATTTTTTCTTAAAAAAGACCATTAGTCATTTTCAACAAAAGCCTTTTATGTTACACAACACTTTGTATTTTTGTTTTTTTTAGACGCAAATTTTGTGTCCTGATTTTTTTATGGTGTAACAGACCTTTTTTAAATTTTTTTTAACCCCTTCACCCCCCCCCCCGTGTGGGAACCTGTTACTTTTTCTGAGAAAATACCTGATTTTATCCAAAACTGAATTTTTTTTCGCATCTATTTTGGCGCGTTGTGTTTTATGAATAAAATGACTCTATATAAAACAATGACCTTGCTCGCGGTGTGGGAAATGAGAAGGTGAGTAACGGCATTTTATACGTGATAAATGGACAATGCCACTGCTTTGGAACAACTAAAAAAAATAATTAATTTTTTTATTTATGCAAGCGCGATGACCACGCAGTACTGGGACGATGCACTTAGCGAGTCCTCCGCACCCTAGTGGAGGACTTGCTCAGCGCATCGTCAAACGCTAAGGGGTTAAGAGAGGCATCGATGGAAAGCTCAGACCGTGACCTTTCCAGTGATGCCTCTTTTTTTTGTAGCTCCTCTGGATGAGGCGCTAGAGGGTTCCAAAGTCAATAGGTGCTCGCCTTCAATTAGATAATTACTGCAGTAATTAATATGTTGCAGCATAAAATGAGGTCATGTGACTCCATGAATACACTGCATGAGCAGGTTTGTCCATCAATGGGTTTTTTCTCCCTGATGGCACAGCGGGCATATTCCAAGATCGCAATGCCAGGATTCACCGGGCTCAAATTGTGCAAGAGTGGTTGAGGGAGCATGAGACATAATTTTCACACATTGATTGGCCACCGGACAGTCCAGACCTTAACCCCATTGAGGTTAGTCTTTGGGATAATGTGCTGGAGAAGACTTTACGCAGCGCTGCGACTCTCCCATCATCAATGCAAGATCTAGGCCACAAATTGTGGATTATTCCAGTCTTGGTGTCAAAATAATCTTAATTTTAATAAAGACAGGAGGCGAATATTGTGTGTGTATATATATATATATATGTGTCAAGCTGCCAAGGATAGGTCCTGCGCCAGACTGAGCATGTAACCCAAGTAGACGGTGATTCGGATGCCTTGTGAGCGTGGAAGACCCTCTTCATATTTAGTTTGGACCTTTAGCAGGGATGTGTACACCTTAGCCTTATGTTCAAGTGCTGTAAGGAATGGACCACTAGACAGCAAGTCCCCTATCCTCTGGGCCTAATTCTTGTGCGCTTAGATTGGCGAGTTTAGCATCCAAGGGGTATAGAGCCGCTGTACGGCGGTCCACGGATAGGGCGAGCCTATTCTCTTACCATGTGTGGGTCTAGTTTTACCATGTCTTTGATTGGGGCTTCGTTGGCCAGTACAAGTAGAAGCGAGAAAGGACCTGAGACATCGAACAGATTGTCCTGTGGTAAGCGTAGGCCCTGCTCAAGACCCTTGCAAGGGTCGTACCCAGACGTCCCAAAAAATTGAACCAAGCGAACGGGTAAGAGTGAAAGAGTAGAGCGGGGGTCACCCGTCGTGATGTCAGAGTGGGGCTCACCCATCGAACCTAGCGCTAGTCGGCCCAACGGCAGTGCCACCTTCAACACCATCATCTGACTGGTCAGCCTGGTATTCATCTAACTGCTCGTAAGCAGCATCAAGCGGTGACTCTTACGAGTGGGGAAACCTGTGAAGCGCGTTTCCTAAGCGGACCTTTGCTTTTAGTGGCAGATTCGGATTAACCCTTCCAGGATTGTTTGCGTGAGAAGGAGGCCTTGTCAAAGTGATCAGAGGGTGCTGGGGAAGATACCCTGGACAATGGAGGGGGTCTGGTGGAGGTGGACTTGGGGCCAGAGCCGTGGGCAGCGTGTCAGTAATGGCCTGCAGTAACCAGGCCTGGAACACCTCAGAGATGGGAGTAGGATGAGGCGGAGCCATGGAAATAGTAGAGGGGGGGGTCACCCGGAGATCAGTGGAGGCTGCAGAGAGAACGGGGGTCACCCGTTTGTGGCGGGGGTCACCTGGTAGTTACCGGTCATGGGAGTCACCCGGTGGTAAGCGGTCATGGGGGGGGGGTCACCCTGGACCAAAGCAGAGAACAGAGTCCCAAAGTGGTGGGGTCCTAACTCAATGTGGCAGTGGGGTTCACCTACCTGGCACGGGGAGGTTGTGAAGTTTCAACCTCCGGAGCGCGTGCAGCACAATAGGAGGGATGAGGGTCACCCTGTATGTTTACATGGGGGGGGGGGGTCACCCTGTTTGTATTTTCATGGGGTCACCCTGTATGTGTTTTCAGGGGGTGGGGGACATCCTGTATGTGTTTTCATGGGGTCATCCTGTGTTTTCAGGGGGGGTCACCCTGTAGGTGTTTTCATGGGGGGGGGGGTCACCCTGTATGTGTTTTCATGGGGTCATCCTGTATGTTTATGTATTTTCATGGGGTCAGCCTGTGTTTTCAGGGGGGGTCACCCTGTATGTATTCTCATGAGGCTCAGCCTGTGTTTTCAGGGGGGGGTTACCCTGTATGTGTTTTTCATGGTGTCACCCTGTATGTGTATTTCCATGGGGGGGTCACCCTGTATGTGGTTTGCAGGGGGTCACCCTGTATGTTTATGTATTCTCATGAGTCTCAGCCTGTGTTTTCAGGGGGGGGGGGGTCACCCTGTTTGTATTTTCATGGGGTCAGCCTGTGTTTTCAGGGGGGGTTACCCTGTATGTGTTTTCATGGTGTCACCCTGTATGTGTATTTCCATGGGGGGGGGTCACCCTGTATGTGGTTTGCAGGGGGTCACCCTGTATGTGGTTTGCAGGGGGTCACCCTGTATGTGTTTTTCAGGGGGTCACCCTGTATGTGTTTTTCAGGGGGTCACCCTGTGGACAGCGCTGTACCGTGGAATTACGGGGGTCACCCAAAGCGGCAGTAGCGCGGGTCTCACCTGCGAGTAAATGTGCCAGGGTGTGGTGAGGCAGCAGGTCAGCCTGCCCTGCAGTCAGCGTGTTTCAGAGTCCGCGCAGGCAGATTGAGTACTTTGTGCCACAAAATGGCGGCGATCTCGTGAGGAGAGAGCAAACGGCCGACGCCCACGTGAATGGCAAGAATACCAATGTGGTAGTGGGAAAGGCTGCACCAAATGTGTGTGGGGGGGGGGGAACAACAAGCCCAAAAGAGGCCGGGGGGGCCACAAATCCGCCGAAACTCTGTGGAAAATAAACCCTCCACAGTGTCTGAGGAAAAAGTGACTTTTAGTGAGCGTGCCTGCCGGAGGGATAGTGCCCAGGCGGCAGGAATAAACAAAAGGCAATTAAACACCAAAACACAAGTAAACAACAAGTAATTCCTCACAGAAAAAGTAAATAAAGCAAAAAACTTCCGACAAGCAGGAGAAGAGTTTGGACACGACGCACGGGGAGGTGAGCAACAAAGAAAAGAGGACTTGGAATAAGGTTTGGTTTTCTTGTTCCAATGTTAACCCTTACTTTGCTGCTGGAGGTTCAGTAAAGAAAAGAGAAATAAGACGCCTCCTGTCGTGCAGTAAAATTAATGAGACGCTGGACGGGAATAAAAGCTGCGACATTGCAGGAGTTTATTGACACGATGCCGTGGCGTACGCGCGACGCAATCACAGCAAAAGGCGATGCAACCAGATATTACAAGGGGTGACTTTTTATTGGGCCAGGCAGCAACGGGTGTAAAAACCGTATATAGGGGTCACTGGTTTTATTCATTTTAAGAAATAATGAAGGTGCTATGTAATAGATTGAAGGCACGGCCTATACTTTCGGGTTCCCGCTCCCCCATTCTCCTCTCATGCATATACTGACACTCCGTATTGGGACCACTCACAGCACCCGGAGTGTCCTCACCACTCTCCAAGGAGGTCCTCGACGGGCTGACCCGACCCTCTGAGTGCAGGGGCTTGACGTCTCCCAGAAGGTCAGATCAACAAGAGATGACCCGAGCTGAAAGGATCGAGATCAAGAAGTGGCGGCCACCTCTCGTCCAGCCGTTGGATCGGCAGGACACTCCGGTCACGCGCTCCGGAGCCAGCGTTGCAGTTGCAATGGATAAAAAGTAAATGCAAAAAAAAAGGAGGGGACATGGAGGGAACAGGAGGGGTTAAAATGGTGTTAATGATTAACCCCTCCGTTTGCCAATATACCTGCTCTGAGGTAAAAATGGGACATCAAACCACGGCTGCCCTGCTGTTGACAGACTACAATTCCCAGAAATGTGAATGCGGCAGCTGGCCTGAGACTCATGGGAATTGTAGATCAGAATATTCTGGGAGGCTGGTGTGCAATAGCCCCGCCCTAGAGCTTTCTGAACTACAACTCCCATGATTCTCTGGCCATTTATTGCATTCAAAGAATTTTGGGAATTGTAGACTTCAATATCTAGGGGGGGTGGGGTTGGTGGCGGCGTTTGAGATTCCAGCTTTAGGTCATTATCATCATTTCTATAGCGCCAACGCTTTCTGTGACGCTGTACAATTAGAAGGCAGACTCTAACTTAATAGACTCCATGGCGTAGCTTTCTTGTCCTTGGAAATGACACACATGGCGTCACGGAGAGACGGGGAATCCGACAGCCAGGAATTCCATAAACACTGACGTCTACTGCGTGTGCTTTATCAAGCTTTTACGCATTACACGTCCCCGGAGCGCTCTTCATCGTGATCTGTGTACCCAGATTTATGTATCACACACACACACTCCAAGAAGAAACGGGCGGCTGGATCCAAAGACGCGCCTTACGTATGAGAAACGTGACGGACGCATGTTTATTAAACTTCATTCAAGAAAAAAGGCTTGTGGCTGGTTTCTGCAGAGTGACAGGAGCACCCGAGATGACACAATCACATACAACATATACGAAAAAAGAAGGAAGAGGGAGAAGAAAAAAAAGAAGGAAGAGGGAGAAGAAAAAAAAGAAGGAAGAGGGAGAAGAAAAAAAAGAAGGAAGAGGGAGAAGAAAAAAAAGAAGGAAGAGGGAGAAGAAAAAAAAAGAAGGAAGAGGGAAGGAAGAAAAAAAAAGAAGGAAGAGGGAGAAGAAAAAAAAGAAGGAAGAGGGAGAAGAAAAAAAAGAAGGAAGAGGGAGAAGAAAAAAAAGAAGGAAGAGGGAGAAGAAAAAAAGAAGGAAGAGGGAGAAGAAAAAAAGAAGGAAGAGGGAGAAGAAAAAAAGAAGGAAGAGGGAGAAGAAAAAAAGAAGGAAGAGGGAGAAGAAAAAAAAGAAGGAAGAGGGAGAAGAAAAAAAAGAAGGAAGAGGGAGAAGAAAAAAAGAAGGAAGAGGGAGAAGAAAAAAAGAAGGAAGAGGGAGAAGAAAAAAAGAAGGAAAGGGAGAAGAAAAAAAAGAAGGAAGAGGGAGAAGAAAAAAGAAGGAAGAGGGAGAAGATAAAAAGAAGGAAGAGGGAGGAAAGAAAGGAAGAGGGAGAAGAAAAAGGAAGAGGGAGAATAAATCAATGTAATTGCAGTATTAACGATACAGTTGACGAGGAATAACGCATCGACGGAAGATTTTTTTTTTTATCAGATTGAGATTTCTATTTTTCTTTCTTTGTGATAATCAGAATTATTAAAAATAAAAAAAATATATACAATAACCGCACACTTAAACTGCTTGAAGATTGAGACCCGGTCACTGAAACGCAGACACGCGCACACACACCCCTCATAGGGGCAAAAAAAAATAATCCAAAAAAAAGAAATAATTCAATGTGCGTGAAATTAGTGATCCGGGGGAAAAAAACGTGTTACAAAAAAACCACTTAAAGGATAGTCCAAAACAATGATGACTGGATGAGACGCAAATGAAGCTCTGCAGGGGTTAATACTCCTGCGATCACATGATCCTCCTGCGATCACATGATCCTCCCGCTGGGTACCATCACTATTATTTTAAGCTATCCGATCTTCTGATGTCCTGCAAGAGAGAACGGCCGGAAATTGTCATGTGGTTTGCGGGATTCCACCCTTGGCGAGCGTCTGTGTCCTTGCCAGACATTTCGGCAGGAATGAGCGGGATTTCCCCAGCGCTGCTGCTTCGATAAGAATTAAAAGAAAAACTAAGGGAAAGAAAAAAAAGAAGACGCCAGTCTCTCCAGTGTCGCTAGGTTTGTGTGTTTTTAAAGCAGCAAGGGCACTTCTAACCAGCCGGTGATACGCAGCCAGTCTTGGTCCTCCTTCCAGGAGATAGCAGGATATGGTCTCTAGTAGGCAACGTCTGCGTCTCCGCCCTGAGCGCCACTGAACAGGATGTGTGCCTTGGCGTTGATAAAATACGTGCTGACTATAGAGCTGACGAAGACCACGATCCCCACGAATAGCGTGATCATCTGGAGGAGGAGAGAGAGCGGGAGACCTGTGCATCAGATGGTACAAAAAAGCAGAGCAGGGCGACGCAATGCATGCGCACAGGTGTTAAAGTGAGCGTTTCTTGGCCTCCCCGCGTGGATGAGAGCGCCGTGTTCACCCTCTTACCTCTAACTTGTGACTGGGTACGAGGAAAATGCGGGCCCGGATCTCCTTCCAGCGGCTTTCTGTCCACGTGGAGTATTCGGTGGAACCCCACTCGCCCAATTCGAAGGCGGGAGATTCAGCCAGGCGGCTGCGGGTGGCGGTGCGCACGCACTGCGGAGTCCTTTCCGTCAGGTTGTCATTAAGGGGTCCCTGCACCCAGTAATAATCATACAGCTGTGTGAAAAGAAAAAACACAATACAGATATATATATATATATCATTCCGTGCAACTCCACCTTTCTTGCTGCACCACGGCCACACGACTGAAGCGACCTTTCTCGCTGCACCACGGCCACACGACTAAAGCGACCTTTCTCGCTGCACCGCGGCCACACGACTGAAACGACCTTTCTCGCTGCACCGCGGCCACACGACTGAAGCGACCTTTCTCGCTGCACCGCGGCCACACGACTGAAGCGACCTTTCTCGCTGCACCGCAGCCACACGACTGAAGCGACCTTTCTCGCTGCACCGCGGCCACACGACTGAAACGACCTTTCTCGCTGCACCGCGGCCACACGACTGAAGCGACCTTTCTCGCTGCACCGCGGCCACACGACTGAAGCGACCTTTCTCGCTGCACCGCGGCCACACGACTAAAGCGACCTTTCTCGCTGCACCACGGCCACACGACTGAAGCGACCTTTCTCGCTGCACCGCGGCCACACGACTGAAGCGACCTTTCTCGCTGCACCGTTGCCACACGACTGAAGCGACCTTTCTAGCTGCACCGCGGCCACACGACTGAAGCGACCTTTCTCACTGCACCGCGGCCACACGACTGAAGCGACCTTTCACGCTGCACCGCGTCCACACGACTGAAGCGACCTTTCTCGCTGCAACCGCGGCCACACGACTGAAGCGACCTTTCTCACTACACCGCGGCCACACGACCGAAGCGGCCTCTGATGGCTCACTGCTCACCAGAAATGATCCCAGCTCACACGGCAGGGCATTAAGTCATATGTTTCACTGGATAAAATGAGGACAATATCTACCTCCTTCTTGGCATCGGTGACTTTGCTGGGGTCCTGACACTCCTCCTTGGTGAAATTGACCATGGTCCCGGTGAGGTTGGCGAGCACAGAGAGGAGCAGCAGGGTGTGGTTGTTGGCGGTCTTGGTGCCTTGCATGGTTGCCGAGACGTAATATTGAGGCTGAAAATCAACTGCAGGAGGAAAAGAAAACAGTGATTGAGGTTTCCATCGAGCCGTGCCGCTGTCTGGATGCCCGTCCCATGCTCTGCCTTGCACACAGGTACCAAAACAATAAAACCCCCTCCTCCTGCATCGCATGACTCGCCTTAATTCCCCGCCTGTCCTTACCCAGTATCTTTGACCAGTCGGACCTGATGATAGACTGGAACCAGCTATTGTTGGACTTCACCAAAAATCCATACAACATCTTTGAGACCTGAAAAAAAAAGGCGCAAAAAAACGCTAGTGTGATCTTAGCCAAAAGACAAGCCGGCCACTCTATACCACTGATGGTGAATTCTGGTACCCCAGATGTTTCAGAACTACATGTCCCATGATGCTTAGTGACACTGAAGGCTGGCAGGGCATCATGGGACATGGTGGTCAGAAACATGTGGGGTGACAAGGTTCACCATCAGTGCTATAAAAGCAGCGCCTCCTGACTAAACCTGCGCTTTATTTTGCTTTAATGGAGTGACCGGCTCCTCTTTGGGGAATTTATCATTAGAAGAACAGGTCAAGCTGCTCATTTCGTGGAACCCGCTGGATTCTGAGAGCCGCCAGAGGTTTTCCTTACCGTTTTGGGATCTGCCGTGATGGCTGTAGTGTTTTCTCCCCCGGCGAGCCGGTACAGGGCGGTGGCGAGAACAGACGCCACATCTGCAAGGGACTACAACGCAAAGAAAGGATCAGACTTACAGCATGTAGAGAGCGCGGGCCAATCAATGGAACAATGCATACCAACAGCCTTAACCCCTTCACTACCAAACACTGGTATGTATGACTTTGCATAATAATACAATTTAAAAATGATCTCACAAAAACCCACTTTTGCAAACCTTTTAAATGCAAGACTAGTGTGCTCCCTGTGAGACCTTACCGTCACCCCGTATTACTGTAAAGAAGCTGCAAGGAGCAGCCCCCACCCTCACTGTAGGGAGAGCTGTGGGGTCAGTCGCTGTTGTACAGGGCTAATATTCAGGGGGTTATAAGGAGTGTAAATCCCTGTACAATACAGATACAAGGTGTTGCTGTAATTGCCATACACAGGCATTATGCAGCACATACAGATACAAGGTGTTGCTGTAATTGCCACACACAGGCATTATGCAGCACATACAGATACAAGGTGTTGCTGTAATTGCCATACACAGGCATTATGTGGCACATACAGATACAAGGTGTTGCTGTAATTGCCATACACAGGCATTATGCAGCACATACAGATACAAGGTGTTGCTGTAATTGCCATACACAGACATTATGCCGCACATACAGATACAAGGTGTTGCTGTAATTGCCATACACAGGCATTATGCGGCACATACAGATACAAGGTGTTGCTGTAATTGCAATACACAGGCATTATGCGGCACATACAGATACAAGGTGTTGCTGTAATTGCCACACACAGGCATTATGCAGCACATACAGATACAAGGTGTTGCTGTAATTGCCACACACAGGCATTATGCAGCACATACAGATACAAGGTGTTGCTGTAATTGCCACACACAGGCATTATGCGGCACATACAGATACAAGGTGTTGCTGTATTTGCCATACACAGGCATTATGCAGCACATACAGATACAAGGTGTTGCTGTAATAGCCATACACAGGCATTATGCAGCACATACAGATACAAGGTGTTGCTGTAATTGCCACACACAGGCATTATGCAGCACATACAGATATTGCATTGCTAATAATCTCATTCTGATCACTACAAACCCCATAAAGCAGGAGATCTCACCATTTTATTATCTGTCTGCAGCACATTTACTGCATCTGCCTGTATGCTGATAATGCAGACCCCGTGTGACATTGTCCCAGATAATGGACACCATCTAGAGTTTACAACCTTTCATCCCAGTGATATTTCTGTAAAGGCTATAAGCAATACATGGAGAATTAAAAATGGGCAAATTTACGTTATTTTAATCTTTTAACTAAGAAAAACAATAGCTCTGAAAAATGTCATAATTACCCCATATTTTAGTTTTACTGAAGGGCAGTAGTGATGAGGTTAATAATATAGCTGCAAGATATATAATCACACGCTTGTATGTATGTATATATTCTATATTGAGCTTATAAATGATTGCATTCTGACATTGTGATACTTTGTAATAAACCAGATGTATAGATTGTATTGTTGTATGTTGTCACCTTGGCCGCCTCGGTCACATACTCCAGCACTTGGTCGTCAGACAGTCCTTCGGGGTAATCCATATGAATGCTGTCAGCCGTGTCGTACATGCTGTGGAAATATCTGTGCAGGGAGGACACGGCATATTATTTACAGAGACTGCCCCCTACAGGATGGCCAAGTAAAGTCACCCTGATTCCCCATGATAAACCCGAGAGGGCTTCTCTTTAAAAAGATCAAAGCCGCGTGAAGTGAACTACTGTTCTACCACAGCGAGCTCCGACGTGCCCACGCGTGACGCAGAGAGGCCAGCCTCATATGGCCAATACAGCCCAAAAAGTTCCTGTATCCCGACCCAATCCTTTATAACATCACAGCGAAGGGAGACGGGCCGCGCACAGACGAGGCACGCACAGACAGGCCGTCTCTGTGCAGCACAGCATTTGTACACTCTAGTGCTGCAGCAGGAAGGGGATTGCCACTCTCGTGTCGCGTCTCCCACTCTCCTGCCGCGTCTCCCTTCCTCGTCCCATGTAACGGCTCGGTTCTTGCTCCTGATCGCCCCAGCTATCTTCCGTTACACGTCTCTTTGGATACTGCACAATGCATAAACCTTTAATATATATTCTGCCCAGTACCCTGAGCTCTTACTTGTTACTGTACGAACCGCTGTGATCGGTCAGCACCACGCCAGGTATGTTCCGGGCCCTCAGGAAACGCTGGAAGGAAGCAGGAGGGAGCGGCTGCGACTGATTGACCTCTTGGACTGTGACATTGGGACTCGTGCTGGCATTGCGGAGGTGCTCGATCAGATTCTGTACCTGCGAAGCAGAGTGGGAAACCCCCATAGAGTGTCAGGTACGAGCCGCCTCGCTTCCTGCTCACCTGAGAAAGTGCTCCACAAACGAGGGACTGTGAAACGCTGGGACATGAGAGAAGACAGAGCAGCCAAAGGGAGGAGCAGGGGTGGACAAGGGAGCTTTGAACATGGAGACGTCGTATTATCGCCCACTGGATGGTCCTGTGTTTCTATTTACACGCTGGGAAGTCATTGGATTGCTGGGAAACGTGTGCATGGACTTACCTCTGTGTTCACGGTCTCATTCGTCCGGGACACGGGGTCCGTGTGAAGCCAGAGGAGCGAATCATTTCTCAGGGCCACCTAGAAGACAAGCAGAGCGCTATTATATATCCTCAGGATGACTCAAACGAGGTGCCCTGGCTCCAGGATGACAGGACAGCCGCACTCTCCCCCTCTCCGTCCATTCTTCTTCATCATTAAGCTAAAGGGTTAATATTCCATGGATTAAATCTAGGTGCACAGCACACCTCAGCTCTTATTTATTGCATCACCAGTGCACTAATGTCTTCTTGGACTTTTATCCCTTTTTCTTTGATCATGGAAGCGCTCCCTAAAGTGGAGACTGCGCTGCTATAGGGCTGTGTTTACACTCCATCTAGTGGTGGTTTATTGGAAATGCAGCCTGCCTAAAGACGCGGGGCTCTTAAAGGGACAGTACCGTTTACACGAGCTGTAACTAGATTACGTGTGCGTCTGCAGTGATATCATGTTCGGTTGCTTAAAGCCTGGAACGACCTTTGATCTCAAAGCAGCCGGTATGAGAATCGGTGCAGAGTTATAGTTGATGTTGGCAGGTGAGCTTACACTCTAATGCCCATCAGACTGAAAACCTCGGGTGCTACACATAGGGCGAGGTCCAGGGTAGGACTAGTTTAATAATGTCATTACCTTTTGAGAATAGAGCAGCAGCGCATTCAGTACCTGGTTAAGCTCAATGAATGCCTTGATGTTGGTGAGATTGATTGGAAAGCGTCCTTTCTCCATGTCATACACCATGCGCGAACTGCCGATGTAATCGAATACCTCCTGCAATGACATTGCATCACAAGTTACAGAGGAGATACCTCATACGTTGAGATGTCGCCAAGAGGCAAACTGGGCCGGCCAGAGCCTCTCGGGTATTTATCACAAAGACACAAAAGAGAGCGACAGAGTGCTGCGTCGTGTACCTGGAATGTGCCGACCATGCTCTGCCTCTCTATTGGAAAAGTGCTGAGCCCCTGCGCTCCTTTCCCTTTCTGTCCAATGACCCGCTCATGTGTTTATTTATAGTGGATCATTCTCCCTATTTTCTACGTGTGCTGGGCCCTGCCGGCCCGCTCCTACTCACGCAGAGCCCTGCCGGCCAGCTCCTACTCACGCAGAGCCCTGCCGGCCCGCTCCTACTCACGCAGAGCCCTGCCGGCCCGCTCCTACTCACGCAGAGCCCTGCCGGCCCGCTCCTACTCACGCAGAGCCCTGCCGGCCCGCTCCTACTCACGCAGAGCCCTGCCGGCCCGCTCCTACTCACGCAGAGCCCTGCCGGCCCGCTCCTACTCACGCAGAGCCCTGCCGGCCCGCTCCTACTCACGCAGAGCCCTGCCGGCCCGCTGCTACTCACGCTGTGCCCTGCCGGCCCGCTGCTACTCACGCTGTGCCCTGCCGGCCCGCTCCTACTCACGCTGTGCCCTGCCGGCCCGCTCCTACTCACGCTGTGCCCTGCCGGCCCGCTCCTACTCACGCTGTGCCCTGCCGGCCCGCTCCTACTCACGCTGTGCCCTGCCGGCCCGCTCCTACTCACGCTGTGCGCTGCCGGCCCGCTCCTACTCACGCTGTGCGCTGCCGGCCCGCTCCTACTCACGCTGTGCGCTGCCGGCCCGCTCCTACTCACGCTGTGCGCTGCCGGCCCGCTCCTACTCACGCTGTGCCCTGCCCGCCCCTACTCACGCTGTGCCCTGCCCGCCCCTACTCACGCTGTGCCCTGCCCGCCCCTACTCACGCTGTGCCCTGCCCGCCTGCTCCTACTCATGCAGAGCCCTGCCCGCCCACTCATGCAGAGCCCTCCCCGCCGGTTCCATCTCATACTCTGCCCTGCTCCCCGGTTCGATTTCATACAGACCCCTACACGTTCTTACCCCTTCAAAGAAAGCAAATATGATGTTTGTTGGCAGTTCCTGAGCATCTGGCAACTTGTGAAGAGCTTCTGCAGCAGCCAGCGCTGTGACCATCCCAGACACGGTGCTTTCTGCCCCCGGAGCAAGATTCCAAAAGAAAGACCGGCTGTCCATCTGTACGGAAAGAATAGCGATCAAGTACCAGAGGGCGACACATAACCCCCCCCCCCTACACCTAATGAATGGTTTCCAGCATCTCCTGCTCGAGAAAACATGAGCCGCTTTATACAGGGTCTGTGATCGGGCTCGGCTCTTTATACAGGGTCTGTGATCAGGCTCGGCTCTTTATACAGGGTCTGTGATCAGGCTCGTCTCTTTATACAGGGTCTGTGATCGGGCTCGTCTCTTTATACAGGGTCTGTGATCGGGCTCGTCTCTTTATACAGGGTCTGTGATCGGGCTCGTCTCTTTATACAGGGTCTGTGATCGGGCTCGTCTCTTTATACAGGGTCTGTGATCGTCTCTTTATACAGGGTCTGTGATCGTCTCTTTATACAGGGTCTGTGATCGGGCTCGTCTCTTTATACAGGGTCTGTGATCAGGCTCGTCTCTTTATACAGGGTCTGTGATCAGGCTCGTCTCTTTATACAGGGTCTGATCAGGCTCGTCTCTTTATACAGGGTCTGTGATCGGGCTCGTCTCTTTATACAGGGTCTGTGATCAGGCTCGTCTCTTTATACAGGGTCTGTGATCGGGCTCGTCTCTTTATACAGGGTCTGTGATCAGGCTCGTGTCTTTATACAGGGTCTGTGATCGTCTCTTTATACAGGGTCTGTGATCGGGCTCGTCTCTTTATACAGGGTCTGTGATCAGGCTCGTCTCTTTATACAGGGTCTGTGATCAGGCTCGTCGCTTTATACAGGGTCTGTGATCGGGCTCGTCGCTTTATACAGGGTCTGTGATCAGGCTCGTCTCTTTATACAGGGTCTGTGATCAGGCTCGTCTCTTTATACAGGGTCTGATCGGGCTCGTCTCTTTATACAGGGTCTGTGATCGGGCTCGTCTCTTTATACAGGGTCTGTGATCAGGCTCGTCTCTTTATACAGGGTCTGTGAGCCGGCTCGTCTCTTTATACAGGGTCTGTGATCAGGCTCGTCTCTTTATACAGAGTCTGTGATCAGGCTCGTCTCTTTATACAGGGTCTGTGATCAGGCTCGTCTCTTTATACGGGTCTGTGATCAGGCTCGTCTCTTTATACAGGGTCTGTGATCGGGCTCGTCTCTTTATACAGGGTCTGTGATCAGGCTCGTCTCTTTATACAGGGTGTCTGATCGGGCTCGTCTCTTTATACAGGGTCTGATCGGGCTCGTCTCTTTATACAGGGTCTGTGATCAGGCTCGTCTCTTTATACAGGGTCTGTGATCGGGCTCGGCTCTTTATACAGGGTCTGTGATCAGGCTCGTCTCTTTATACAGGGTCTGTGATCGGGCTCTGTGATCAGGCTCGTCTCTTTATACAGGGTCTGTGATCGGGCTCGTCTCTTTATACAGGGTCTGTGATCGGGCTCTGTGATCAGGCTCGTCTCTTTATACAGGGTCTGTGATCAGGCTCGTCTCTTTATACAGGGTCTGTGATCGGGCTCGTCTCTTTATACAGGGTCTGTGATCAGGCTCGTCGCTTTATACAGTGTCTGTGATCAGGCTCGTCTCTTTATACAGGGTCTGTGATCAGGCTCGTCTCTTTATACAGGGTCTGAGCGGGCTCGTCTCTTTATACAGGGTCTGTGATCAGGCTCGTCTCTTTATACAGGGTCTGTGATCGGGCTCGTCTCTTTATACAGGGTCTGTGATCGGGCTCGTCTCTTTATACAGGGTCTGTGATCAGGCTCGTCTCTTTATACAGGGTCTGTGATCGGGCTCGTGTCTTTATACAGGGTCTGTGATCGGGCTCGTGTCTTTATACAGGGTCTGTGATCAGGCTCGTCTCTTTATACAGGGTCTGTGATCAGGCTCGTCGCTTTATACAGGGTCTGTGATCAGGCTCGTCGCTTTATACAGGGTCTGTGATCAGGCTCGTCGCTTTATACAGGGTCTGTGATCGGGCTCGTCTCTTTATACAGGGTCTGTGATCAGGCTCGTCTCTTTATACAGGGTCTGTGATCAGGCTCGTCTCTTTATACAGGGTCTGTGAGCCGGCTCGTCTCTTTATACAGGGTCTGTGATCGGGCTCGTCTCTTTATACAGGGTCTGTGATCAGGCTCGTCTCTTCATACAGGGTCTGTGATCAGGCTCGTCTCTTTATACAGGGTCTGTGATCAGGCTCGTCGCTTTATACAGGGTCTGTGATCAGGCTCGTCTCTTTATACAGGGTCTGTGATCAGGCTCGTCTCTTTATACAGGGTATGAGCGGGCTCGTCTCTTTATACAGGGTCTGTGATCAGGCTCGTCTCTTTATACAGGGTCTGTGATCAGGCTCGTCTCTTTATACAGGGTCTGTGATCAGGCTCGTCTCTTTATACAGAGTCTGTGATCAGGCTCGTCTCTTTATACAGGGTGTCTGATCGGGCTCGTCTCTTTATACAGGGTCTGATCGGGCTCGTCTCTTTATACAGGGTCTGTGATCGGGCTCGGCTCTTTATACAGGGTCTGTGATCAGGCTCGTCTCTTTATACAGGGTCTGTGATCAGGCTCGTCTCTTTATACAGGGTCTGTGATCAGGCTCGTCTCTTTATACAGGGTCTGTGATCAGGCTCGTCTCTTTATACAGGGTCTGTGATCGTCTCTTTATACAGGGTCTGTGATCAGGCTCGTCTCTTTATACAGGGTCTGTGATCAGGCTCGTCTCTTTATACAGGGTCTGTGATCAGGCTCGTCTCTTTATACAGGGTCTGTGATCAGGCTCGTCTCTTTATACAGGGTCTGTGATCGGGCTCGGCTCTTTATACAGGGTCTGTGATCAGGCTCGTCTCTTTATACAGGGTCTGTGATCGGGCTCTGTGATCAGGCTCGTCTCTTTATACAGGGTCTGTGATCGGGCTCGTCTCTTTATACAGGGTCTGATCGGGCTCGTCTCTTTATACAGGGTCTGATCGGGCTCGTCTCTTTATACAGGGTCTGTGATCAGGCTCGTCTCTTTATACAGGGTCTGTGATCGGGCTCGGCTCTTTATACAGGGTCTGTGATCAGGCTCGTCTCTTTATACAGGGTCTGTGATCGGGCTCTGTGATCAGGCTCGTCTCTTTATACAGGGTCTGTGATCGGGCTCGTCTCTTTATACAGGGTCTGTGATCGGGCTCGTCTCTTTATACAGGGTCTGTGATCGGGCTCGTCTCTTTATACAGGGTCTGTGATCAGGCTCGTCTCTTTATACAGGGTCTGAGCGGGCTCGTCTCTTTATACAGGGTCTGTGATCGGGCTCGTCTCTTTATACAGGGTCTGTGATCAGGCTCGTCTCTTTATACAGGGTCTGTGATCAGGCTCGTCTCTTATACAGGGTCTGTGATCAGGCTCGTCTCTTTATACAGGGTCTGTGATCAGGCTCGTCTCTTTATACAGGGTCTGTGATCAGGCTCGTCTCTTTATACAGGGTCTGTGATCAGGCTCGTCTCTTTATACAGGGTCTGTGATCAGGCTCGTCTCTTTATACAGGGTCTGTGATCAGGCTCGTCTCTTTATACAGGGTCTGTGATCAGGCTCGTCTCTTTATACAGGGTCTGTGATCAGGCTCGTCTCTTTATACAGGGTCTGTGATCAGGCTCGTCTCTTTATACAGGGTCTGTGATCAGGCTCGTCTCTTTATACAGGGTCTGTGATCAGGCTCGTCTCTTTATACAGGGTCTGTGATCAGGCTCGTCTCTTTATACAGGGTCTGTGATCAGGCTCGTCTCTTTATACAGGGTCTGTGATCAGGCTCGTCTCTTTATACAGGGTCTGTGATCGGGCTCGTCTCTTTATACAGGGTCTGTGATCAGGCTCGTCTCTTTATACAGGGTCTGTGATCAGGCTCGTCTCTTTATACAGGGTCTGTGATCAGGCTCGTCTCTTTATACAGGGTCTGTGATCGGGCTCGTCTCTTTATACAGGGTCTGTGATCAGGCTCGTCTCTTTATACAGGGTCTGTGATCAGGCTCGTCTCTTTATACAGGGTCTGTGATCGGGCTCGTCTCTTTATACAGGGTCTGTGATCAGGCTCGTCTCTTTATACAGGGTCTGTGATCGGGCTCGTCTCTTTATACAGGGTCTGTGATCAGGCTCGTCTCTTTATACAGGGTCTGTGATCGGGCTCGTCTCTTTATACAGGGTCTGTGATCAGGCTCGTCTCTTTATACAGGGTCTGTGATCAGGCTCGTCTCTTTATACAGGGTCTGTGATCAGGCTCGTCTCTTTATACAGGGTCTGTGATCGGGCTCGTCTCTTTATACAGGGTCTGTGATCAGGCTCGTCTCTTTATACAGGGTCTGTGATCAGGCTCGTCTCTTTATACAGGGTCTGTGATCAGGCTCGTCTCTTTATACAGGGTCTGTGATCAGGCTCGTCTCTTTATACAGGGTCTCTGATCAGGCTCGTCTCTTTATACAGGGTCTCTGATCAGGCTCGTCTCTTTATACAGGGTATGAGCGGGCTCGTCTCTTTATACAGGGTCTGTGATCAGGCTTGTCTCTTTATACAGGGTCTGTGATGTGGCTCGTCGCTTTATACAGGGTCTGTGATCAGGCTCGTCTCTTTATACAGGGTCTGTGAGCCGGCTCGTCTCTTTATACAGGGTCTGTGATCGTCTCTTTATACAGGGTCTGTGATCAGGCTCGTCTCTTTATACAGGGTCTGTGATCGGGCTCGTCTCTTTATACAGGGTCTGTGATCAGGCTCGTCTCTTTATACAGGGTCTGTGATCAGGCTCGTCTCTTTATACAGGGTCTGTGATCGGGCTCGTCTCTTTATACAGGGTCTGTGATCAGGCTCGTCGCTTTATACAGGGTCTGTGATCAGGCTCGTCTCTTTATACAGGGTCTGTGATCAGGCTCGTCTCTTTATACAGGGTCTGTGATCAGGCTCGTCTCTTTATACAGGGTCTGTGATCAGGCTCGTCTCTTTATACAGGGTCTGTGATGTGGCTCGTCTCTTTATACAGGGTCTGTGATCAGGCTCGTCTCTTTATACAGGGTCTGTGATCAGGCTCGTCTCTTTATACAGGGTCTGTGATCAGGCTCGTCTCTTTATACAGGGTCTGTGATCGGGCTCGTCTCTTTATACAGGGTCTGTGATCAGGCTCGTCGCTTTATACAGGGTCTGTGATCAGGCTTGTCTCTTTATACAGGGTATGAGCGGGCTCGTCTCTTTATACAGGGTCTGTGATCAGGCTCGTCTCTTTATACAGGGTCTGTGATCAGGCTCGTCTCTTTATACAGGGTCTGTGATCAGGCTCGTCTCTTTATACAGGGTCTGTGATCAGGCTCGTCTCTTTATACAGGGTCTGTGATCGGGCTCGTCTCTTTATACAGGGTCTGTGATCAGGCTTGTCTCTTTATACAGGGTATGAGCGGGCTCGTCTCTTTATACAGGGTCTGTGATCGGGCTCGTCTCTTTATACAGGGTCTGTGATCGGGCTCGTCTCTTTATACAGGGTCTGTGATCAGGCTCGTCTCTTTATACAGGGTCTGTGATCGGGCTCGTCTCTTTATACAGGGTCTGTGATCAGGCTCGTCTCTTTATACAGGGTCTGTGATCAGGCTCGTCTCTTTATACAGGGTCTGTGATCGGGCTCGTCTCTTTATACAGGGTCTGTGATCAGGCTCGTCGCTTTATACAGGGTCTGTGATCAGGCTCGTCTCTTTATACAGGGTCTGTGATCAGGCTCGTCTCTTTATACAGGGTCTGTGATCAGGCTCGTCTCTTTATACAGGGTCTGTGATCAGGCTCGTCTCTTTATACAGGGTCTGTGATCGGGCTCGTCTCTTTATACAGGGTCTGTGATCGGGCTCGTCTCTTTATACAGGGTCTGTGATCGGGCTCGTCTCTTTATACAGGGTCTGTGATGTGGCTCGTCTCTTTATACAGGGTCTGTGATCGGGCTCGTCTCTTTATACAGGGTCTGTGATCGGGCTCGTCTCTTTATACAGGGTCTGTGATCGGGCTCGTCTCTTTATACAGGGTCTGTGATGTGGCTCGTCGCTTTATACAGGGTTCGTCTCGTCCTTTGAGCATTCAGGATCTGTACAGAGCGTGCGAGTGGAAGAAGGAAAATGTACCCCTTGACTTCAATACTACAATCCCCATGATGCTCGCTCACCCTGGAAGCCACCATGATGACGCTGTCCTCGGGATCCAGTGATCCAGAGTTGTTGATTGGTTTAACGGCGCTCCACACGTTGTGACCGGCTAGAGAATCGCACACAGCTTCTGGGGATCAATCGAGAGACACCGGAGAGAAAACAAAGGTAACAAACCATCGAGATCAGCAGCGGCTCTTATACAAAGTAAAGGGACATAACACGGGGACGTCTCACTGGTTCTCAGCTTAGAGGCATCTCTACATCCTGTCCATCTCTAAACACTACATGCACAGTATGGAGAGCGGCTGTACAGGTCTGCCCGCGCGCAGCGTTACACAGACAGGATGACAACACAAGAGGAGGAGAAAACCAAATACAGCATCTGCAACTTCATCCCTCCAGATGCTTTGGAACTACATTTCCCAGGAGGCTCGGCCAATCTATTAGTACCTGAGCATCATGGGAGAGGTAGTTTTGGTTTCAGAACAACTGGAAGCCCGGCACTGCTGAGGTCTGGATTACAGCCAAGAAAACACGTAACGCCTCTATTCATTAACCCCCACGTAACGCGCCTATTCATTAACCCCCACGTAACGCCTCTATTCATTAACCCCTACGTAACCCGTCTATTCATTAACCCCTACGTAACCCGTCTATTCATTAACCCCCACGTAACGCGCCTATTAACCCCCACGTAACGCCTCTATTCATTAACCCCCACGTAACCCGCCTATTCATTAACCCCCAGGTAACGCGCCTCTATTCATTAATCCCCAGGTAACCCGTCTATTCATTAACCCCCACGTAACGCCTCTATTCATTAACCCCCACGTAACGCCTCTATTCATTAACCCCCACGTAACCCGCCTATTCATTAACCCCCAGGTAACGCCTCTATTCATTAACCCCCACGTAACGCCTCTATTCATTAACCCCCACGTAACGCGCCTATTCATTAACCCCCCGTAACGCGCCTATTCATTAACCCCCACGTAACGCCTCTATTCATTAACCCCCACGTAACGCGCCTATTCATTAACCCCCACGTAACGCCTCTATTCATTAACCCCTACGTAACCCGTCTATTCATTAACCCCTACGTAACCTGTCTATTCATTAACCCCCACATAACGCCACTATTCATTAACCCCCACGTAACGCGCCTATTAACCCCCACGTAACGCCTCTATTCATTAACCCCCACGTAACGCGCCTATTAACCCCCACGTAACGCCTCTATTCATTAACCCCCACGTAACCCGCCTATTCATTAACCCCCAGGTAACGCGCCTCTATTCATTAACCCCCAGGTAACCCGTCTATTCATTAACCCCCACGTAACCCGCCTATTCATTAACCCCCAGGTAACGCGCCTCTATTCATTAACCCCCAGGTAACGCGCCTCTATTCATTAACCCCCAGGTAACGCGCCTCTATTCATTACCCCCACGTAACCCGTCTATTCATTAACCCCCACGTAACCCGTCTATTCATTAACCCCCACGTAACCCGTCTATTCATTAACCCCCACGTAACCTGTCTATTCATTAACCCCCAGGTAACCCGTCTATTCATTAACCCCCAGGTAACCCGTCTATTCATTAACCCCCAGGTAACCCGTCTATTCATTAACCCCCAGGTAACCCGTCTATTCATTAACCCCCACGTAACCCGTCTATTCATTCACCCCCCACTTAATGAATTCATTAACCCCCACGTAACGCGCCTATTAACCCCCACGTAACCCGTCTATTCATTAACCCCCACGTAACCCGTCTATTCATTAACCCCCACGTAACCCGTCTATTCATTAACCCCCACGTAACCCGTCTATTCATTAACCCCCACGTAACCCGTCTATTCATTAACCCCCACGTAACCCGTCTATTCATTAACCCCCACGTAACCCGTCTATTCATTAACCCCCACGTAACCCGTCTATTCATTAACCCCCACGTAACCCGTCTATTCATTAACCCCCACGTAACCCGTCTATTCATTAACCCCCACGTAACCCGTCTATTCATTAACCCCCACGTAACGCCTCTATTCATTAACCCCCACGTAACCCGTCTATTCATTAACCCCCACGTAACCCGTCTATTCATTAACCCCCACTTAAGAAAAATGTGTCTGTTAATGAATTCATTATCATTTCTTTCTCATAAAATAGTGCTTGGGTAAAGGTCAGGGCTGGGCGCAGGGGGCGGTTTCTTCGTTTTAGCATTCAAATCTTGATTTTATTGAGGAATTTGTTTTTTTAATGAGCTCAGTGTTTGGAGCATCGGCTGAGAAGAGCTGACGGATTCCACAGTGCCCGTTCTTATGGTGTTGAAATCACCCCCCATGCAGGAAATTTTTTGTGCGAGACTCCGTGAAATAAACAAACTTTGGGTTTTATTACGCCGATTTCTGAGAAAAGGAAGCATTCTGGTTGTTTTAATTGTACGAAAAAAATCGAGGAACCGACCAATCGACTGTAGCGGTGCTCAGCGGACGCTCCCTCAACGAAAAAAATTAATAAATATATCCCGATTCCTTGATTTTTAGAGAAAAAAAAACACATTTAAAATATTTGACGTTAACGTTAAACTCTATTAAAGGAATATTCTACTGAAAATCGAGATCCTTTTCTTGCCCTTAAATAACTGAGCAGACGCGGCTGACGGCCGCCGCCTTATTTTTATGTCTTTTCTGTGACTTTATTCACCTTCCCTCCCTCGCCCCGCGCTGCTCCTCCTCCTCTTCAGCTCAGGGTCTCCCGAACCTAGAGGTCCCTGAAGTTATCCTGCACAACTTGTGCTCTTATGCCACTTTTGTACTGGAGAAAGTGCAACCTGTGCAGCGCTACGGGACTTGCACACGTTACGTACACAGGCTCCGTAGCGCCTGCGCAGAGCGATGGATGGGAGCTGCACGCGTATACACAGATCTGATCCATCGCTGCCTCTCTGAGAAAGCTCACTACAGCGATTGGTCACAGAGGGTGACATCGCCCGCTCTCTGTGTGACATCACTAGTGGACGGCAGCCGGGAAACTGAAAAATCACGGCTGCTGGGAGGGTGGAGAAAACTCCTGAACGTCACCCAACGATATCTCCCGTGGGGAATGGGGGGGGGGGGCAGGATGAGTGGAGTGTCCCTTTATATCAAATCCCTCAGCCGTACAGAATGAAGAAAGTAAAGTCAGGGCATTTTTCAGATTCAGGGAATGCTCACCAGGGTTAATGCTGAAAGACGTCTGAATGGAGTTCCTGCGCATGCAGGTGACGGTGCTGGTCACGGCGTGCATGTGAGAGAAGAGCTGCATGGCACAGAGGGGATACTGCGGAGCGCTGCCGTTCTGAGGGACGTTATGGTCTCTGTAACACTGAGAGAGGGAGAACAATATATTACTTAAAGCACCATGCTTGGTTAGACCATTGGTCATTAAAGTGATGAGGAGAGTATGGATTATCACATGCAGCAAGAGAACGCCTTTCTCTCACGGAAGACAGGCCTGCACAAAAGATCCAAAAGGAGATACTTGCGCGCAGGTCTCTCCCAAGGTGCCAGGCGGCGTGCTTGAGCCTCTGCTTATCCCAAGGCAGCGTGCGCTCGAGCCTCTGCTTCTCCTAAGGCGGCGCGTGCTCGAGCCTCTGCTTCACCCAATGAGGCGCGCACTCGAGCCTCTGCTTCACCCAATGAGGCGCGCACTCGAGCCTCTGCCTCTCTTGGCATTTTCAGAAGTTTACCTCTGGCTGCAGGTTAAGTAGGAAGTTTGGCTTCTCTCGCTGACAGGTAACTCCCCACTTTAACGTTTTTTAACACGCACCTGTTTGATAACTTCCGTCTCATTCTCATCTTGGAGAAGGAAAACGGAAACTCAAAGTCTTCATAAGAAATGCCGTTCCCGAGGGGGTTCCACGTGGTCTTATTGCAGTGTGTGTACTGAGAGCCGTTATCATCAGTGTACAGACCTGCAGAAACGTGGGAGGATGAGATATTAGAACAGAAAATCATTAACCGTTTCAATACCATACACATTTTAATGGGGGGGGATAAATTTGATCTTTTTTAATTCTTGATGCGCTTGTTTTGGCATTCATAGAATCTCACTGGGGTGAAAGGCTGTAAACTCTAGATGGCGTCCCTTATCTGGCACAATGTGACACAGGGTCTGCATTATCAGCATACAGGCAGAAATGACCTTTGTGCAAGTTAATGTGCTGCAGACAAATAATAAAAAAATGGTGAGATCTCCTGCTTATGGGGGTTTGTAGTGATCAGAATGAGATTATTAGCAATGCAATATCTGTATGTGCTGCATAATGCCCATGTATGGCAATTACAGCAACACCTTGTATGTGTATGTGCCGCATAATGCCTGTGTATGGCAATTACAGCAACACCTTGTATCTGTATGTGCTGCATAATGCCTGTGTATGGCAATTACAGCAACACCTTGTATCTGTATGTGCTGCATAATGCCTGTGTATGGCAATTACAGCAACACCTTGTATCTGTATGTGCTGCATAATGCCTGTGGGTGACAATTACAGCAACACCTTGTATCTGTATGTGCTGCATAATGCCTGTGGGTGACAATTACAGCAACACCTTGTATCTGTATGTGCCGCATAATGCCTGTGTATGGCAATTACAGCAACACCTTGTATCTGTATGTGCTGCATAATGCCTGTGTATGGCAATTACAGCAACACCTTGTATCTGTATGTGCTGCATAATGCCTGTGTATGACAATTACAGCAACCTTGTATCTGTATGTGCCGCATAATGCCTGTGTATGGCAATTACAGCTACACCTTGTATCTGTATGTGCTGCATAATGCCTGTGTATGACAATTACAGCAACACCTTGTATCTGTATGTGCTGCATAATGCCTGTGTATGGCAATTACAGCAACACCTTGTATCTGTACTGTACATGGATTTACACTCATTATAACCCCCTGAATAGCAGCGACTGACCCATCCCTGGCTGCTGGAATGCCGCAGTAATGTTTGTTACAGTGAGGGGGGCGGCTGCTCCTTGCAGCTTCTTTACAGTAATACAGTTGGGACATGTGGAGGTCTCAAAATGTCAATTCTCTCCAGGAAGGAATGCACTAATCCTGCATTAAAAATAGGGTTTATATTCAATTTGCTTTTCATAGCATTATAATTGAATTTATTATTATTGAACTGTAAGAGTAAAGCGCCAACAGATTCCATAGAGTTGCAGAAGGTAAGAATATACATGTGCTTGGTAGGGGGTAAAAAACAATATGGAAAAGTTGCTTCACCCGATTCTGGCCTCGAGTCACATGACTCATTACGTGTGTTTCACAACTTAAAGTATAACTCACAAAACACCTAAACGCACTCACACGCAATGTATCCTGGGGATTTTTCACAAAATCTTTCTTTTTGACATTTATTGCACTCGGTCCTTTAGCGTTGGCTCTTGCTGAACTCTAAGCTCTGTCGAGAGCAGCTCACGCCTCCCCGACATCTGCACGAGGCAGAGCGTACATTACAAGTGCGTGTACACACTGAGCATTATGGGTAAATTCAAACAGACACCAGGATGCAAGAGCCGTACCGTATCCATCGTTTGGGCACGTTGTGTCAGGAGAGAAACTGGAGGGACGGCTGCTTTTAGAAAAGACAACAGCGATGCCCGACACGCGCGAGCTGCCCTTCAGCTTGAACATGGTTTCCCTAGAAGAAAAAACAGAAGAATCCATTAGTAATAGTGGAGCGCGCGGCTTTCCATGGACACCAAGAGGTTTTATTCTTGTGGCGACAAAATGGAGAGCGTGTTCCCAGTCATTTCTATTCACCTGGTAAACAGGTCGGCCTCGAGCAGGATCATGTACGGAGGAGAAGGTCCTGTCTCCAGAACCCACGGCAAGTCGTCGTCCTTCTCCACCACGTGAATCACTCCTGTGTCCCCACTCCTGGAGGCTGGAAAGGGGAGGCAGATTGTGACCGGGTGCTGCCATGCCCGCGCACAAACAAAACTCATAGATAATAATTCACAGAATTCTGCAGCTGCTCGCGTACAGGGATTATTCACAGCAACTGCAGTGACGGCAAATGCCGGCATTGAGATGGGAAGCTTCTCCGTCACACTTTGAGAAATGCCGGAGTTTGCCCGTGCTGCAATATCGGCAACACCGGAGCTTTGTGAATGGCCTCTATAAAAAGATTAATTTTAACGTGTACGCACAGACCCTGAGCTGGTCCTGTCCCATAAAGTAATATATACATAACTGTACACGTATGTAGAAGATTACAGGTATATGTGCGCATGCAACACTAACACACATGCAAAAAATATACATATACACACACTGCCTGGCCAAAAACTAAGTGGCACTGGTTGTGTTGCTTTTAGCTGTGATTGCGTCAAGCATTCGCCGCGGCGTCGTGTGGATAAGCTCATGCAATGTCACAGAATTTATTGACGTCCAGAGTGGCATTAATTTGTGGCCAAGATCTTGTATTGATGATGGGAGAGTCGCGGCGCTGCGTAAAGTCTTCTCCAGCACATTATCCCAAAGATTAACCTCAATGGGGTTAAGGTGTGGACTGTGCAGTGGCCAAACAATGTGTGAAAATGATGTCTCATGCTCCGTCAGCCACTCTTGCACAATTTGAGCCCGGTGAATCCCGGCATTGCGATCTTGGAATATGCCCGCTGTGCCATCAGGGAGAAAAAACCCATTGATGGGAAAACCTGCTCATTCAGTATATTCAGGGAGTCACGTGACCTCATTTTATGCTGAAACCAATTAATCACTGTAGTAATTACCCAATGGAAGGTGAGCACCTATTGGCTGAGTTACATCCAGGTGCAGGACTTTTTTGGCCAAGCTGTGTATATACCAGGAATGGCGAATCTTGGCAATCCAGATGTTGTTGAACTACATGTGCCATGATGCACAGCCAGGATGTGTGATTAAGCTTCATGGGAAATGTAGTTCAGGAATGTCTGGGGTGCCAAGGATCACCATCACTGATATATATATATATATCTCTTACAACGGTTGTGGTGGAGGACAAAAAAAGTGAGATAAAAAGCCTCCACGCTATAATGGTTAAGTTTATTATTGCAGAAGCCATCTGCACGTCACAGCAATTCAAAGAACTGCATCCCAGAGATCCTGTGCTGCATTCCCCGTATGCGGCAAGAAAGTCTGGGTAGGATATGCAAATGACCTCTGTCTCACTTTTATTGCATCCCGTGTCTGTTATTACACAGAACCCTTAAAATCAATGCCTCGCCACACTATGACATTTTTTTTTTTTTTAGCAGAAATCAGGTTTTTGCAACTAGTCAATGCCACACATATATATTACACACACACACACACACACACGTGAGAATATAAGCCATTAACAAAACACAAAAGCAGTTTTGTACTAGATTTGCACGTTTATATGTTTGTACCTGTATATGTATACATTCCGCTGAGTGCTTACTGTATCTCAGTCATAGAGGAAATGTAAGCTAGGCATCAGATATAAATATATAGAATTCCCTGCGTACGCCTCGTTATGCTCATGCAAGTTCCCAGCAATTCCCTCCCCATTGCTTGATTTGATGGATTAATGGAAATCATAGCGTAACGCATTGGTATATAAAATGAAATGCTGCATGGTCACTGGCTCCGCGCCGTCACGTTCAGACCTGGATCACAGATAGGTTGCCTGTGATCAGATGTCTGTCCGTTCCTCTGAGCTTAAGGTCACGTCTGTATTTCCCGGCTTACTGCACGGCGCGCTACTTACACTGGCATCCGATCTGATGCGTTGCGTTCAGCAGCCGGACGCACGGGGTTGTACTGTTCAGACGGATGTAGATCTTTCTTTCCACTGAGTTACCGTGACAGAAACCTGTAGCAAAAACACAATGCCAGGTGGTTATTAAGGTCTGCGAGTGCGGAGATCACCGTGCAGCCGGGAGTTTGAATTTCCCGGCTGCCAGTTACCAAGCTGGTCAGTGATCATTCTGAGTGACTTCAACCCATAAACCTGCATTGCATGTGACTTGCAGGTCTGAATTTTAAAGTGGTGACATCAGAAGCATGGATTACAGCGTTCTTCCTCCGCTATCAGTGCCGCCATGTTGGGAATAGCCTGAAGTATACATGCCAGGTTCCTCTACTAACAGCAGCTCAGAGGGGTCTCTATGATTGGGGATAATAGGCAGGCACCTAAGGCCGGCCGTCCACTGTGTCCGTATTTGTGCGATCATCTTATACTGTCTGTTGTCGTCCGACAGATCCCACAACATGCAGGGGTTTCAGCCTCTTCCACTGCATCCGACCATCATCGGACGACTTCAGACGATTTTTTGCGATAACAGACTAGCGATCTTTCCCATTTGAAGTGGACGTGTCAAATAAAATCGGACGATCTGGTACAATTTACATGGAACAAAGATGAATTGTACAGTTAAACCACCGTGCGGCGGCAGGGAAATTGCCCCGTAGAGAAATGATTCAGTTCAACAGGCGAAGCCCATAGGATTCAATGGGAAAAAAACAAACCTCAAAGCCAGCTGTGAAGAAACTACGTGACACAGCGAATCCCAGCTCACGCTTTCATTCTGCACCACCCAAATCATTCTTAGAAAACCACCAGAAATTCTGAAAAAAGCTCTTACGACCCTGACATTCACGGCCTGTGCGATCACGGTGTCCCTCTCTCACTTTCTATTAGGGATGGACGGGTAGAATTTGTTCAGGGCCGTTATCTGCTGCTGATATTCTGTACATTTAAAGACGTGGGGGAAAAAAAAACAACACAAATCTGACAATGTCATTAACTAGATGCGTTTAATAACGTTGTAAACATTGCACCGTGTCCACTTCATTTAATCATAAAATAAAAAATACTTATTTTTACATACAATATGGCCGTGTCCAGACTCCAGCCTTTACAATGATCCCTCGTATGACCCTGAACAGTAGGGGTCGGCAACCTTGGCCCTCCAGATCTTTTGGAACTACATCTCCCATGATGCTTAGTTACCCATTAGGTTCGTTAACATGTGAAGGGCCAAGGTTGCTGATCCTGCTGTAGGAAATAGGTACCAGAAATACAGGGGACCAATAGACCCCAATATCTCCTGTATGGGGAATCCCCTGCCAGATAGGAGGGAAACCCAATTTCTGTTTGTCATGATGCTCATGTGCAATACCGGCAGTGAGCAGAAGCCAGACAGCGAGGACTGACAGCCAAGATGTCAGCCTGATGTGGGAGAAGCCCCAAATCGTCAACGGGTGGACACCGTTTTGTGGCACTTCATGTGTCAAAACTACAGTGAGCCAGCCTGTCTAATTAACGGCAAATAAAAGGCTGATACCGATAGTGATTTGCTCAATATTGGCCACAGATAATAAAAACTAGGGATACACTGATTAAGAAGAAAAAAAAATGCTAAGACGGTATGTAAATAAATACATAATACACCACACTTATAGCACAACAAACAAACGAAAATAAAAACAAACATCAACACTTTCGGGCTGACCGTCCACTGGGTCCATAGTTGAACAACAGATTTTGTCTTCCGACTATGGACAACATTGTCCCACGACCAGGGTCGTCCACTGCAGACGTTCGAGGTTGGCCAACGGACAAGCCAACGAACGAAGAAAAAAGAACACAAAAACCATGTCTCTCTGGAGCTGAAATTGGGTTTCAGCACCAAGGAAAGCAGAAAAAAAACATGCCAAAGGAGGCAGGGAGGAAAAAACCCTGTCCATGGTGCTGAAATAGGTTTTAGCACCAAGGACAGCACCGTCAAACGCAGCCTTTTTGAGAATCAAAAATTTTGCCTAATACAGAAAAAAAAAAGAGCTACTCAAAAACCTCAAAAAAAAAAGGTTTTTGCTTCGGATGAGAAAAATAAAAAATACAGTTGAATAAAATGGAAAATATTTTCTTACATTGAATCCTGTGAGCCGTCGAACCGAATCACTTCTCTATGGGACAATTTCCCTGCCGCGGCACGGTGGTCTGACTATACAATTCAACTTTTTCCATGTAACTTGTATCAGGTCGTCCCGGCGTCGTCCAACAAATCCCATTGAAATGGGAAAGATCGCTAGCATGTTGTGGTCACAAAAAAATCGTCTGAAGTTGTCCGATGGAAGTTGGAGGCAGTGGAAGAGGGCTGAAACGCCTGCATGTGGAGGGATTGGCCGGACGATGACATCGGAGCGAATACGGTGCCAGTGGATTTGGTGCGGTTATCCCTCCTTGGGAAAGTGGTCCTTCCATCCACCTCGCCGGTCACGGAGCAGCCGCGTTACCGGCCAATCGGGCAAATTACCGGCACTGGCAATAGTTGAAAAACTATCCAATTTATTAAACAAAGAGATCTTTAATCCTGTGTTTTTGGGCTTCATGGCACTACGCTTTCATTAATGTGAGGATTAATGAGGGACCCGGCTCCCCAAACACACAGAGAATATCACTGGAAGAAGACATAGCAGGGTGATGCTGTAGGTGACAGGTAACCTTTGACCCTGCAGTCACGTGATGACCTGATTTCTCCTCCCCCCCCCCCCCACCACAGGAATGCCAGGAAATCCTGTAAACAGATGGGGATGTACCCCCCTAAATCTAGGCCAGGGTGACCCGGATTGGCATCTGCTGCCAGTGCCCCCACCCACTGAGGTAAACGCAGAGCAGTCAGCCCTGGGGTGAGGCGTCAGAGTAACAGGCGCGCACACACATACCACCCACAGGTACAACACGCACCGAGCGCCCCATCTCACCTGCCGAGAGAAGCAGGGCGAGTCCCAGCATCCTCCATGCCGACGCCGCCGCTCTGCTCACAAAGCTCTCCGCCGCCATGATCACAACTCACTCTATTTCCGGAATCAGCTGTCCAACCGGAAGTCGAGAGGAGCTGTGTGGTGGCGAGCCGAGCCGCATCCGGTCTGCGCGGCAAGAGCGCCTCTCGCCGCTCAGGCCACCTCTCTCTCTGGCCCCGGGAGGACCTGCACTGCGCATGCTCCGAGCTGGAATCCACCCGAGTCCAACGCGGCACTTCCGGGAGAGAGAGAAGCTGACGTGTGAAGCGGCGAACGGCGAGATGCTGACCAAGTTCGAGACGAAATCTGCCCGGGTGAAAGGTGACCAGAAGTGGGGGAGGCAGGGCACCCCGGGGTCGGGCGTGTGGCCCCTGAGCCTTCCTGGAGGCCCCTCACAGCCTCCGGCCTGTACCGGGCTTTATTTTACCTCACAGAAGGGAGGGGGGGCAGCTCCTCTACCTGTCAGGGGGGAGGGGGCCCTGCACACCCTGTCTGGTGGGTGTGACCCCATTGGGAGTGAATGGAAGCCCTCACCCGCCCAGGGAGGATTTCTGACATTTCCCTGTGCATGAAAGAGGCCATGTTTTCTCTTACTATCTGCCTGCCCTTTCCCGGGGTTTGCATGGGGGGGGGGGGGGTTATCCCCCTCAAAGCAATAGTCAAGCAGGTCCAGGATCTGTCAATGGTGTTTTCTGGGGAAACTGGTCTATTTTAGGCCTTTTAAAGGCTTAATGACATTAAAAACTACCTTACCTGTGATTGGCTGATTAAACATGTGATCTGCGAGATATGGCGACTTTATTATTATTGTGTATTTAACATGATTAGGCAGAATCCCGTGTTATAAAGGCACAGCTGTGTCACGGTTAGGGATTTGTCCTTAGTGTTTTGTTGTTGGGGTTAGTTGTATGTTTGGGTGGTGGTGCTGCTTTTGTGCTTGTTTTAACATTCGTAACCATCAGATTCTGCGCTGCCTTCCGGAGGCTGATTCTGCTCCTTTATGTGAGTGTCGAAAGACAGAGAATCAGAATCTGTTGCCTTAAATCGAAGTGATCGCTGAACAGACTGTAAGGGATACAATCCGTCAACCTTTACTTCTGCTAGACAGGGTATATTGTGTATGTATATGTCACAATTTGACAGGCGGTGCGGCACACGGAGTAGTGCAGGGTGGTCCTGTAGGAGATCTCTCCAATCTCCCCTTGTCGTGTGCTGCCGTCCTGTGAATAAGGGAATAACTTTTTTCAGTGATCTTGGTCATTAAAACCACCAGATCTATGTGAAGGGAAGGATCCTTTTCCAATGGGCAGAGGTTTCTTTGTAACCGTGGCATTCTCTGTCTTTAGGGTTAGAATTAATCCTAGACCTAACATGACTGTGGTTTCTGAACTGCAGGAAAGTGATTAAAGTATTGAGACTCAGCAGATACTATACAGTTGGGGAGGTTTGCATGGAACTGGATTCACATCGAAAGACATATTCCCCTTTCAGAGCGGATACTTTGTATAAAGCTTCTAATAAATGCAAAGTGATTTTTGGTTGCAGAGCTCCTGGAGTCCCTGACGCTGATACAATTTATCCCTAATAGTGTTTTTACTGTGTGTGTGTTACGATGGGTTAAATCGCCTGTGGATATATATATATATGTGTGTATGTATGTGTGTGTGTGTGTTATTTGGCTCTAATAAGTAATGGACGTTATCCAGAAGTGGAGAGTCTGAATCATGGAGCCTTTTATTTCACAGACAATGTTAAATAGTGTGAACACAGCAGGGCTTTATGGGTCCGGGGCTGCTGGCTCGTGGAAGTTTTCCTCTGGCTTCTAAATATCACAATTATTCTACACAAAAAAACAAAGCGGGATTTGTATATCCAAAAACATCTGGTCCATACAGGGTTATTCAAAGAGATCCGAATGGCTGCCGAAAGGGAAACGAGCGCTGGCCTCTCTTGGCCATTCGGCTATCCAGAGAGTAGGCAATTTGCCAAATGTTGGCGAATTGCCTGCACATATGGTGCCCGTTTGAGGGCAGTGAATCCCCATAGAGAAGCAATGCTTCGTCTATTCAGAGAGCCAAACCCAGCAGTGAAAAGTTGCTGAATTTCCCTGCCATTCAGTTGCTTCATTCGGCAGGTTTATTCAGACGAATCCCATAGGCTTCAATTTTAAAAATATTCTCCTTTTAATTCAATATCTAATAAACCGTTCATTATAATATTCATATATTTTCCTACAGAGCACCACAAATATGGAGTAACCTCCCAGACACCATCAAGTCTTCCACCAGTCTTAAGTCACTCAAGAGCTCTTTACTAACATACCTCAATACAGAATGCACCTGTAAACATGTAACATAATGACTATATACAGAATGCACCTGTAAACATGTAACCTAGTGACTATATTTCCTACATATTTTTCTGTTATTCTGTATATTTGTGTTGTTTTTTAATATCTTGCATTGTATTACTTTGTATTTCTGTAACATTTCAATGTTCTTGAACCCAGGACATACTTGAAAACGAGAGAAATCTCAATGTATCCTTCCTGGTAAAATCCTTTATAAATAAATAAATAAAAATTCTGCAGTAAAAAGTCTTTTGTTTATAGATTTTTTGGGATATTTTAAGCATTTTTCCAATGTTGTTATTTTTTTTAATCGTTTGTTCTGTTTTCTGTAACGGCCCTTTTTATTATCATTCATTGGATTTTATATGTAAATTTCAGACATTTTCGCTCAGTAGTTTCTTTGCAAACAGCGTTTCACTTTTCAAACGTTCAAGCAAAGTGGTTTTTTTGTTTTTTTTATTCACTCCATTCGTCTGCGGTGTCAGGTTTTTCCGGCGGCTGCGCTGCGGGTGATCGGCTCCTGCTCGGGTGTTGTCGGCGGGTTTAATCCAGATGTTTTTGTGGTTTTTCAGTGTGCATTCGGCGGGTTTGCGGTAGGGCTGTGCAATTAATCGCAAAACAATCGCGATTTAAGCACATGCAATTTCTAAATCGCATAAGGCTGCAATTTTATCTATTCATTTTATCGGCTCCCTGTAACCTTCCGGCGGCATGGAGCTTTGGGCGCTCGCAGGGGGAACCACGTGTACAGCCGCGTTCTCGCGGCTCGTCACGTGGTTCCCCCAGGCGAGCGCCCAAGCTCCATGCCGCCGGAAGCTCACAGGGAGCCGAACACGCGACGCAAAGAGGTGAGCTGGGGGCAGTATATCCATGTGCTAGCTGGGGCAGTATATCCATGTGCTAGCTGGGGCAGTATATCCATGTGCTAGCTGGGGCAGTATATCCATGTGCTAGCTGGGGCAGTATATCCATGTGCTAGCTGGGGCAGTATATCCATGTGCTAGCTGGGGCAGTATATCCATGTGCTAGCTGGGGCAGTATATCCATGTGCTAGCTGGGGCAGTATATCCATGTGCTAGCTGGGGCAGTATATCCATGTGCTAGCTGGGGCAGTATATCCATGTGCTAGCTGGGGCAGTATATCCATGTGCTAGCTGGGGCAGTATATCCATGTGCTAGCTGGGGCAGTATATCCATGTGCTAGCTGGGGCAGTATATCCATGTGCTAGCTGGGGCAGTATATCCATGTGCTAACTGGGGCAGTATATCATGTGCTAGCTGGGGCAGTATATCCATGTGCTAGCTGGGGCAGTATATCCATGTGCTAGCTGGGGCAGTATATCCATGTGCTAGCTGGGGCAGTATATCCATGTGCTAGCTGGGGCAGTATATCCATGTGCGAGCTATATTCAGTCCAATTTTCCACTGGTGAAGCATTATATATATATATATATCTCTATGTGGCTACCGTTGCCAATATTCATCGATGGGTTTAAGTTATTATCTGCCTAATGTGCAAAACCTATATGGGATCCCACTGCTATAGCTGTCAAGTACATCACGTCCCATCTCAGTGCTCTTTTGTGTACATGGTTTTTATATGTCTGTCCCTATTATTATAACCAATAAACGTTATGTTTTAATTCAGCATCCTGATATCTGTTGGAGGAAGCTTGGCTTTCTCTTTTGTTTGTTGGTATATAGTCTATCAGGTTTAATCCTATATCAGGGTGTTCACCTTGATTCCGATTGGGTCTACAAGGTGGAGTGACTGTTGTCTGCATCCACTTGCCTGTGGGTGTTGTTCTTTCCCCCCCTTTCTTTGGTAAACTTTTTGTTTCCCAATATTTTTAAAAAGACGAGGCTTTTTTTCCTGGCTGAACAAGTCTTTTTTTTTTTTTTCCTCTACTTTGTCAGGTTTCAGCATCAAGGACAGCACTGCTGAACGCAATTTCAGCACTGAGTAGTGGGGGGTTTCCCCTGCAATGTTCAATCTTTTTCTGCGTTCCTTGGTGCTCTCCTTGGTGCTGAAACCCTGTTTCAGCACCAGGGAGAGGGTTTTTTTACCCCCACGGCATGGTGTTTTTTTCTTTTCTCAATCGGCGTCCTGTCCGTTGGGCCGACCTGGGTCATCCACAGAAGCTTCCTGTGGACGACCCTTGTCGGCCAACAGCGTTGTCCATAGGCGGACAATCAAGTCGGTCGTCCGACTATGGACCCAGCGGACGGCCAGTCATATGTTCTTTCAGTCAGTTAAATTTTTCAAGCTGTCTAGGCATCATGTCATGTGTAGTCACAAAACATTAGTGGGATTTGTTTGCTGACGCTTGCTGTAGAGTGTCTCTTTAGGACTGAAGTTTAATTTGGCCAAACTGAGCATGCTTAAAATACCCGCAGGAGGGACAGATTTCAAAACCGTCCCAAGTTCTTGCCGTCAGCAGCTTCTCCGACTGCTATCAGCATCCCGTTCATCCCTGCAGCAGAAAGAAATGGAATTTTATGGTGGCGCTGCCCATGGACGACCCCCCCCCCCCCCACTGGCTCATGGGTGCCCGATACACTAATGGGTGATGTTATGTGTGTTTAATCATCACTCTGTCTCCTCTTCAGGCCTAAGCTTTCACCCCAAGCGACCATGGGTCCTCACCAGCCTGCACAACGGCGTCATCCAGCTGTGGGACTACCGCATGTGCACCCTCATCGACAAGTTTGATGAACACGATGGTAAGGACAATGTTGTTCGACCCATTGAATAACTCGCTGATTTGTAACATACCGGACATTGAGCCCGAGCACACCCTGATCGAGAAGTGGAGGGTGTAACAGGATAAGGCTACCCCACAGGTTAGAAATGGTAAAACCTCTAATACTTTCCATCCAATGCTCTTTGGGCACAATTTGTTTGTGTGTTACCTGTAAAGAGGAATGTATTTCTATCTCTTCATGCCTAACCATTCCTTTTTATTTTGCTTTTCAGGGCCCGTCCGCGGGATTGACTTCCACAAGCAGCAGCCGCTCTTCGTATCCGGAGGAGATGACTATAAAATCAAGGTGACAGGACTAGCCATATCCAAGTCAGGGCTGTACGGATGAAGATTTGTCTGGCAAACCCAGCTTTATGTGATTCACCCAAATCTTTAAAGCATTGCCAGCTCTACAGGCGAGCCGCAATCCCCATCGCTCGCTGCTTGGCCAGAGCACTCAGAGGATTTATTTGCCTTGCTAGGAAAATTTGGGAATGTTAAGGGGAGGTTAAATAAATCCAAAAGTAGACCCTTAAGGACTTTGTCTTTTAATGTCCCTTAACCTCCATTTTCCACATTCAATGTCTAATTCACTTGTTTCTATAGCATGAGGCGGTGTGAAAAGAGGCCGTGCATCTTCTCTATCACTTGTGTGCACACAGGTGAATGTGCTTTGCTCTGGGCTATTCAGATCTTCGAGCAGGAGTCTGGAACGCATTTTACCGTTGCAAGGCATCGTCATATATTCATTTTTTGCCCCTCTCTCCTCCCCAGGTGTGGAATTACAAGCTGCGCCGCTGCCTTTTCACTCTCCTGGGACACCTGGATTACATCCGCACCACCTTCTTCCACCATGTGAGTGACAGACACACGCCCACTCGCTCTGTGTATTGAAGCCTTCCGTTTCCTTGTCTATGCTAGCCCCATGTGAATAAAGCAGACAGGGATCATCATGCCTTTGCTCAAGCAGGGGGTCCTGGTGTTTACAGACCTTGCTGTGGCTCTTGCTGACCCCCCTGTCCCATTTTCCGCTCCTTTTTTAGGAATACCCTTGGATTCTGAGTGCTTCTGACGATCAGACCATTCGGATCTGGAATTGGCAATCCCGCACATGTGTTTGGTAAAGTATCACAATAACTTACGGCACCATTTCATAGTGTGTCTGTGTGTGTCTGTGTGTGTCTGTGTGTGTGTGTGTGTGTGTCCTTAGTAATGATTGACAGGTTATGGAGCCCCATCTTTGTGTTGTCTCTTTCCGAAAATGAATGCTGACACTTTTACCCCCCCCCCCCTCTCTGTCCTGCAGCGTCCTGACCGGCCACAACCATTACGTGATGTGCGCTCAGTTCCACCCGTCGGAGGACCTGGTTGTATCTGCTAGCTTGGACCAGACTGTGCGCGTTTGGGATATTTCTGGTGAGCTGCCCAGGTCAAGGGGGATCATGCAGGCCTGACCTACTCAAATCTGCAATAGCTGGGAATGACAGGATCACATCACCCCCCCCCCACCCCCATGAACATCAGAAAAGCTGGGTACCTAAAGGAAGGAGTAACTCTTCCAGTGACACCTAGATATGGGGAGTTTTTCATTCCTGTCCGCCCCACACAGTGGTAATAGGTAAGGGTTTCTGCAGGATCTGTCCTACATAAATCCGCTGACCTGCAACTTCTCCGTGAGAGGCCAATATCCTCATTATTATGATCATTGCCATCCCTGATAATGCCGAATGAGGGGTTTGCTCGTGCATCACCAGTCACAAAACCCTTTGTTTTTAATGGGATAAGGACACATTTATACGTCAGCATGCTGAGTGTCCAGCAAGGGGAGCAGGAGAACCACAGAGTAGGATCCCCCCCCATCCTCTGTCATCGGGGGTCTCAAACTATGCCCCCCCCCCAGATGATTCTGAAATACAATTCCCATGATTCTTTGGCCAGCTAAAGCATTCAAAGAATTGTAGGTCCCCAACATCTGGAGCTTTCAGAGTTTGACAGCCCTGCTTGTATCATATCCATGACAGGTTTTACATTAGGGCAAAACATCTGTACGTAGAGGCTTTATCTAACTCTCTAAGTGTCTGAATGCTCTAGGCCAGTGGTTCCCAACCGCGGTCCTCAAGTACCCTTAACAGATTAGGTTTTCCAGATATGTGAAGCACAGCACAAGTGATATGATTTGCTGCTCAGTGATTGCAGGATTCTGTCTGGATTTTCCCCAAGGTGATCTGTAAAATCTGGCCTTTTAGGGGGACCTGAGGATCGCGGTTGGGAACCACTGTTCTAGGCTATAGGTACCACGCGGCTCACAACACGCACCCATCCCTGACATCACCTCCGTCGGCTCCAGAGAAGACAAGTTTCCTACTTAATTGTTCTCCACAGATAGAATGATCTTACGGCTTTAAGCTGTGTTTATAACCAGCCGTACGCATAAAGGGAATCCACAAGGTAGAGGAAGGGAGTATATTTAAAAGGGAGCAAAACAAGAAGACATAGTGTTAGATTAGGGGGCAAAGGGTTAAAAGTAACATCAGTTTGTATTCTGTTACTGAGAGGGTGGTGGATACATGGAGCAGCATCAAGTAGAAGTGGTAGAGGTTAAAGCAGTGATTGAGTTTAAGCAGCATGGGATAGACATAAGGTGATCCTAAATAAAAGAGAAACCCAGGGAATGGATCCATAGAATTGGGTCAACAGGTTCTTATCCACTGACACATTCTATGTTTGTAGAAGGACCATATTAATCAAATCTGATTACCTGTCGATATTAAGGTGAGGGATCGGGGCCCTGCGTTCCCTCCTATGCAGTTTTGAGTAGGGGAGGCTGCATGTTTTAAAGTACACGCCAGATAAGACCAGTTGCTTATGGTGTGAGTTTGGGGGAGAGGAGAGGAGCAGGAGCTCGACCCTTCTCCTCTATACTCTGCTCCTTCGGTCATCTTGGAGGGGGTCTCTTCTGCTTTTATCTTTCTGATACTATTGCTGGAGTCTTTTGGGGGGTGGGGTCGGGGCAGTGGGATGCATGTTGTGTAACAATTTTAACAGTTATAATTTGCATGTTGTATCAGCGAGCGCCTTCCAGCAAAATGTGTCTTATGGAGACAGGAAATAGTCCACTAACATTCCAGTGTAACCGCGCACAGGCCGAGGCGGAGTGCACGGGATTACCCATAAATATGGGACACAATGTGATTGCCAGATCGTGCTTTTTGACTCCACTAGTTAACACGGCCGTTGGGGAGACTGTCACGCCTATGTGATGTGTACCCGGCCTCCAGAGTCTGCAGAGCGTTGCACCGTTTTCTGTGTGGCCAGTGTTGTATTCACCCGTATTAATATGTTCCCTTGCCATGGACTGTGCATGCTGCAGTCTCTCTCGTTAACGCCTAACAAGCCTGTCGCCGTGTCCCCTGAAGTATTAACCCACTGACCATCTCCATCACCATCTTCCAAGTGCCTCCAGCCAGCTGGTCCATTCTGTGTGTCCTTTCTGGCCCTCTTCATCTGTGCAGTTACAGACATTTTCCATGCGTGCCACCACCACCACCACGTTCAGCTGAGGGATTCACCAGCCATAAAGCATCTTCTGCTGCTACTCCATTCCACGTATCGAGGGTGCCTGCGCCATGTCACAATGAACATCCATCCAGAAACGGGGAATCTTCATAAAACTACATCTTCTCATAAATATTGCTCCTCAGGGGCAGGGAGAGCATTGAGTTGCTGAGATGTAGTGACTCTGATTTAGCCCTGCTTCACGCAACCCAACAACCCACACGGCTGGAAGTAAATCACATGTAAATAGGAAATCAGAACCATACTTACCGTGTGATGTCTTGATGCATGACTCACCGCTTGGACAACCCTCCCTATGGTATAAACACTTCCTGGCTACCGGGCAGGAGGCACAAGTCCCTCGAAGAGCTTTATATGGAGATTTTTTTAAAATTACAGCTTTTTTAGGGTTTCAAATAGATGTACGTGGTGGCCACACTGTAAAAAGTAATAATTTTATTAATGACTGGAGTCGAGTATTATATTCCATATTAAATTAAGTTTCCCTTTGTTGCAGCACAGTTTTGTATGCACTGATTGTATGACCAGGTAATACGGGGTGGGGTGACCCATGACCTCTGACTTCTGGTGAGGCTTGGGGAGCTCATTCTTCGCATTCTGTTAATCTGTAATAAATCATAGATGACTGACGTGTTTGTGAGCTGGTTAAGGCTGGAATAGCGGCATTTTGAGCTTTGTGCATTTCATGCTTTGTAGGTCTGGGTGTCCTTCAGGTTTGGGTGCAGTTGGTAAGGCTGCTGGTGTACTTCCCTCTTGTTTCATGACGTATTCCCCTGATCTGCTGATACTAACGTTCTATCTGTTCATGGAAAGGCTTGAGGAAGAAGAACCTGTCTCCAGGAGCTGTGGAGTCGGATGTCCGCGGTATCACTGGGGTGGATCTCTTCGGGACCACTGATGCTGTTGTCAAGCATGTGTTGGAGGTACTTCATGTGGACTACATCAAACCCTAATCAAACATGGCCAGGTCATGCTGCACTAATACTGGAGCACCAGTATTGAGCAAGAATATGCCTAGTAGGCCAGCAGATAATATATGCTTCTGTAGTTAGCATTTAACCTCTTCACTACCAAGTTGCCTTGCATAAAACCACTGCCAGGACCCAGTGGATTTATGGTAAACCACTTTGCATTACAGACAATGTAGAAAATGCATGAACCTTTCATAAAACACGTTTTCGTGACGCGAGCTTGTTTGACTGTATGCTTCCCCTGCTAGCCAGATAGTGCTACTACATGTATAGTAATACGTCTGAGGACGTGTCTCTGTACGAAGAATATGGATCTCTAAATTGTTCAAACGGCTTCAACACCTCGGCCGACACGTCCAAGGTGCTGTGATTGTTTGGACACGTTCTGGAGAACATTTGCAGTAAATGAAATCCCTTCGCGTTGCTCCATAGTATGACCAGATCATCTTCAGAAGCTCCTGCTGGGATCCAACATCGAGTAAACATGTGTTTTGGGGGGTTAACGTGTGTTTGGGGGGGAGTTAAGTTGGCTCCTGCGGGTCTGCATTGCTGTGTTTTAGCCAATTTGCAGTAACTCGACATTTGTGAAAGAAAGAAAAAGTCAAAATGTTTATCCTGAATCCACAGGATAAATACATGTATATTCCCTTTCCTCTTTGCAGGGACATGACCGCGGAGTGAATTGGGCTGCCTTCCACCCCACCATGCCTCTGATTGTGTCCGGGGCAGATGACAGACAAGTTAAAATCTGGCGGATGAATGGTAAGTCACCCGCTTGAGCCCGGCAGTCGTGCTTTAATACCACTATATACTGTAAGAGGGCATTGTGCTAGTAGCTTGGGTTTTCCCATCAATTCAATAAAATCCCACAATAAACGGAGCTCGACACATGTAAGGGCAACCATATGTATTCCACACGCTCCCCGGAAATGCCAGATAACCAACAAAGGGAAACTTGTGTGTACGTGCAGTTTGATACCTGGGTAAATAGATTTTCCACGATCTGCCTCCCTGGCTGACAAGTGGCTTTCCTGACAGGTCGCTGAGAGTGATGTCCACCTGCTGGAGGTCTTCTTGGCAGCCTGGTCTGGAATGTCATACATGGGCATTGCAGGGACTCATGGGAGCTGTAGTTCCATAGTGTTTGACTGGAAACCCAGAAATAAAAACACAGAACCCAGCTCTGAAGCTTTGCTTGCTGTTTGAATTACTACTAGGACTAAATGCAGGGCTCCCCTTTCGTCTTCCCCCTTTTTCGTCTTCCCCCTTTTTCTTCTTCCCCCTTTTTCTTCTTCCCCCTTTTTCTTCTTCCCCCTTTTTCTTCTTCCCCCTTTTTCTTCTTCCCCCTTTTTCTTCTTCCCCCTTTTTCTTCTTCGTCTTCGTCCACCCCCCCCCCCTTCCAAGAGTCGTTGATCAGATCTTTGTGAAATATGTATAAATAAAATGCTGAATCTATTGTAATAATCTGCACATGGTTGGTCCATGTAATCGGGGGGGGGGGGGAGCGATGCAGGTTTGTGGTCCCTCGGGTTGAAATGCCTTCTGTCTTTGATTGTATCTTGCAGAGGATAACCTTCTCCCTCTTACCGGCCGCTTCCCACTAGACGTCCCCAGAGGTGCCCGCATGGCGATAGATCCGCGTGCAGCATGTGTTTCTGAGCGTTGCAGTGTTACTGAGCTTTTTTGGATGGGTTTCTTTTCCTGCGCGCGGCTTTATAGTCTTGCAGTGGATTATACATGTGGAGAACGCCCATATTCTGGTCATGCTGGGGTTAATTCTGGCCGCCGTCAGTGCTGGAATACAGGGTCTTAAAATCCTATGTATAAAGGAAACACTCAGGTATTGTAACACATAGAAAATATGGTCTGCAAATACCTGCCTCGTAGCCTTATCAGTACATCCCCCTGCATTTAACACTTAATGTGCCGGAACAAATTGAGCTTGTGTGACTTGGGCGTCTCCTGGTTCTCTTCCATTCATTCATTTAAGACTGTAGTCAGCAGAATGGCTTTACGAGGGTCAAGAACAAATGTCAAAACACAGGCTGGATTTTCTTCTAGTTGTTTTTAGCTTTTTTTTTTATTCTTCCTAGTATGCATTAAGGAGTAATGTGATTTTATAATCTAGAGCAGCAGAGGGCCCGGCTCACAATCTAAAGGAGCATCTTCTTACTGGCCGGGGTCTGTAGTCCAGGTTGGTATCGGTGGTAGTGACACCATGCCTCGGGAATTGTCTTCTGGTTATCAGGTTTAGAATGAAAATGCTAGTTTTTGCTCCTAAGAAGCCGTTGTTCAGGAGGTTGTTGTGTGAGCGTTATGTGCGCCTCATGGCGGTGTCTGTGTCCCTTTTAAAAGGTTACGTTGTGTGGAATGTCCTGAAGTGATACTCGATGTATATGTGTTTCTCTCCTCTCTCTGCCTCTGCAGAATCCAAGGCCTGGGAAGTGGACACTTGTCGTGGACATTACAATAACGTGTCCTGCGCAGTCTTCCATCCCCGCCAAGAGCTGATCCTCAGTAACTCCGAGGACAAGAGCATACGCGTCTGGGACATGTCGAAACGGTAATGCTCCCTGCAGTGTTGGTGATGACGTCTCCGCTTGTTCCAGGAACTTGTCTTCTATTAACCGCTTCTTTCTTACAGAACCGGCGTGCAGACCTTCAGGAGGGATCACGATCGCTTTTGGGTGCTGGCTGCCCACCCCAACCTCAACCTTTTTGCAGCAGGTAACTCTTGGCATGTACTCAAGCTTCATCCTCGCCCCGTCCAACACAATATCTTGTCCTATGTGCAAGATCTTACACTGTGTACATGAAAGGGGTATATATGTGCAAAGCCAACGCATCTTTCTTCACTCCCAATAAACTTTGCTGCTGTCACTGCAAACCGTCACAAGATGGATTTGGTTCTCCAGTTGATCCCCTCTGGTCCTCCAGTTGATCCCCTCTTGTTCACCAGTCGTCCCCCCTCTTGTTCACCAGTCGTCGTCCCCTCTTGTTCACCAGTTGATCCCTCTTGTGCCCCTCTTGTTCTCCAGTCGATTTCCCCCTCTTGTTCTCCAGTCGATTTCCCCCTCTTGTTCTCCAGTCGATTTCCCCCTCTTGTTCTCCAGTCGATTTCCCCCTCTTGTTCTCCAGTCGATTTCCCCCTCTTGTTCTCAGTCGAGTTCCCCCTCTTGTTATCCAGTCGATTTCCCCCTCTTGTTCTCCAGTCGGTCCTCTCGTTTCTTTAGACGTGCTGGTTTTAATTCTTCCTGTGCTCTGTCACTCAGGGCATGATGGTGGCATGATTGTTTTCAAGTTGGAGCGGGAGCGTCCTGCCTACGCCGTGCACGGGAACACCCTGTATTACGTGAAAGACAGATTCCTCCGTCAACTGGACTTCAACAGTTCCAAAGATGTGGCTGTGATGCAGCTGAGAAGGTGGGAGACATAAGTGAAGGCAGGGACCTTGTTTTACATGTGTAGCCAGTGTGGAACCTTTTTTTCATGGTTTGTCAGGTATGTGTGTGATCACAGGTATAAGAATCTATCTCTCCCAAGAATGCAGGACACCTGTGGGCAGCTTTCAATGGAAACATTGGGCCCAGCTGCTTCTAACCTGTGTGCCAGCTGTTTTTACCCTGCTCTTGTTCACAACCTTTGCATCCTGTTTTAATAAGAGCGTTAATATATACATCTGAACGGTTTACACGGACGTGAAGCCATCTTTAACTTTGGGTTTTTACACTTACAGTGGCTCAAAGTTCCCCGTTTTCAACATGTCCTATAACCCAGCAGAGAACGCCGTCCTGCTGTGCACGGTGAGTAATATACCCGCAGGGTCTCCCTCTCTGCCGCTGCTCACCCAGAAGTGCCAATGCAGGTTACAGGGCTTTGAGGTTAGTCCATAGGGGTAAAACACGCCTGTTTTCCGTGTACTTACACAGCGAGAGATTGGTAAACCTCTCTGCAGTCCCAGCCAGCCAAGAACGATCCTCCCCATGCTCCTGGAGCATCTCGTACCTTTATAGAGGAGGCTCAATTCTTAATCTGTTTTACAGAGAGCCAGCAACCTGGAGAACAGCACGTATGACCTGTACACCATTCCCAAGGATTCAGACTCCCAAAATCCTGATGGTAAGAGCGCAGCGTATGTTTCTATTGAATCATGAGTGCGGCTGGATATGATGCCCCTCATTGTGCGGGGTGTCCTTATTCTACTCATTAACACGCACATAAAGCTGGGTTCTGTGGGTGACGTGCAGCTTGTGCTGTGACCTGCTTGTTCCATTTGAAATTTATAGATGGAAACAATCTGTGTGTGGTTTTTAATAGATTTTAAATCCCCACATGAAATAATCTTGACATGACGAGGGACTCGTTTCTCGGAGAGGGTGCGTTCGACCTGGATATGAGCTTGTGTTTCCTGCCCAGCTCCTCCACGCCCGGTGCACCCTCCTGCCTTGGCCATAGTGGCTATAGACAGTGCTCTGGTATTGTGGGCTTTATTCAGAGGAACATGCAGCAGTCATCATCCGACACTGAGGTTTTACTCTCTTAAAAAAAGAAAATTGATGTTGTGGGTGATCGTCCAGTATCTGATTGTCATTGTGTCTTCTTTGCAGCTCCAGAAGGGAAGCGTTCCTCCGGCCTGACCGCTGTGTGGGTGGCACGCAACCGATTCGCAGTCCTGGACCGCATGCACTCGGTGAGCAATCTGACGGACTCTAGACAATCTCAATGCTTTAGCTCATGGTTGACCAAATTTGGCCCTCACGATTTCTTAGAACTACATCTCCCATGAGGCTCAGCTACGTTCTGTTTGGCAGAGCCTGAAGGGAGAGTCAGGACTATCTGGAGGGCCTAGGTTGCTGACCCTTGCTTTAGGTTTTAGTGTTATTACATCCAGTAAACCTCTCATATTGACTTATGGCTTTCATTTATATCCCGTGTATTACAGATCCTCATAAAGAACCTGAAAAATGAGATCACTAAAAAGGTCCAAGTGCCCAACTGTGACGAGATCTTCTATTCTGGAACCGGGAACCTGCTGCTCCGGGACTCGGACTCCATCACTTTGTTTGACGTCCAGCAGAAACGGTACGGGGTCAGATCACTCGTCTTCGTATAATCACCGCTGGAAATCCATTCAGCACATCCAGGATCTGTTTCTAGTAAAGGATCCCTTATCAGAAAAGCTCGGCTGCAGAAGTGGTCTGTGTTTGGGATTTTGACATATTTGCATATAAGATTTTTTTTTTTTACCCAAGACTAAAAATGAAATTAATTAGTTTCATACACACAGCGTGAGGGCATTTTATACAGGATATTTAATGATTTTCTGCTTCACATGAGGTCATGGGGGGAATTTACTCCTTGTGTTATGTCGGCAATTGGAAAAAAAAATTCAATTTCAGATAAAGGATGCTCAAGCTGTAGAGATCTAATCCCAGCGTATCAAAATAAAGGAGATAAATGGAGGCATTGCTCGTTAAACCACGGTCAGTCATTAGAGCAGGCCTGACGATTTTTGGCTCTCCGGATGTTTCTAAACTGCAACTCCCATGATTCTCTGCCCATGGAATGCATTCAGAGATTTCAGAGCATGATTTAGAGCCAAGTGCACATTCTTAAAGGTTTTTGTAGAATAAACCATACATTTAGGCGTCTGGCACCTGGATTTATCGAGGCCTGATACAAAGTGACGCATGCCATGTCTCCCATAAGGCCATGTGTTTTATACGTTGAAAGCATTGATCATGATCAGATGTGGGAGGGATTGCAGATAAACGTAATGAGGCTTCTTGCTTTAGCAATTCTACCCTCATGATTACGCTTTAATACTAATTCTCGTCCCTCCTCATTCCCTCGTTTCAGCACTCTGGCGTCTGTGAAAATCTCCAAAGTGAAATATGTCATCTGGTCATCCGATATGTCCCATGTGGCTCTTTTGGCCAAGCACGGTAAGAACCAAGCTCCAGTTTTATCCATTGGCCTCAACACCATGACGTTTATTAAATGACTTGAGTATTGTACGCTACAGCCTACACTTCTTTCTTCTCCCCTCTTCTTTTTTCTTCTCTCCCCCCCCCCCATACTCTCCTTTATCACTTGCTGCTTACCCCCATTTCAGCCATCATGATCTGCAACCGCAAGCTGGATTCTCTTTGCAATATCCATGAGAACATCCGAGTGAAGAGTGGAGCCTGGGACGAGAGCGGCGTGTTCATCTACACCACCAGCAACCACATCAAATATGCCCTTACCACCGGGTACGTCTGTGAGACGTCTGCGTGTCCACCTGTCATGCCTTACACAATACACATACTGCTACATGTAAAACCTCTTTTTGCATGTTCTTTATAATCAAAGGGTCATTACAGGCAAAAATCACATTCTGTTTTGACCAGTCAGATCTCTGCAACCTCAGCACTCAAGACAACCATCTCTCATGATGCTCAGCCGCTCATGAGGTTGGTGAAGCTTCAAGGGAAATGGAGTTCAGAAACCTCTGGAGGGCCCAGGTTGCCAACCCCTACTCTTGCCATTAGTCTGCCTGGCACATGAGTCTGCTGTATACCAGCGCACAGTATGGGCTGTTGTTTTTCTGAGTGTGAGGTGTGGATCTCCTCTCCTTCACACGCAAGTGATGGTTTGTTTACATGTTTGGTTATACAGGGATCACGGTATTATCCGCACCCTGGACCTACCCATTTACATTACACGTGTGAAAGGGAACAACGTGTACTGCTTGGATCGGGAATGCCGCCCGCGGGTGCTCACAATCGACCCTACAGAGTTCAAGTTCAAGCTGGCTCTGATTAACCGCAAGTATGATGAGGTAAGGAGGTTCCCATGTGACCGTGCTTTCCCCCTATCATCCCAAAATCCTCCATCCAGGGTCCTCATGGTATACTCGGTCTGCATGGCTCGTCACCATTCCCTTAGAACTGACTGAATTGCCGTGTTACATAGTTATATAGGCTGAAAAAAGACATGCGTCCATCGGGTTCAGCCTCTCCCACATAACCTACTGCTGTTGATCCAAAAGAAGGCAAAAAACCCAGTCTGAAATATGCAACATACTGGGAAAAAATTCCTTCTTGACCCCAGAATGGCGTCAGATTTCTCCTTGGATCAAGAAGCTTTTACCCACATATTAAATATTATAACCCTTAATATTCTGTGTCTGCAGGAAGTCATCCAGTCGTTTTTTAAAAGTCTGTACAGACTCTGACCCAACCACCTCAACAGGCAGAGAATTCCACAGCTTTATTGTTCTCACCGTAAAATAACCCTTCCTATGCTTTAAGCTAAATTTTCTTTCTTCCAGTGTAAATGGATGACCCCGTGTCCTATGTATAGTCCTGTTAATGAATAAGTTATCAGACAATGGTTGATAATGGCCCCGTATATATTTATATAAGGTTATCAGATCCCCTCTAAGGCGCCTTTTCTGTAAACTAAACAGGTTTAAGCTTGTTACTCTTTCCTCATAACTTAACCCTTCCATTCCCTTATTAATTTAGTTGCCCGTCTCTGCACTTTTTCTAGCGCTATAATATCTTTTTTTAAGACAGGTGCCCAAAATCACACGGCATATTCAAGGTGCGGCCTGACCATTGATTTATACAGAGGCAAAATTATGTTTTCATCCCGAGAGTGAACTTCCCTTTTAATGCATGCCAATACCTTGCTGGCCTTGGCGGCTGCTTTGTGTTGATTTGCTTCCTGCTGTTTGCGGTGACGCTGAGTGTTGGTTTTTATTTGTAGGTCACATGATTTAAGATGCGCACCTGACCTTGCTCATCTCAGTCACAAGTGATTATGATCTTCATCCCTTCCTTCTCCAGGTCTTGCACATGGTGAGAAATGCCAAGCTGGTCGGTCAGTCCATCATCGCTTATCTCCAGAAGAAGGGTTACCCAGAGGTGGCGCTGCACTTCGTGAAGGATGAGAAGACTCGTTTCAGCCTGGCACTGGAGTGCGGAAACATTGAAGTACGTCCCGTATGAAAGCTGCTATGTCCGCACGGTGTACCCTTACCTCGTCTGTTTAGTTACACACGGCCCACTCCCATTTCTTAACTATTTTTCTCCATTCCCTAATGCTTTAAACCTAAATGTGATGTTTTTACATATAAACGAGACACCACGGCCTTTACGTGTGTGTTTATACCATGTGAAGGCGAGAAATACAGGTATTTGTGCTTGGTTTAGTCCACAATCGCACAAACACCGTCTTACACCTACTGCCTGGATTTAAAGGTGCATTTAGCCTCTTTGCAAAGGTTTAAATCAAAACGACAAGCGCAGTAACAAAACCTAAATTCCAGCTACTCGTTAAAGCGAAGCAACTTCTTCGCTGTGGAGCATGTCCGTGGATCTATGGGGACTTACCTGGTGACCGCTGCTAAACCGGACTATACTCAGGTTTTTGCACCATATATACTGAGATGTACTTTTAGTCAACCAGGTGCTCCTGCAGGACGACCAGACCTATCAGTCTCCTCTCGGTGTCTTAGGACCGCTAGGTTCCTGCTTGTTAGACGACGCTTGAGTCCAGTCCTGATTTGTCGTAATAGAGCTTGTTTTGTGTTCGGCCTGTGGAGGAGGAGAGGTTGTTTCCTCGGTCTCGTAGATCCACTCAATAAATCCTCTTGACTTGCCCTGCAGATCGCACTGGAAGCGGCCAAAGCCCTGGATGACAAGAACTGCTGGGAGAAGCTCGGGGAGGTGGCCCTGTTACAGGGAAACCACCAGATTGTGGAGATGTGTTACCAGCGCACCAAGAACTTCGACAAGCTCTCCTTCCTCTACCTTATCACCGGCAACCTGGAGAAGCTGCGCAAAATGATGAAGATCGGTTAGTAGGGCTATGATACATTACCGGCTTGTTGCATCGGTACTACCGGTATCCATAACAAGATCTATAGGATCATTGCACGGGATGTTCAGTGGGAGCACCGGTACCTGGGTTTATTACTCTGCAGGGGATAGTGTGCAGACGAGTCAGTACTTCAATGGCCGGTCATGGTTTCTGGTCGCACAGTGACATACATTTAGTAATGTCTACTAACTTGACACCTCCTTTACTTTCCATTGTGCAGCTGAGATCCGCAAGGACATGAGTGGGCAATACCAGAACGCCCTCTATCTGGGAGACGTGGACGAGCGGGTTCGCATCTTGAAGAACTGTGGCCAAAGTAAGTGGTGATACTATGTTCTTACATCTTCTGTCTCCCACCTTTTATCTTCAAATAATGAAAAGGGACACAAAGCTTTGTTCTTCTTAAAATCTGTAATGCAAACAAAGACTATGAGTCACTTTCCAAGGGATACCCCAAGACGCCATTGAATGAGTGTCCCCTGAAACCACAGCCGGTTTATCACCACCTATTCCCAGTAAGGAATCATATCGGAGTCCCAGGAAACGTTGGTTTTCAAACTACTGGGAAGTTAATGGCTCTGGAAGCACTGAAGCTGCCGCTCAATTAGCAAAATATTTATTGGCACGTGAACACAGCATGAAATCCCTTACCGCTGCCCAGGAACTAATGGAATGTCCCTAAAATGCCACAATTAACCCAAAAATGACATGTTTATTTTGATTTGTCAATCCTTTAAAGAGCAGAATCCAAAACTGCAGTCATTTTATTTTAAAGTCACTGTCTCCACAGAGTCACTGGCGTATCTGACCGCGGCCACCCATGGGATCAGCGAAGAAGAGGAGAGCTTGAGGGAGACCTTTGATCTGGAGAAGGAAATTGTAAGTTAACACTAATCGTCTAATCCGGTGTTTCCCACCCTGGTCCTCAGGAATCCTAACAGGCCAGGTTTTAAGGATCACCTTGGGGGAAATGCAGACTGAATCCTGCAATCACTGAGCAGCAAATTATATCACCTGTGCTGTGCTTCACATATCCTGCAAACCTGGCCTGTTGAGGGGTCCTGAGGACCTGGTTTGGGAAGCGCTGGTGTAAGAAGTCCTTGGTTTGCCTGGACCTCTAAAATCTGTTTTTGTTCTGTATCCACTTTCCCTCCTAGATTCCAGAAGTCGACCCAGATGCCAAGCTTCTTCTGCCCCCTCCTCCGATCATGCCACTGGACACCAACTGGCCACTGCTCACCATGTCCAAGGGCTTCTTTGAAGGATCCATTGCAAACAAAGGTGAGACTAGCCGTACTATGGACGTCCTTTCCAAACCGGACAGAAACATGAGTTAGAACAATCCTTACCACTGAATTGTGTCGTAGGTAAAACCGGAGCGCTGGCCGCGGATATCGACGTTGATACGGTGGGAGGAGAAGGCTGGGGTGAGGATGCAGTGCTGGAGCTGGAAGGAGGTGAGTTGTCTTCTGCGTCTCAGGACATGGAGCGTTCTTAACGGACAGAAACATAAATGCGTGTTCTCCGTTTACAGACGGCTTTGTTGATGCTGATGAGAATTTTGGAGATGAGGCTGTGAAAGGACAGGGTGAGGGAGGAGGATGGGATGTGGACGAGGACCTGGAGTTGCCCCAGAGCTGGTAAGGAGACACGCACCGAAACTAAAACTCTTCTGCACATGGTTTCTTGGTAACAGGACCTAGTGATAAGTTCCAGGAGTCTGGGACGTGAGTAAAGATGCCGGCGATGTGTTTTAAACCCTTTTATAGAGTGCTTCTGCTCTTTATAAAACCTGATATAAAGTGACTTTATAAGCACAATTGCAGCACGTTTGTTGCGCTCTTAACATGTATGATGATATGGACTTGTTTGTCATTCCATCGCTAGTGCTGGTTTGTGTGCTATACAAAGTATAGGCCAGGGAAACACGCCTTAAAAGCGCGCAAAATGCTGAGCAGTGATTTAAAGAATAGCACGCAGTGCGGTAACGGTTGTGTGAGGCTCTGCAAGAATTACCAAGCTTCACACATTCGTCTCCGCACCCAATAGGATCCTTTGCTTTGTAAATTGCTTTATTTCGAGCTCCCCCACATGTTATATATCATTCTGCAAAAAGGACACGTGCGGCTTTTTACCCACAATAAATATTTATATTGAATCATTTTACATGAAACCAATAAACTTGCTAAAGATATCCTTAAAATCTCGTTTGTTTTCTAGTGTTTAGAATTGTACAAACAGGAAATGAAAGTAACTGAGTCAGAGATTTGAGCTGCGCGTGGGAATATAATCGTACGCCTGGAGTGTCTGACGTTGGATGTATTACTGCGTTAATGCTGAAATATCGCACATTCAATGTGCTGTCACCGCACTCGCTCACCCAGTAACGCTGCAGTTGGCATTTCTGATTTTCCTGGTGCCACCACATTTACTCTGCAGCTTACAAAGGGGATGCTGTGCATGACGGTCTGTGCTGATACTGGACATTCAAGCTCTGCATGATGGCATCATAGACCGTCACGCTGTCCTTAAGTAGTTGATCGCATTTAATCCTATGTATTCCTTAGCTCTTGCTCAGTGATGTATTTGGCCAAACTTATTGCGGAAGAGTAACAGATGGGGATATTCATGTTTTTTCTTTCTTTCCAGGACATCCCCTCTGGTCCCTCTGGCTCCGCAGAAGATGGTTTCTTTGTGCCACCTACTAAAGGCCCAGGCCCAGGCCAGGTAATTCTGCATGGAAGAGGTGGCTGAATCTCACCAGAGCAGCACATGGAGTCCACAAGGCTTCGCTGCTGCAGCCCACCTCTACCCATCCCATTGTTATTGCTGCACATCGTGCCTCTAAATGGTTTAACCCTTTATTCTTCACATTCCCATAGCATTTCAAGCACCAATGCTTGCTCGCTTTAATGTAATATGTTGTAGCATCGTTAATGTTCTGTAATGAGGCTGTGCGTACTTTTATATAGAATATTTGGATTCATTTTGCTCTGAGTTCTTCCAACTTCTGTGTCTGACCCTGTCGTTCATGTTCTTTAGACCTGGTGCAATAACTCTCAGCTTCCTGTCGATCACATCCTGGCTGGATCGTTTGAAACATCGATGCGGGTAATTCGCCGATCTCCATCCAACTTCATGCTAGCAGCAGCTCTGCCCTTTTATATTACCACGAGAATGACTGAGCTTTCTTCCTCTCCTCAGCTGCTCCATGATCAGGTTGGCGTGGTTAACTTCGCTCCCTTCAAACAGCATTTCCTTCACACTTACTCCAGGGGGCGCAGCACCTACCAGGCACTGCCAGGGCTCTCCGCTATGTATGGATACCCGCAGCGCAACTGGTAAGACCTTTTATCGTTGATCTGTACCATGCACAGCTATAATAGAGCGTTCCCTGGATCCGGTATCAGCTCTGCTCCGTTCAGATTTATACGAATCTGCAGATCATTATTCAGTCCGTGCTGCAATAAAACTCCTTCAGGGTCTGCATTCAACTCGGATCTAAATTCCATTCTGTAGGAAAGAAGCTGGGTTGAAGAATGGGCTTCCCGCCGTAGGCCTGAAGCTTAGCGACCTCATTCAACGCCTGCAGCTCTGCTACCAGCTCACCACATCCGGCAAGTTCGAGGAAGCCGTGGAGAAATTCCGCCTCATCCTGCTGAGCGTTCCCCTCCTTGTGGTAGACAACAAGCAGGAGATATCAGAGGTGAGCGTTCATTGATGGAGCAGCCTTGCCTGTGCCACGTCGTCATCCCCTCCTTCTTGGAGTTAGATCTTCCAAATGAAGCAAGTGATGTTCTTTAACATGCACTGAACACGTACATTGCTTAGATAGAAAGGGGGAATCACATAAAACACGCTGAAACTCAGCGAGGTTCTTCCCTGTCTGAAAAACCACAAGTTTCCATGTGGATGAAACTGCTTGTGGTGTACATTTTTCTACATTTTGTATTCTTTCCGCTTTCCCAGGCACAGCAGCTGATTGCCATCTGCAGAGAGTACATTGTGGGGTTATCAATGGAAGTGGAAAGAAAGGCGCTTCCCAAGGACACTCTGGAGCAGCAGAAACGCATCTGTGAGGTGGGAAAGCAGTGACGATCCACCCCAAGCTCTCAATGTTAAGTTGGTGCATGCTCGCCATAGCACCCTAGGCTCTCCCTGTGTCAGGCAGGTGCATGCTCGCCATACCACCCCAGGCTCTCCCTGTGTTGGGCTGGCGCATACCCACCGTACCACGCCAGGCTCCCTCCATGTCGGGGTGATGTATGCCCACCATATTCTCAGTGTTTTCAGGAGAAGCATGAGATTTAACTGTATCAAGGAGCGCCCGCTTATCTTCATGATGGATCTTGGCGAGACTTGAGCCTCCTGCAGCTGGTCTATGTTTGTTTTTGACCTCTTATCAAATCAAATCCAAGCAATGCTCAAAGCTCCCTCATTTCCCTTATGAGACATGGCAAATGCTCCCACCAGCTTTATCCAAAGCCTTTGGGGACGTCCCGTGCAATTGTTATCTCAGGGAATTCCCCATTGTGCTCTCCGGTTTGAGGGAAGTCATCATACTCTCCATTAGAGCCGTTCTCCTGCTGTCTCTCTGAGGACACAAGTATCTTAGAGATTGAATTCCTGATATTGTTGTTCTCTTCTCGTCCCACTGGATGTGTAACACTCCTATTCTCCTCAGATGGCGGCTTACTTCACACACGCTAATCTGCAGCCCGTACACATGATCTTAGTCCTCCGAACGGCTGTCAACCTCTTCTTCAAACTCAAAAACTTCAAAACGGCCGCTGCCTTTGCCAGGCGGCTCCTAGAGCTGGGGCCTAAGCCAGACGTGGCTCAGCAGGTAACGAGGCTGCAAAGATCACCCAGTGCTCCGGTGTGAAATCCACGTCCATTCCAACTCCTAAACCTCACCTTTTGTTTTCTCGCCTAGACTCGCAAGATCTTGTCCGCGTGCGAGAAGAACCTGACAGACTCCTGCCAGCTGAATTACGACATGCATAACCCCTTCGACATCTGTGCGGCCTCGTACCGGCCGATCTACAGGGGGAAGCCTGTCGAGAAATGTCCTCTCAGTGGCGCCTGCTACAGCCCTGAGTTCAAAGGACAGATCTGCAGGGTCTCAACTGTAAGCAATCTTCTTCCACGTGATATTCTCTGGTTTAGCATTAAGAAACAATAAGGCACGGGTCGGCATATTCGGCTTTTTACAGTTCGGTGCTGCCCATCCCATCACAAGCTGCTCTGGGTCGGTTGCCGCATTGATTTCCCTTTAATTCCTCGGGGTGCAGTGATGCTCTATAACCTGCTGAGGCCGGGATATGATGTAGCAACGTATCCCCATCGCTCTATGACTGGGATCTGAAAATATATCAAGGTTTGGACTCAATGAATCCTCTATTAGGTTTCAGGTGGTTTAGATTTTTTTTTTAGAAGTCAGAGGTTAATGCATTTTCTTAAAAACGCACCCTTTGCCAGTGGAGCAGCTTGTGATGGGAGATTTTTGTGATTCCTTAAACGCAAATATGAATAGGACGTATCTTAGGCGGTCTCTGTAATCTGCGGCTTTGCACGATGGTCATAAATCCTGCCGTGTAATACAGAATTTCATTTGTGTACACCGTATGTTTGACACGTCCAGATAAGTCACGTTTCTGCTACCTTCCCTCTTCCAGGTAACGGAAATCGGGAAGGACGTGATTGGACTCCGGATCAGCCCCCTGCAGTTTCGCTAAGAACACGTAAAGCCCATCGCTCGATAACGCAAGCTCACCTTCCGACTGCTTTGTATGTCACATGAAATAGTGTCACATGAAATGCGTCTATGTATCTTATGTTTAGTCCAGACACGTTACCGTATACCCTGTCCAAACCTAAGCAGAAAAGACGATCTGTAATAAAGTTTCTCACAGTCCAAACACGTGCGTTGTGTTATTGTGTCGACCACATCTGCGCAAATAAGTGGCAGGAGAAATCACCGCTGGTGTTTAAACATTCATCAGGTGTCGACCTCAACGCAAATACACGTCCTGGAGGTCATACATGTTAAACAGAAGTTTTGGAACTAAACCTCCCAAGATGCTTAGCTTATCATTAGGGTAGACTAAGGCTCATGGGAAATGGCCCTCCAGATGTTTTGGAACTATAACTCCCTTGATGCTTAGCTTCTCATTAGGAAGACAGGCTCATGGGAAATTATTTCCAAACATCTGGAGGGCTAAGGCTGCTGATCCCTGATGTGATATAAAGATATATAAACCTAGTGTAATCCACATGTGAAATGAATGAAAATATAAAGACCCCAGCTCAGAAACGTAATAAAACGAAGGAAAAGCAAACCGTGCGACGGGTGATTTTTCTGAATCGCTTTTCGTTCCTCTGCTCTTGGAAAATGTGTTTTTCTGAATGTAGAGAAGCTTAGATCCAGGGCTCAGCATAAACCTGCTCACGAATAGCTGAGCATCGTGGGCATAAACCTGCTCACGAATAGCTGAGCATCGTGGGGGATAAACCTGCTTATCCACATCAAAACCGGGCACTTACCTTCATTTCTGTGATGTTCTTAAAACATAACCGTCTTCTTGTAAACAGGATGAAGTGTACAGAATAATTTCACGTCCTACTCTACCTCGGCTATAGTGATTTCATGGTGTTGCATGTTTATGTGTTTTGTACAGTTTAAAGTGAATTTCGGGTTCACTTTCCTGGCGACGACCCATTCGGGAATGATAATGGATTATCAAGATCAAGCCTGCGCGGGTTTGGCATCCCTGATCCAAAATGCTTAAATCTGGAATTTCTGCCAGATCTTGGTTATACTCGCCTCCCGGACATGCTGGATGGGTCATGCTGCCCCTCTACACGACTCCTGATTGATGCAGCGGAGCGCAGCAAATGCTGGGAACCTCTTGCAGCAGCCGTGCGTGGCATGCTGCCTGGAGACACTTGGGTCCTGTGCAGAACGTCCGTGGAAGACCGCACGGCTCTCCCAGCATTTTTAGACGCTGGTGCTGCAGCAGGAAGATTTTTTTTTTAAGAAACTATTTTAGCAGGAAGGATACATTGAGATTTCTCTCGTTTTCAGTGTGTACCGTTAGGTGTCTTGCCCAAGGACACTTACTGGAGAGGTGCTCGTCGGGATCGAACCCATGTCTCCACAGTCTCTCTCCACGCAGAGCAGTGATGTTACCTCTACTCCACCCAGTCGGTATTTAACAGATTCTGGAGCTGGGTGCTGCCATATTTGTCCTCCATGATCGGCACAGCAACGCAATATTTTTTAGCATATACATATAAGTGCGTTAAGTGCATAATGTTACCCAGGACAGTGGTTATAGATGCTTAGAGTTCTACTGGTAGCTGTTTTTTTGGTGGCAAACAAAGAGCCGCAACATTGAGACCTGATTGGTTGATGGCACTATGGGGGAGGGACTTTATACCAAATGTGATTTTTTTTTTTTCCAGTTGTTCCTACGAACATTTTTACTAGGGATGCACCGATACCACTTTTTTAAGACAGAGTACCGATACTTTTCTTTAATGTCATGTGACGCTTTCCAATAAGAACAGACCGTATAAAAATGCCCCCAGCTCACATGTATACCCCCCCCCCGATATATATATATATATATAGATATATATATATTTTTGCCCCAGCTCACACATGGATTTTGCCCCAGCTCACACATGGATTTTGCCCCAGCTCACACATGGATTTTGCCCCAGCTCACACATGGATATTGCCCCAGCTCACACATGGATTTGCCCCAGTTCACACATGGATATGCACCAGCTCACACATGGATATTGCCCCAGCTCACACATGGATTTTGCCCCAGCTCACACATGGATTTTGCCCCAGCTCACACATGGATATTGCCCCAGCTCACACATGGATATTGCCCCAGCTCACACATGGATTTGCCCCAGCTCACACATGGGTATGCCCCCAGCTCACACATGGGTATGCCCCCAGCTCACACATGGGTATGCCCCCAGCTCACACATGGATATGCCCCAGCTCACACATGGATTTGCCCCAGCTCACACATGGGTATTGCCACAGCTCATGGGTATGCCCCCCCCCAGCTCACACATGGATATGCCCCCACAGCTCACACATGGATATGCCCCAGCTCACACATGGATATGCCCCCCAGCACATGGATATGCCCCCAGCTCATGGATATGCCCCCACAGCTCACACATGGCTATGCCCCCCCAGCTCATGGATATGCCCCCCCAGCTCACACATGGGTATGCCCCCCAGCTCACACATGGGTATGCCCCCCAGCTCATGGATATGCCCCCACAGCTCACACATGGGTATGCCCCCCAGCTCATGGATATGCCCCCCCAGCTCACACATGGGTATGCCCACCAGCTCATGGATATGCCCCCCCAGCTCATGGATCCCCCCCCGCGACGATACTTACCTTCCTGAGCGACGCATGTCTCCGTGCGTGCGTTCGTTGGAAGGACCCCAGTCGCGACCACGTGGGACCATGTGATCGCGGCTGGGGTCCTTCCAGCGAGCGCGCGCGCGGAAACTTTCCCGGCATCGCCCAGGAAGGTAAGTATAAACACAGTGAGCAGCTGCAAGGCCTGTCCGAATGCCGATAGGCCCTGCAGAAGCTCATCGGCATTCGGACAGGCCCTGCAGCTGCTCACGGTGTTTATACTTACCTTCCTGAGCGACGCCGGGAAAGTTTCCGCGCGCGCTCGTTGGAAGGACCCCAGCCGCAATCACATGGTCCCACGTGGTCGCGGCTGGGGTCCTTCCAACGAACGCACGCGCGGAGACATGCGTTGCTCAGGAAGGTAAGTATTGCGGAGAGCTCCAGGGGCGGCTGTCCGAATGCCGATAGAGCATTCGGACAGACGCGGCAGCCCCTCGGAAGCCGGCTCAATGCCGGCTTCCGGTATCGGGAAAAATATCGGGGGGTACTGCACGTGTACCAAGTACTCCTGCAGTACCTAGTATCGGTATCGGTGCAACCCTAATTTTTACAGTTGTAAAGTTACCGTGAGGCAAAAAGTAAAAGTATAAAGCAAATATTTGCCTCAGAGTCCTCCTTAAAATCCCGACTTTCCTTCACTACACTAGGACAATCTTGGCATTATTACTGTTAGATGAGATGAAGATCCCATTCAGGTGCAAGGTGCCCGGTTGCTTGATTGGCGGAGAGCACTGTAGCCATAAATCTGAGTCTTTCAGGCCCTGCTTTTATAATAGACATTTGGAGGGCAACAAGCTGCTAGGTCGGTCAACTTGAACTCCAAAGGACCAGGCTCGTTAGATTTATGGTCATGGCATCGCTAACCTCAACTAATTGAAACTAAAGTGAAGAAAACGTTGGCTGCCCGACTTCGATATCCACAATAGAAAGGAATGAAGTTGTGGAGGGGAAAAAAGCTCACACAGGTCTGCAAAGGAGCAGACGTGTCCTGGAGGAGCTCCGTCTCTCTGCTGTTGATTACTATAATTTTGACTGGAGAATCTCCACTGAAAACACAGTATTGGTGTCCCCGCACAGCTGGTCATTGGGTGGATTGCTTCGGGGCGGCCGTCGGCCATTTTGAGGCCTGCTCAAAGGCTCCTGATGGACTCACCCACCATGCTTTCTGCTTCCCCCTGCGAGGCTTGTTGGCAGTGTGACTGAAGAGATGGAGGGCCCCTGTCCTCAGCTGCGCCGGATATCCCCTCGTTGGAGTGCTCTCCCCCCCCCCACCCCGTGAGAGTTATGGAGGCGATGTTTGCAGCACTTAAAGATTGCCTGGGGCGATTGCAGGGGAATGAGGAGAGCCCACTCACACGCAGCAATTGGAACTGGCTGATGGCCGCTGCCAGAGTTTGCCGGGAGGCTACGAAAATGGAGGAGGAATCGGTAACTGCAGTACCTTTCTGTTGGGTGGGCAGACCCTTTTGTGGAGTCTGTGATAGCGGTGCTGCTCGGGTCTTAGGACTTACGCACTGTAGGGAGGCAGTGCTGGTCTTGGCCCAGCTGATGCGGCCTTGGAGGAGTCCTGGAGACTGGGTGCTAGGTGTACCCTGGATGGCAAGTCCAGAGGAGAGCCTAGGCCCCGCGTTTCTGCTGGACACCGATTGAGGTGACTCACCTCGGCAGTCTGCTTTCCACTGACCCTCGAATATGGATTTTCTGATGACCCCCCACTCTTGACCTCTACGATTTCCTGATAACTATTTGCCGATACGGAGGACTCTTTTGCTTGTTTTTTCTGCTGACACTCTTCTTACCCCCCCTTTTTTTTTCTTTCTCCCCTTTTCTCCTTCAGCTGAGTTTTTCTTCCCAGCTGTACCATGATTTCCCTCAGATGACATGAAGCCTTTCGCAGATATTTTTGCTCTCTGGGCCAGTTAAGTTGTTTTTTTTGCCATACTTTACCCTTTTTTTTTCTTTGGCGTTTACGGGTCATCTCTGGAAGCGCCATCGCGGCCTGGTGCCCTACTGCACCCCCTGAGTACCCGGGCCTAGTGCCACTTGTTCCCCTTGGCCTCCCACGGTCCTATGGACTTCAGGGAAGACACCAGGGGCGGCACAATTTTGGTCCTTGCCACTACCCCCTATTCAGTTCCCTCCCTTTTTGCTATCTGATGTCTTTAGCTGACTTGTCTGTTTCATATTTTTCTCATGCAGAGTTATAGCTGATATGTGGCCCTGCGAGACCCTGTTTTGGTTTTCGACTTTTCATTTGCTGTCCTGCCCTTTTGGTTTTATTTTTATTTGTTATTTTCCATTAGCTGTGTTATTACGGATGACTCTGCACGGCCCTGCAAGGCCCTCACCATGTGCTTGATTGTATGATGACATCCTAACAAAATAAAACTGTAAATTGAAAAAAAAAAAAAGCTCCCACCGGTGGGCATTTATGAGATCCTGACATGGCCAAGCTCTCCCAGCATAAATACGCAAAGCCATAAGGTCTGGGCGCTCCTCCTTTGCTGCAAATGGCGTATCTTGCAGGGGTAATAGAAGGTAATAGCAGGGTAAGAGATTGTCAGGTGTCAAATGTATATGTCATTTGTAAACTAGATTTTATGGAAGGTTTAGAAGATGTTATTCTTTTTTTTTAATGATACATGTGTGAAGGATTCTGTGAGAAACAATAATGTGGAACTATAAAATCCCCCTTTTATAACGCAGACTCCCTGGGCCGGGTCCAAAGGTTTCCATTAGATTCATGTCACAGGAGCATATTGTATTGAAAACCCGGAATGCTTCTTCCGAGAAATTCCCCCGTACAGAGCGAGCTGAAAAAATGGAGGACAAATCACAGGCCGCGTCATCGTCACCGCTCCAGTGGGAAGTGTCAAAAGGGGATGGAGGGGCGTAAAGCCCCCACAAAGCGATCTTTAAAATAAAAAATGGAGCACAGCTGTCCCTGGTTATGGCCGACACCTAAAACATAAAAACTGCAAAGTAAACATACCTGTACTGCTGTGGCAGCATGAAAGAGGATATTTCGGGTGTTCTACCTTCCATAGGAGAGGATTGTCCAGTAGATTGCTGGACTGGTTGAAAAGGGAGGTTCTGGTCTTGAGATATCTTTTTCTAAAGTTTTTTTTTTTTTCCTGTGCTGTTGTTTAAATAAAGGAAAATGCAAATACTCGCCTCCGAGTCATTATTAAAATGCTAACGTTTCGTCACAGAGTTGTAAAATTCTGCGATTCTTGTCTAAGTGGAAAGATCATTTTGTGCGTTCAACTGAAGCATCAATTAAAAAAAAACGCTTTTGTTCCAGCACCCCACTAAAAAGCAATCCAGCCGAAGAAATACAGAAAGAAACGTAAGCCGGGATCTTCCTGGTGCCGGGTGGGACATTTAAACCTGCTCTAAGGTATGTCAAATAAATACAATCAGCTGGTGAAGGAAAGTTTACGAATGTTAACCGTTTCCTTGGCATTGTAAATTATTCCTCAGTTCCTCGCCAGTGTCGGTAAACGCAGCTGTAATCGTGATGCATATGTTGCACCATAAACATGAAGAGGGCAGATTGCACTGAAGGCATTTTTACAAGCTGACATCCAAGGTTAACGTCTGATATTAAAACTGAAAGTAGATGTAGGTGTGTTTATTGGACATTAGCATTTGCTTTCAGCTTACATTTCTTGCAGAGCATCGTTACGACCTGCAGACACTGTAAGTATTCCCAAATATTCATTTTTATTCATGTAAAGTGATTTTCCGTGAATAAGAGAAACTATACGCGTGCATCGAGCTAGTGTTTCACCTTGGGAACATCGTTTCAGTTTTCTGGACACCGAGACGAGTGCCCATGATGTAATCGCTGGGTGTGCATGTTGTAAACATGTAGAAATTTAAAAAAAAAATCTACTTGTCCAGTGGACTAAAGTGGTAACCTGATCTACTTGTCCCACATGACGATCTAATTGTCCTGGTAAGAAATATAATTTGAACAAAATAGCAATAGGTGTTTATTCTTAAGAAACACATTATTGTGATCAACAAACACAGGTATTTAGTTTAAATAGAACACTTTATTTCATTGCAGTTCACTCACACTCATACAACCCGCACGTTACAGTTCACAGTAATGTGCGGTGTATAGGAGCGCATCACAGAGCTCTACAGCAATAAAGCTCACAGTAATGTGCCGTGTGTATGAGGGTATCACAGAGCTCCACAGCAGTAACCGTAATGTGCGCTGTGTGTGAGCGTATCACAGAGCTCCACAGCAATAAAGCCCACAGTAATGTGCGCTGTGAGCATATCACAGCTCCAGAGCAATAAACACAGTAATGTGCAGTGTGTATGAGCGTGTCAGAGCTCCACAGCAGTAAAATTCACAGTAATGTGCGCCGTTTATGAGCGTATCACAGAGCTCCACAGCAATAAAACTCACAGTAATGTGCGCCGTGTGTATGAGGGTATCACAGAGCTCCACAGCAGTAACCGTAATGTGCGCTGTGTGTGAGCGTATCACAGAGCTCCACAGCAATAAAGCCCACAGTAATGTGCGCTGTGAGCATATCACAGCTCCAGAGCAATAAACACAGTAATGTGCAGTGTGTATGAGCGTGTCAGAGCTCCACAGCAGTAAAATTCACAGTAATGTGTGCCGTTTATGAGCGTATCACAGAGCTCCACAGCAATAAAACTCACAGTAATGCGATGTGTATGAGCGTATCGGAGCTCCACGGCAATAAACCTCACAGTAAAGTGCGCTGTGTATGAGCGTATCACAGAGCTCAACGGCAATAAAACTCAATTATGTGGTTTATTTTAATTAAGTTTATTAATTAAATTAATAAACTTATTTATTAAATGAAAGTACATATCAAAATGCTGTCTATTATTAAAATGTATTAAAATTATATTATGTTTATTTTTACATATATTTTATCATATTAAGATATTAAAAAATAGACGAGTGCAGCTGCATTGCTACCTTTATAAAGGGGGGTGGGAAATGCCGATGCTTTTAGATCAATAAAAATTAAAAAAAATTAATCTTTATTTTTTTTAATTTTACACTTCCATATTATCAGAGTTATTCACAAAGAGCCGATCTGGCCCCAAAATGTCACCTAACAGTGAAATCCCCCATAGAGAAGCAATGGTTAATCTATTCACAGACACCGAACAGCAGTGAAATGTCAGTGAAATGCCCTGCTGTTCAGGCTAGGGACAGATGAGCGCATTTTCTGCAGCCACCGTCAAAATGTACGTCGATGCGTGCGCACGCATTTTTTCACGGAATACGCTTAAGTGGTCAGACGATGCGCAATTCTGGACGTATTTCATGACGATGGGGTGAAAAGAAGTCTAGGGAAATCCGGCTGTTTGAACGTTATGTAGGCCGCACACTAGCAGCGTCTGACATCTCCTAATCACGCACACACGCTGCTATGCGGCCGCAGCGCACTTTGTACGTCAGTAGCAGCGGTTTCACGTTCTGATAAAAATGCGTTCATTTGCCGGTTGCGTGGTGTCGGCGCACTTTCGTACGCACGTACTGCGTATATTGGCCGTCATTGGCCGTTATGTGCTGCTACTGCCGCCGTGATTTAGTGCGTCTGCACGCGCGTTCCGACTGCCCCACTCTGACCCTAGCCTCAGTGTTTTCATTCATCAGATTTATTCAGGCGAATCCCATAGGCTTCAATGTTAAAAAGAATTATATTTATATGAAAAAAGCTTTTCAAAAACATTTTTCGGTTGGTCTGTGAATTCCATTGAAGAATTCCCGAAATTAAAGCGGCATCAAAAAATGAAGTGATAAAAAGTAACATCTTGACAAAGAACCTCTGCCATAGCCGTGTTTTGATGCCCAGAATTTGAGGTTACTCTGGGCTGAAATGGAGGATCGTTTTCCATAGCTAGGTTTAGAAATTAAGGTTAGGGTTAGGTTACTATTTGTGCTTGTTTAACCCTAACCTTAATTTGTAACCCTAGCCATGGAAAAAATGGAGCCCTAACATTCTGCTCCATTTCTGTATCCTTCTAATGCCCCCTCATTTGATATGCGTGCAGTGAGAAACGCTTTTCCAGCTTTTACTTTATTTTTATTTTTTATTATAGTTGCCCCAAAACAAAAATTTAGAAAAATAGTTTCAGCAATCTTTTTTTTTTTTTGGGGGGTGGGCACTCCAGATTTCTGTGCCTACAGTCTCCTGAGCTGTAATTCCGTTCCTGACATTAGTGATCACTCTCCGAGAGGCAGCCAATGCGCGTGCAGCTCCGATCCATGGTTTTGCGCAGACGCTATGGAACTTGTGTACGTAAGGAGTGCAAGTCCCTTTGCGGTGCACAATTTGCAGTTCCTACGCTACGCAATTGGCGCAGAAAAGCCTCAGGGACTTCCGGGTTTAGGAGTCCCTGAACCGAAGAGGAGGAGCTGCACTCGGCGAGGATGAAAAGGTGAGTAAAACTTGGGCAAAAGAAACAATTATTATTTATGGGCAAAAAGGGACTTCCATTTTCAGTGGAGTGTTCCTTTAAGACTGGTGAGCACGCCCTTTATTTAATGATGTTGCTCTTTGGTTGCCTTTTGAGGACTTTGACCTCATGATAACATTATATCACTTTCCCCTGTGTACATACAGCTTGCAACAGTCACTGTAATCCTGATTTATGCACAGGGCAGAGACCAGCTGCTATCACCTTAAGGCAGTGCTGGTGAACCATGGCACCCAAGATGTTTCAGAACTACATGTCCCTTTGATGCCTAGTTACACTAAAGCAGGCCACATTCCGGCCCCCCAGATGTTCCTGAACTACAACTCCCAGAAATCTCTGACTGCATTAGATGGATGGAGAAGCATGGGAGTTGTAGTTCATGGACATCTGGGGGGCCGGCGTTTGTACATTCCTGCACTAAGGCTAGGGTCAGAGTGGGGCAGTCGGAACGCGCGTGCAGACGCACTAAATCACGGCGGCAGTAGCAGCACATAACGGCCAATGACGGCCAATATACCCAGTACGTGCGTACGAAAGTGCGCCGACACCACGCAACCAGCAAATGAACGCATTTTTATCAGAACGTGAAACCGCTGCTACTGACGTACAAAGTGCGCGGCGGCCGCATGGCAGCGTGTGTGCGTGATTAGGAGACGTCAGACGCTGCTAGTGTGCGGCGTACATCACGTCCAAACTGCCAAAGTTTCCTGCAGTTCGTTGGAGTGTACCTGCGACCGTTGAACATGGCTGCTGGACCAGAGATGGACGTGGAGAGGCTGATAAGCGCTGTGGGGGAGCATCCAGGGATCTGGGATACGGCCTGCGAGCGTTATAAGGACAAGGGGAGGAAGGCGAGCGCATGGGTCGAGGTGTCCCGTCAGGTGTACCCGGAGTACGATACCTGGTCCGAGAAGGAGCAGCACATACAGAGTGAGTATAATATTATTTAATTCATAATCCCATAAATGTAAATCACAAAAATGATAATAAACAAACAAATGAAATCATTGATGTGAAACTCAAATGCTCCCCAGCTGCCAGGGCACCTCACCTGCATCACTGATGAAATAATTAGATAGAGCATCGCGATACCTGTTGCTGTATCTATTCACAGCTATGATGTCATAGTTCACATCATCCTCAAGACCGACAACTGTGAGGGTATCGTCAAAATTAAAACCATCCCTGGCACGCACATAATTATGTAGCATGCAACAGCATTTCACTATGTCCACACAGAAGTCCACATTGACATCCAGCGGTCTATGTAGAATCCTCCACTTGTTGGTCAGTATGCCAAAGCTACACTCCACATACCGTCTCGCCCGCGACAGCCTATAATTAAACACCCGCTTCTTCACAGTCAGGTGTGTCCAGAGTAGGGCCGTAGGAGGTGTGTGGATAGGCCGAATGCTTCGTCACCCACGAAGGCATAGGGGACTGCCACGTCACTGCCAGGCAATGGTGCGGGTCTGGGGATGTTCAGGGTCCCACTCTCAATTTCATTCCACAGTGTGGAGTTCCTGAACAGTGTGGAGTCAGAGTCTTTGCCGTATGAACCGACATCCACATACACGAAACTATAGTTGGCATCTGACACCGCCAGTAGGCCAATAGAAAAGTAATGTTTATAATTCTGATACAGTGAGCCACTGTGCGGTGGCTTCACTATGCGGACATGTTTGCCATCCACGGCTCCCAGGCAGTTTGGAAAGTTGGCTCTCTCCCAGAATCCTGCTGCAATTTCCAGACATGCCGTATGTGTCGGTCTTGGCAAACATTCGCCCTTCATGGTCTCCCATATGGTTTGGCACACCTTGCGGACGATCTCACCAGCTGTTGATCTGCCAACGCGGAAGCTATAATGCAGATCCTTCAAACTGCACCCACTACCGAGATACCTAGAAGACAAAACTGTTTGAATATGATCACATACCATGAACACAAGCTAATGTCACTCTCATCATGTTTTTCAGCACAAGAGGCGATGAACAAATGGCGCACAGTACGCGACAACTACATGCGCGTCCAGAAGAAGCAGGCCATGGCTGCGCGCTCTGGAGCTGGTGCCAAAAAGGTCCGTGGCTACATTTATGCAGAGCAGCTATCGTTCCTCCGCAGGACCCAGGAGCCGCGCAGGTCTGTCAGCAGCATGGACCAGCCATCAACCTCCGGCACCCAGGCACAACAAATGGTGCCAGGAGATTCTGCCAGCTGCCAGGAGGAGGAGAACCAGGGTGGTGCTGAGTCGCAGATGGAGGAGGATTTGGCGACACCACAGGTGGCAGGTACCGCGACAACGGTCAGCACCAGACCTGGCCAGAAGAGAAGGGCACAGGCTGCAGACCTGGAGCAGGCCATGGTCACGTTCATGGAGGCACAGACCACCCATGCACACCAACGCTGCATGCTTGCGGACTCCGTGGACATGTCGTTCTCCAATGCATGTACGCTCCTCCTGAACAGGATGAGCGAGGCGGAGAAAATGGAGTATCGCCACAGATCTCTCGCAATATTGGAGGACATCCTCTCACGTCCCCATCACGCAGCCGCCTACCATGCTGTGCCACAATCCGCCAGTGGATCTTCCGTCTCCAGTGAGGTGCTGTCCACCCACCAGCCATGCCCCCTGGAGCCAGGCCACACACGGAGTCGGGGTCCAGCTGTAGCCACACCACCGGCCCTCATGACCCAGATGCTCCGCGGTATCAGCAACTTTGATACATTAGCTAAATATGTTTTATTATTTGTTTATTATGTGTTATTGTTTTGATTTTGTATATATACTGACCTTCAGTTTACGAGTTGTAATATATGTCCATAATATATTACAGTTTCTTTTCATATTATAGTATTATTTATCAACATTGTTGTCGGAGTCATTTATGATTATGTACGTGTGATGTGATGCCCGTGTGTGTGCATGTAACAGTGGGCATGTGACTACAGACATGATGCACTCATGTCAGGTGACTGGCAGCGATGTCATGTATACAGGTGTGTGACAGTACGTACCTCAAAGTGATGACTATCATCTCCTCCGGTGGTATGGCGGGCCGCATGTTGGTGTCCCTCTTGGTCAGTGGCTCCCGTACCCGCGACAACAGTTCATCAAAGGAGGCGATGGACATCCGCATGTAGTTGAAGAACTTCACGGGGTCCCTCTCTCGCAGTGGCCTGTACAGCGTCACAAAGTGTCCATGCGTGGGTCTGGCAGCGTTGATTTCATGAACCCAGGTTCGCCGCTTTCTCTTCCTCTTTAGGTACAGGTACCCCATCACACCAAACACAAAGACGTGTGCAGGATCCATCTTTGAAAAACGCCACCATCCCCAAAATGGCTTTTTATAACCCTTGCCCCTATTTTTTCATTTTTCAAGTGATTAGATTCATCTGATTTTTACTCTTTTTTACCCCACCGTCATGAAATACGTCCAGAATTGAGCATCGTCCGACCACTCAAGCGCATTCCGTGAAAAAATGCGTGCGCACGCATCGACGTACATTTTGACGGTGGCTGCAGAAAATGCGCTCATCTGTCCCTAGCCTAAAGGAACACTTAGAAAACAGAACTCCCATTTTTGCTCTCAAATAATTTGCAGACGTTGCTGACGGCTACACAATTAATTTTTCTTCAAGTGATTTTACTCCCCTTTTGTCCCTTACCGTGAGCAGCTCCTCCTCTTCAGCTCAGGTACTCCCGAACCCAGGAGTCCCTGACGCTTTCTAACGTAATATGCGCTCCTGCACTTGCCTAGGTTTCGTACAAGTTTCGTGCATGCGCAGAGCGATGGTTTGGAGCTGCACACACATGCAAAGATCTGATCCATCGGCTGCCTCTCTGAGAACACTTGCTACCTTGTTTGAGGGTGACGTCGGCCACTTTCTGCGTATTGACATCACTAGTGACTGTTCTGGTGACAGACAGCTGGGAAATTCAAAATCCCTTGGCTGTCCCAGGACCATCGAGCCATGGCTGTCCCAGGATCATGGAGCCATGGCTGTCCCAGTCCTAGGATCATGGAGCCATTGCTGTTCCAGTCCCAGGATCATGGAGCCATTGCTGTTCCAGTCCCAGGATCATGGAGCCTTAGCTATTCCAGTCCCAGGATCATGGAGCTTTGGCTGTTACAGTCCCAGAATCATGGAGCTTTGGCTGTTACAGTCTCAGGATCATGGAGCCTTGACTGTTCCAGTCCCAGGATCATGGAGCTTTGACTGTTACAGTCCCAGGATCATGGAGCTTTAGCTATTCCAGTCCCAGGATCACGGAGCATTGGCTGGTGGCAATGGGACGTCCTGTATTAATTTTCTTTCTTGTTTTCCACAGATGATTCCCAAGGCTGAGCTTTTCGTGGTCCAGAGAGGCGGCACGGTGGAGAAGCAGGAAATGACTCTGAATTTCCCGTTTAAGGTGAAAGGGACGCTCTACATCGTCACCACTCAGGACTGCATCCAATACCTCCTTCCCAATTCTGAGGCCCACCAGGTGAGCGAGAACCACCCATGTTTTCTGCTGGATTATCAATAACAGAACCACATGCATTGTTGTCTATGGGAAAAGAACACAAAGCAGCAGGTTATTCTGCCCTTCTACCCATGCACCAGGATTTATATAGCATTTACAGTCAGGTCCAGAAATATTGGGACATGGACACAATTGTAACATCTTTGGCTCTATACACCACCACAATGGAGTTGGAATGAAACAAACACAATGTGCTTTAACTGCAGACTGTCAGCTTTAATTTGAGGGTATGTACATCCAACTCAGGTGAACGGTGTAGGACTTACAGCAGTTTGCAGATGTGCCTCCCACTTGTTAAGGGACCAAAAGTAATTGGACAATTGGCTTCTCAGCTGTTCCATGGCCAGGTGTGTGATATTCCCTCATTACCCCAATTACAATGTGCAGATAAAAGGCCCAGAGTTAATTTCAAGTGTGCTATTTGCATTTGGAATCTGTTGCTGTCAACTCTGAAGATGAGATCCAAAGAGCTGTCACTATCAGTGAAGCAAGCCATCATTAGGCTGAAGAAACAAAACAAACCCATCAGAGAGATAGCAAGAACATTAGGCGTGGCCAAAACAACTGTTTGGAACATTCTCAAAAAGAAGGAACGCACCGGTGAGCTCAGTAACACCAAAAGACCCGGGAGACCACGGAAAACAACTGTGGTGGGTGACCGAAGAATTCTTTCCCTGGTGAAGAAAACACCCTTCACAACAGTTGGCCAGATCAAGAACACTCTCCAGGAGGTAGGTGTATGTGTGTCAAAGTCAACAATCAAGAGAAGACTTCACCAGAGTGAATACAGAGGGTTCACCACAAGATGTAAACCATTGGTGAGCCTCAAAAACAGGACGGCCAGATTAGAGTTTGCCAAACAACACCTAACAAAGCCTTCACAGTTCTGGAACAAGATCCTATGGACAGATGAGACCAAGATCAACTTGTACCAGAGTGATGGGAAGAGAAGAGCATGGAGAAGGAAAGGAACTGCTCATGATCCTAAGCATACCACCTCATCAGTGCAGCATGGTGGTGGTAGTGTCATGGCGTGGGCATGTATGGCTGCCAATGGAACTGGTTCTCTTGTATTTATTGATGATGTGACGCTGACAAAAGCAGCAGGATGAATTCTGAAGTGTTTGGGGCAATATTATCTGCTCACATTCAGTCATATGCTGCAGAACTCATTGGACGGCGCTTCACAGTGCAGATGGACAATGACCCAAAACATACTGCAAAAGCAACCAAAGAGTTTTTGAAGGGACAGAAGTGGAATGTTATGCAATGGCCAAGTCAATCACCTGACCTGAATCCCATTGAGCATGCATTTCACTTGCTGAAGACAAAACTGAAGGGAAAATGCCCCAAGAACAAGCAGGAACTGAAGATAGTTGCAGTAGAGGCCTGGCAGAGCATCACCAGGGATGAAACCCAGCGTCTGGTGATGTCTATGCGTTCCAGACTTCAGGCTGTGATTGACTGTAAAGGATTTGCAACCAAGTATTAAGAAGGGAAAGTTTGATTATTATTCTGTCCCATTACTTTTGGTCCCTTAACAAGTGGGGGCACATCTGCAAACTGCTGTAAGTCCTACACCGTTCACCTGAGTTGGATGTACATACCCTCAAATTAAAGCTGACAGTCTGCAGTTAAAGCACATTGTGTTTGTTTCATTCCAACTCCCTTGTGGTGGTGTATAGAGCCAAAGATGTTACAATTGTGTCGATGTCCCAGTATTTCTGGACCTGACTGTATATGGTTTATATACACTGCAGCGTGTTTAGACACGTGTACTGATACTGATTTGCTTTTATAACCCATATCATTCTGTTGTGCAGGATAGATGCATTGATCCACACAGTGTGGGTAACAGAGGATTCCAGTATGGAGTGTCTAGTAAAGTGTGTGGCATCCTTTCAGCCAACGAGGTGAGTGCTTGAGAAGAATTGGAGCCCAGCAATGTGGTGTAGAAATAGGGAAACTGACATTTAAAACAAGGAATCTTTCAGCACCTGGTTTGTTTCTGCAGTTCATCAGTTATGAAAAAATGATCTAAGCTGTTAAAGAATGGGAGACATGTACTTGGTGACAATAATTTGCAACATAGATCAACCATTACATGCAGTAACATTGATTCATCCTGCACGGACTTTTCCCTCTGTCCCTCATCCCTCTCCTTTTCTATGACTTATTTTCACGGAATTCCCTAAAATTCCTCTCCCATCATTTTCTCTATCTTAGATTCCTTGTTTCTTGGATGATCTTCTCAATCTTACTTCTTTCCTAACCTCAAATCATCATCCTTCTGTTTACCTAGGCCTAATCACTGACTAAGACACCCTATTCTGAATGTTCTATTGCTCACATATACCTAGGCACCTTCAGTGACTTGCACAAACACACACACACTCTCAAGCTCTCACACAAACACATGCAGGTGTATCTAAGTATTTCACGCATGCACACACCCTCACATCTCAGCATACACAAATGCACGCTCTGTAACACACATGTAGGCAATTACCAAATTTTCCTGCTCCCGATGACGGAAAGTTTGGTTTTTAATAAGGACTCAGAGGTGAGTATTTGCAATCTCCTTCTTTATTGCTCCCACAACAGCAAAGAACAGTGATAAAATAGAACAGTAAACTTAACGCCCCCAACACTGGGTCCGCTCCCCAGTCCATAGGCCATTCTCCCACTTTTATATATGGCCTGAGCTGAAGGGGCCAAACCCTCTTTCTTCATGCGACTGACGAATCCAAAACCAGAAGACGCCCAACAGGGACAACAGTGAGACCAGAGGCAAAACCACAAAGAGCAGAATACCACAGAAGAGGCGATCAAGAAGCTGGAAGGAAAGCGCACAACACGAAAAAACCCAAAATGAAGCCAACGGAATCCAGTAACAAGACCCAACCAAGGCACAGTGGAAGAACCACTCCCAGCGAGAGGCGATATGATTAAGTAGCGACAAAGTATGTAGAGTGCAATGTAAACAGAGTAGCAACAACCAGGTAGAAACTACACTCCACTGAAGAACAACCTGTCACAGAAGATGAGCCCCCTCAGGGGGGAGAGGTAGTAAATACTCGCCTCCGAATTCTTATTAAAATCCAAACATTCCGTCATCGGGAGTAGGAAAATTTGGTAATTTTATGGGAAGATATTGGAGGCACATACTTGAACGTTCAACGTACTAGAGTCTGAGACCAATGAGAGACCAGCTTAAAATAAAAAGTGTGAAACGTCGACTCTCAGTCCATGGACTTCATGATGTCCTCCAGACGACAACCCGCCAGAAAAGCCTTAGAAGCCGCTGCACTGCGTATGGAATGGGCGCCAAACTGAGAAACTTGCATGCTGACCAGCACCAGTAAACATCAAGCCCATCGCGCCAAGGTGGGCGTACCCACCAGCTGATGCAGAGGCTTAAATGAGACAAACAGAGGTGACACAGATAGTGATCGCAGATCCGTGGTCCAACCTTCACATTCCTTGAGGCTGACCACCGGACACAACTCGGGGCTGACAGGAAAGCCGGTAATAACACCGTACGAATCTACGTCTTGTAGTGAAAAAAAAGGATCGGTTTGTGAGGGTCCTGAGGACGAGCAACGGCACTAGTGGCCTGCTCTACGGTGGGGCCCGCTCAGCTCTCACATGGTTTCTGCTCAATTGTGCCATTACAGAGACGAATGCTCCATATGCAAATCAGTCTGCTCTCACCCAGAAAGGGTGGCCGGTACTGATTGCCAAGGACATCATCCCTGCACGAGAGATGCAGCAACCCCCGATGATCTTTTAGGCCTCGTCAGGAGGGTATATCTGACACCCCTCTAGGCACCTCGAGCAAGGGGTCCACGTCTGGATTACCCTGTATACTTGTTTGTGAGGGTCCTGAGGACGAGCAATGACACTAGTGGCCTGCTCTACGGTGGGGCCCGCTCAGGTCTCACAGGGTTTTTGCTCGATTTTGGCATTAATGGGACGAATGCACCATATACGTCCATGAATCTACATCTTGGTTGGACGGGAGACGTCGAAACAAACCCCTGTCCGGGAGAAACGAACGGACTTGAAAGTCCAGGGTCCAAACATCACCAACGCTTTTGCAGGAAATGAGGCAAAACAAAACCAACAGCTTTGCGGACAATTGGCGCAAGGACATGGACGTGTTATCCGGCTATGACCGGAGGAAAGACACGTCCACAGACACATCCCAGGTAGAGGAATACCGAGGAGCAGGGGGTCTAGACAAGCGCACCCCTTTGAGGAGGCGGCAAACCAAACCACTGCGCCGAGATCACTGATCTATAGACATTGATGGTGCGAAAGGCCAAGCCAGAGTCAAACAACCAGAACAGAAAGTCCAACACAGAATCTAGAGGGGCAGTAGTGGAATCTTGTCCTCGTCAAATATGCCAACGGTGTCAAGCAGACCACGTGGATCTATAGGCTCCCCTCATACCCGGGGCCCACGCGTTTTGTAACAACTCCTCAGTTCATCCCGAAATACCATCGGCCCACCTTGAGAACCGGAAATCAACCATGCCAGCAATGACAGACAGCCCTCCGATATCAGTGGATGTGTTGTAACAATTCCTCAGTCTGTCCCGAAATCCCTTCAGCCCGCCAAGGGAACTGGAAATCAACTACGCCAAGAATCACAGACGGCCCTCCGATAACAGTGGATGAGGAAGGCCGTCCAGACCCATCAACATTGCATTTGACCACTCTCTCCTGCTCCTCAGCTGCATCAACTTGGCCTCAGTGACTCCGCTCTCTCCTGATTCTCTTCCTACCTCCCTCTTCGCTCTTTCAGTATCTCCTTCGCTGGTGCCTCATCACCCACAACTCCTCTCTCAGTTGGGGTACCTCAAGGCTCTGTTCTGGGTTCCCTACTCTTCTCTATCTATACTCTTGGCAACCTCATCTCTTCCAATGGACTTCAATAGCCTCTCTATGCTGACGACACCCAAATCTACCTTTCTGCTCCTGATCTCTCTCCTCCCGTGCTGGACCGTGTTACTGCCTGCCTGTCAGCTGTCTCTGACTGAGTGACTTCCCGTTTCCTCAAGCTTAACCTCTCTAAAACCGAACTTCTTGTCTTCCCTCCCTTTAAAGCCAACATTCCTGCACCCATTTCCCTTCAGGTGAATGGTGCCACTATTACCTCTACGTCTCAGGTCCGATGCCTCGGTGTCCTCCTTGGCTCTGATCTCTCCTTTACTCCTCACATTCAGTCACTAACCAAATCCTGCTATTTCCATCTAAATAACATTGCGTAAGCCCGTCACTTTCTTAATCAGGACTAAAATGCTCATCCAAGCTCTTATTATCTCCCTCCTTGACTACTGTAACCTCCTTCTCTCTGGCCTTAAGGCTGGGGTCAGACCAGCGCACTTTTAACTTGCGTTCTGGCGCACATAATTACGGCCGCACTAGCAGCAGATGACGGGCAATGACGGACAATATACGATGTACGGCCGCACAAAAGTCCGGCCGTGCAACGCAAGTGGAATTTGAACGCATTTTTCTGAGAACGCTGAACCGCTAGTACTGACGTACTGAGTGCGCAGCTGCGGCATAGCGGCGTGTTTGCGTGATTAGGAGATGTCAGACGCTGCTAATGTCCAGCCTACATAACGTCCAGACGCAAAAAGAGTTTTATTGACGATCCGTACAAAATCACGCCCGAAAATGCGCGTCGTCTGACCGTTTTTGAGCATTCCGTGAAAAAATACGTCAATGCGTTCGGACGCACTTTTTCACGTTCGCGGGGAAAAATGCTTTCGTCTGACCCTAGCCTAAGAGATCTCAGATTCTCCCTCTGCAGTCTGTTATGAATGCCTGTGCCAGGCTCATACACCTCACCTCTCACCCTTTTGTCAATCTCTACACTGGCTTCCTGTCTCCTTTAGAATCCAGTTCAAAATATTGGTCCTCAATTACAAAGCTCTCCATAACTGCGCTGCTGCCTACATCTCCTCCCTTTTTAACTGGTACATCCCATCCCGACCACTTCGCAAGGCCAATGATCTGATGCTATTAGCTTCACGTACCCGCACCCCCAACTCCCGCCTTCAAAACTTCTCCCGAGCTGCCCCCTTTCTATGGAACTCCCTCCCCCGCAACATCAGACTCTCCCGTCGCTCCAGTTCTTCATGAAGTCTCTGAAAACACATTACGTTAGAGTAGCCTATCATCTCACGCCCTAATCCCCCTCCATTCATTTTCTGCTGCATCTTCCCACACAGCCCACATGCACTCTCTGCTATTTCACATTCTCTATTAACCCTCTCCTACTGTGCCACCCCTATCCTTTTAGATTGTAAGCTCTTGAGCAGGGTCCTCTCACCTATTGTACCGTGTGTTGAACCTGTATGTATATTTGTTATTCTGCTTCCCATTGTACAGCGCTACGGAACTTGTTAGTACTTTATAAAAACTTGTAACTGGAACTGTAGCAGCGTGGTCGATCCCGGAAGCAACCCGGGGGTCGCCAGTGCGTGTTCCAACAGTAGAAGGAACCACGTTTGGGACTGCCAGAGCGACGTCACGAGGACGATCTCTGCTTATAGCTCACAGAGACTCCTCAAAACACGCAACAACAGTTGAAACAGAGGGAAGGCATAATAACGGCCCGCAAGCCAGACGTGGCTGAAGGTGTCTGTGCCTATTGCCTTCGGGTCCGGCAATCAACTGTAGAACTCCGGTAACCTACAATTCAGCCTCTAGGCAAACAGATCCGTCTGGAAATGACTCCATAATTCGTCGATGCCGGCGAATACAAAAGGCAAAAGATGCCAATCCCCTGAGTCCTTCAGGTGCCACAAATTCCAGTCCACCACTGTATTGGCAAGGCCTGGGATAAACTGTGCTACTACAAACAGGTCCCAGCTAAGACAGTGATCAGAGGCCACTGACGTCAGAGTCGCCGAGCACGGAACCCCAGGGAGTTGGTGTAACGAACCGAGGACAGGTTGTCCAACCTGAGAAGGACACACTGGTGACTGGTCAACCCGGGAAAGCTCTTCAGGGCAAAAAGCGCCACCAGCAGTTCCATTGCATTGATATGCAAACACTGTTACTGGGCCGACCATCCACCCCCTGTCTCCTGGGCGCCGCACTGTGCCCCCCACCCCAGACGACATTGCATCAGATTCTATGGTCAATGTCGGCAAAGGGGCCCTCACTGGACAGGTTTTGCAGCACGACCAGTTGGTTAGCCACAATTCCAGATTCGCCTTTGCGTCGTCGGACAGGGGTACGTGGTGAGAGTAGTCCATTCGGAAACCGAACGAGTCGTCAATCTCTGGAGGGCTCTGCAGTGAAGCGGGATGGGCAGAACCGCCAGACGAGTCGCTGCTAGGAGACCAATCGCCCTAACCAGTTCGCACTGCATGGGTGCGGATCTCTGAGGAGCTATCTGACCTTTTTCTGTAGGGTGTGGACCTTGGTCTGAGGAACGCTGAGCGTCATGGATCATGAATCCAGGAGGAAACCCAGGAATTCAAAACTTCAAGTGGGTTACAGGAGCGATTTTTTTTTATTTTTTTTATTTTTATTTTTTTATTTTATTATTATTATATATTTTTTTTATTTTCTTTTTCACGTTCACCAGGAAGCCCAACTCCTGCAGAAGTGAGAGGGTCCACGACAGATGCAGGAGAAGTTATTCCGTGGAGTCCGACATTAGCACGTTTCATCAGCTTCGTGAAACAACATAGAGCCGACATAGGGCCGAATGGTCGGCACGTCAAACGCCACATGCGGTCGCGTCATGGGAAGCACAGGTAATCTCGAGACACTAGCGCCATAGGGATGGATAGGTATGTATCCTTTAAATCTAATTTGACGAGCCAGCCAGTCGTCCACGTTCCGGGTGTCGCTGAGGGTATGGACGCCTTCCATCTGAAAGTGGTCAACCAAGCATTGAGGTCCTTTAGGTTTATTACTGGGTGCAACCCTCTGCCCTTCTTGGCAACCAAGAACAGGTTGCTCACAAACTTTGGGCAGCCTCATGCGACTTTCTCTATGGCCCTCTTTCTGAAGAACGACTCAACCTCCTCCTGAATCAATACCTCTTGAGCTGCCGAGAGATAGAGAGGGCATGGGGGTTCAGGCCTGAGAGGTGGAGGAGCCTTAATTTCTATCACAAACCCCTGTATGGTTGAAGTACCCAGGGGTCTGATCTGTCCCTCTCCCATCTCCCTCGGAAATCCCTGATGAGACCCCCGACCGTAACCGAGGAGTACGGGATGAGGGAGGGAAGTCTTACCTGCGGGGCAACGGGATCAAAATGAGCCCCGAGCACCAAGGAAACCACGGCCCCTCCAGTCTTGGGCGCGATATGAGGGTCCATAGCCATCAGGACCGAGGTCGGAGGTAGAGGAGGCGTGGAAGGAACCTCTATTGATTCTGGCAGAACCTGCATGGCTGGCAGAGCGGCCCCTTCCTCTGCCAGCCCTGTCGAATACCCTAGGGGGAAATAGTTTTTAAATGGAGCTTTCCACCTTATCCAGCACCATGAAATCATTTGTGTAGGTTCACATGCTCTTAATAAATCCTTTGCCAAAGTAGAGGCCTTCGCTTCTCTATATTTGCCATTGAGGTGAGTTGGGGATCCATTTTCAGAATCATAGACTTACGCCTCTTGGCAGCTGTGGCAGCATTAGCCCCCCTCCCAAGCAGACACAGCAAGCATTGCAGCCAGGCAGTAACATCTTCAAGGTCTAGGGGCGTACCATTAAGGCGTGCATTTTCTACTATGTCAAGCAGGTAGATCATAGATGGGGCTACGTCTAGGACCTTGTCTTTGCAGACGTTCAGTGCTAGATCGATACCCCTCTGGGGGAACCAACCCTTTTTAGTCAGAAATTTATGGAAATCCTCGTCTACCACCGGGGTGAGGCATGTCTTTCCCGCGGTGGTAAGACGAGGGTATTCAGTCCTCGTATTGGAATGGGTCTCCTTGTCCATTGGGAGATGCATATGGGCGTCCACCCACATCTCCACGTGGGGCATAGGGGTCCATGCTGAAGACCGAGGATGTAGGACACCCAATGGGGAGAACATGGGTTGGCCCCTGAGGGTCACACACGACCTCCTTAGTGGACAGCATGGGTGGTGGGAGGTGTTCCCAACCATCAGGCCTTCATCTGATGGGTCTTGGAGTTCCAGTGCCCCATCATCCTCCCCTTGCTCGGCTTCGTCACTCTTTGAGCCAGAGCCCTTGGGGAGCCCTGTAGGTTTAGGCCTTGTCTTAGTGACCGCCACCAGTGCTTCGCAATCTGGAGCTCCTTTGTGCAAGGTCACCTTGGTCATCTTAGAAGGGAGATTGTCGGGGATGCCAGCCCATCAAGGAGAGTTCTCTGTGTGTGTTTTCCTTTAGCACATTTCTTAGAGCAGAGTCCGAGGGGAATACGTGGAAGGAGGGGTAGGAGTTGGGCCTAAAGGGAGGACTGCGTCTGGGGCAGGTGACGATGTAACGGAGGTCACTTCCTTATAGTCCTCTGAAAATACTAGGACAAATTAGCCACCACTGCAGGCAGGGACTGTGAGATGGAGTCCTGGACTGCGGCTTCCATTTCAGCAAACTGGGCCGCCCTTTTTGATCATTTCTTGGGGGGAGGTGACCGAATCCGAGTGGTCAGAGTGTCTGAAGCTCATGGCCCAGCTGGATTACCCCATCCAGGAAGACATGCTCTGACCCAACTGCTTCGACAGGGACATGGTTTACAGCCTGGCGGTGTCGGATGAAGGAGTGTATGAGCGAGAAAGGACATGCATGCGATCAGGCGCTGCAAGATGGTGGCCGTGGAAGTCACGTGACCAGATGGACCAGGTGGATGCTGTGGATAGTGGTCGAGCCGTGTATTAGAAAATTCACACGCCGGCGGCTCCCCCAACCCGCGGGACGAAGTAAATTCGGATGCAAGGTATTCTCCCAGTGATAGGAGCGTGACAGTGTTCGGGGGAAAACCCAAAGTCAGTCGTAATGAAGACCCTCAAGCTTCCCGCCGGCCGCGAGCCGACCCCCGAGGTTACGGCCGGGGACAGTGATAGTAAAGGGATGGTTTCTTTTAATCTAAGTAACCAATGTACAATATTACAGACCAGAAAAGGGATAGGGAATAATAAACCGAGCACACAGCGAATACTTATCAGAGCCGTCACATTAACAACACAGAGCGAGGGATTCACTGCTTCAGCTCATGCCATACTGTATATATAGAAGTGGGGGAGGGGACCCCATGTCGGAGGGGGGTTTAGTTTACTGTTCTTTTTTTTTCACTGTTCTTTGCTGCTGTGGGAGAAATCAATAAGGAGATTGCAAATACTCGCCTCCGAGGTCCTGCCTTAAGATCGTGCACCTTACACTTACATACACACCACCCACTGCCCTTCTGTGTTATTTACTCACACGTTTACATAAGTAACAACAGATCAAAATGTGAATACATCCCATCACATGCTTTCAAAATGTTCACACATTGCTTTTTACAGGTGTGTAAATGCTGTGATAATTCTTTCTCGGCTTCAGAGGGGGGAAAAAGCTGAAAATTTACTTTACTGGTGGGAAAGAGTCAGGGCAGCATTCATATAACCCAACTATTTCCTATTCCCTATCACAGGCACGTCTGCTTCTGAGTCCACCTGAAATCCACAGATTGAACTCCAGCTTCAACATTACTGGTTTTTACCATGCTCTGGTCAGTACGGAGACCCCCACTAAAATGTGATGTAAAAAGGCATTTTATATCTATGCTACCCTTTCTATATCACGGTTACTGCCCCCACTGGGAGGCTATTCCATGTATCTACTACCCTTTCTATATCACTGTTACTGCCCCCACTGGGAGGCTATTCCATGTATCTACTACCCTTTCTATATCACTGTTACTGCTCCCACTGGGAGGCTATTCCATGTATCTACTACCCTTTCTATATCACTGTTACTGCTCCCACTGGGAGGCTATTCCATGTATCTACTACCCTTTCTATATCACTGTTACATGGAATAGCCTCCCAGTGGGAGCAGTATCTACTGCCCTTTCTATATCACTGTTACTGCTCCCACTGGGAGGCTATTCCATGTATCTACTACCCTTTCTATATCACTGTTACTGCTCCCACTGGGAGGCTATTCCATGTATCTACTACCCTTTCTATATCACTGTTACTGCTCCCACTGGGAAGCTATTCCATATATCTACTACCCTTTCTATATCACTGTTACTGCTCCCACTGGGAGGATATTCCATGTATCTACTACCCTTTCTATATCACTGTTACTGCTCCCACTGGGAGGCTATTCCATGTATCTACTACCCCTTCTGTATCACTGTTACTGCTCCCACTGGGAGGCTATTCCATATATCTACTACCCTTTCTATATCACTGTTACTGCTCCCACTGGGAGGCTATTCCATGTATCTACTACCCTTTCTATATCACTGTTACTGCTCCCACTGGGAGGCTATTCCATGTATCTACTACCCCTTCTGTATCACTGTTACTGCTCCCACTGGGAGGCTATTCCATATATCTACTACCCTTTCTATATCACTGTTACTGCTCCCACTGGGAGGCTATTCCATGTATCTACTACCCTTTCTATATCACTGTTACATGGAATAGCCTCCCAGTGGGAGCAGTATCTACTGCCCTTTCTATATCACTGTTACTGCTCCCACTGGGAGGCTATTCATGTATCTACTACCCTTTCTATCACTGTTACTGCTCCCACTGGAGGCTATTCATGTATCTACTACCCTTTCTATATCACTGTTACATGGAATAGCCTCCCAGTGGGAGCAGTATCTACTGCCCTTTCTATATCACTGTTACTGCTCCCACTGGGAGGCTATTCCATGTATCTACTACCCTTTCTATATCACTGTTACTGCTCCCACTGGGAGGCTATTCCATGTATCTACTACCCTTTCTATATCACTGTTACTGCTCCCACTGGGAGGCTATTCCATGTATCTACTACCCTTTCTATATCACTGTTACTGCCCCCACTGGGAGGCTATTCCGTGTATCTACTACCCTTTCTATATCTCTGTTACTGCTCCCACTGGGAGGCTATTCCATGTATCTACTACCCTTTCTATATCTCTGTTACTGCTCCCACTGGGAGGATATTCCATGTATCTACTACCCTTTCTATATCACTGTTACTGCTCCCACTGGGAGGATATTCCATGTATCTACTACCCTTTCTATATCACTGTTACTGCTCCCACTGGGAGGCTATTCCATGTATCTACTACCCCTTCTGTATCACTGTTACTGCTCCCACTGGGAGGCTATTCCACGTATCTACTACCCTTTCTATATCACTGTTACTGCCCCCACTGGGAGGCTATTCCATGTATCTACTACCCTTTCTATATCACTGTTACTGCTCCCACTGGGAGGCTATTCCATATATCTACTACCCTTTCTATATCACTGTTACTGCTCCCACTGGGAGGCTATTCCAAGTATCTACTACCCTTTCTATATCTCTGTTACTGCTCCCACTGGGAAGCTATTCCATATATCTACTACCCTTTCTATATCACTGTTACTGCTCCCACTGGGAGGATATTCCATGTATCTACTACCCTTTCTATATCACTGTTACTGCTCCCACTGGGAGGCTATTCCATGTATCTACTACCCCTTCTGTATCACTGTTACTGCTCCCACTGGGAGGCTATTCCATATATCTACTACCCTTTCTATATCACTGTTACTGCTCCCACTGGAGGCTATTCCATGTATCTACTACCCTTTCTATATCACTGTTACTGCTCCCACTGGGAGGCTATTCCATGTATCTACTACCCCTTCTGTATCACTGTTACTGCTCCCACTGGGAGGCTATTCCATATATCTACTACCCTTTCTATATCACTGTTACTGCTCCCACTGGGAGGCTATTCCATGTATCTACTACCCTTTCTATATCACTGTTACTGCTCCCACTGGGAGGCTATTCCATGTATCTACTACCCTTTCTATATCACTGTTACTGCCCCCACTGGGAGGCTATTCCATGTATCTACTACCCTTTCTATATCACTGTTACTGCCCCCACTGGGAGACTATTCCATGTATCTACTACCCTTTCTATATCACTGTTACTGCCCCCACTGGGAGGCTATTCCATGTATCTACTACCCTTTCTATATCACTGTTACTGCCCCCACTGGGAGGCTATTCCATGTATCTACTACCCTTTCTATTTCACTGTTACTGCTCCCACTGGGAGGCTATTCCATGTATCTACTACCCTTTCTATATCACAGTTACTGCTCCCACTGGGAGGATATTCCATGTATCTACTACCCTTTCTATATCACAGTTACTGCTCCCACTGGGAGGATATTCCATGTATCTACTACCCTTTCTATATCTAACAAATCAGTTTACATTCTTATAATATTGTACGCACATACCGGCTGGTGACAGAGAGTCATGGCTTTGTTGAGTCATGTGTTTATGTTTGGTTTAATTCTTGCACCTGGTTAAACTCCTCACCTCCAGTGTCTTCCTAAACCTTGATATTCATTTGTCGTTTCCCCCCCCCCCCCCCAGACATTCCAGAAAAATTACTGGCAGCATCTGAATTCGCTGTTTGATGCCAGAGAACCTATCAAATACAAGCAAACCGTACCTGATGAACTCATCAGTTTGGCTTCACGGTTCCTCTGCTCCTCGGACGCCGATCAGATCCTTCAGTTCCAAAAGAAACTCAAACTTCACTTTACTGACACAATAATAGAAAAGTGCCTGAATGTGGAGGCTGAGGCCAAGGCCATGGTGTTTGGGGTCCTCTTGACCTTGGTGGCTGCAGAAGAAGGAACATTTATAAAAGGTTCACAGACCGTCCAGGATAAAATAGAAGAAATAACCATTCCAGGAGATTTCAAAGAGCAGGTGAGAAAAGAAAGGTAAACATAGCGCCTCCTCCTCGGTGTAAAGATGCGCTGCTCCAATGATTCAGGAGGGGGGGTCAGTGTGGAGCTCCTTTCGAGCCGAGTGTTGTTGAGCTTACAGTTAAGATTTGCTTTTTGTGTTTTTGATCTTGTTCTTCAGTTTGAGCAGATGGTGAAAGGTCTTGGCGTGGGGACCGAGCTGTTGGCCATGTCACACCAGGAAACAAATAATTTTGTCCTTTTCAGAGACCCAACTCCAGCCACGTGGGTGAGTGATGACACAAGTCACGGGTGTTTATCCCTCCGCATACGATTTCTCATAAATTATGAAGCGTAACGGGTCCGTCCGTCTGTCTTTCTGTCTGTCTCCATACCTATCTATTGCCTTAGTTTTTGGACGAATTCTAGGTGATTCGTGCGAATAAGGAGGAAATGATGCTCTGCATGAACCAAATGCACAAAAAACAAATTAATGGACAAATTTTCTAAGGCCATCCCAGCACCGCTGGGGTTAAATATCAGTAAGTGTGCAGCTATTGCTGCCTGACGCTAGTATTGCACAGGGGGGACCTCTCACCATTCCTCTCGACTTCCACCCATGGATATCGCGTGGCTGATTCAGTCCATGGAATTGGACATGCTATTGTCCAGCTCGACCCAACTCCTACCCATGCTTTGCAGGTGGGGGAAATCAATGGTCAGATCCAGATCCACTGCGAGGAACACTGCACACCACATTCACTACTGTTCATTGCAGCGTCACTATAACCCTCGGAATGAGGGAGAGAGACTAGCTAAAGACAGCGCATTGACCTTACCCCACCCCCTATACACAGGTGCATTGACCTGACATCAGCCCTACACATAGGCTCATTGCCCTGACCTCTTCCTTACACACAGGCTCACTGCCCTGACCTCTTCCTTACACACAGGCTCACTGCCCTGACCTCTTCCTTACACACAGGCTCACTGCCCTGACCTCTTCCTTACACACAGGCTCACTGCCCTGACCTCTTCCTTACACACAGGCTCACTGCCCTGACCTCTTCCTTACACACAGGCTCACTGCCCTGACCTCTTCCTTACACACAGGCTCACTGCCCTGACCTCTTCTTTACACACAGGCTCACTGCCCTGACCTCTTCCTTACACACAGGCTCACTGCCCTGACCTCTTCTTTACACATAGGCTCACTGCCCTGACCTCTTCCTTACATGCAGGCTCACTACCCTGACCTCTTCCTTACTCACAGGCTCACTACCCTGACCTCTTCCTTACACACAGGCTCACTGCCCTGACCTCTTCCTTATTCACAGGCTCACTGCCCTGACCTCTTCCTTACACACAGGCTCACTGCCCTGACCTCTTCCTTACACACAGGCTCACTGCTCTGACCTGACCTCTTCCTTACACACAGGCTCACTGCCCTGACCTCTTCCTTACACACAGGCTCACTGCCCTGATCTCTTCCTGTACTTTTTTGCATTTCTCTGTCTCTTTTAAGTTTAGCGTATTTCCTGCAGTATCCCTTTACCCAGTTTAGGTCTTCTTATTGTCTGCTCTCATTCAGGCATCTGGAGGTGTGCTGGACAAAGATTGTGGGATGCAGTTTACATATGGACTGTGCCACAAGCTGTTTTCGGTGTCGGGACCAGGCTGGGAGGTAAGGAGGCTACACCGGGAGCAGGAGGAAAGAGAAAATATGTGACATGGAATACAATTTAGAAAAGTGAATTAAGAATAAAACCAGTGGCTTCATCCATAACTCAGTGAGTGTTATATCTATATTCCTTATGGCTGTCACTGTTGATTAAATTCTGTATCTACTGCCAGTGGTGGAATATGGGAGGGATAAGAAAAGTGATCAAAGATCTGAACGTTGTGAGGTGATGTTGGTATATCCCCTTATACACCTCTTAAATTCAAATGCATTTTTACATATTGATATCTAATCCCAGCCTCTTAACTCTAATCACAATCCTAGCCATAATGCTAATTCCAATCTAATCCTAACCGTAACTCTAATCCTAACCAGAACTCTAATCCTAACCGTAACTCTAATCCTAACCAGAACTCTAATCCTAACCGTAACTCTAATCCTAACCAGAACTCTAATCCTAACCGTAACTCTAATCCTAACCAGAACTCTTATTGTAATCCTAACCAGAACTCTTATTCTAATCCTAACTCTTATTCTAATCCTAACCGTAACCCTAATACTAATACTAACCAGGGGCGGACTGACAACTAATGGGGCCCCTGGGCAATTTGAGACCATGGGGCCCCCTTGTGCCGCACCCACACAAAATCCCACCCATACAACACGACATCCACATGTACATTATTGTACTAAAGAATTTATTTAACTCATTAAAATAATCCTTTTGAAAATTGTGTAAAAAAAAAAAAAAAAAATCCATTTGGACCCAGCAGTGAATTGGGGAATCCATTGTGCCCCCTCCAGATCTACAGATGGCCAGCGCTCTGCCACAGCATCTCTCACCCACGGCACAGAAAGTGCCTGTGGCAAACAAGGGAAACTGACGATCACTTTAAAAGATACTGTACATTACAGAGCTCCACAGCAGTAAAACTCACAGTACTCTGCGGTGTGTATGAGCGTATCACAGAGCTCCACAGCAATAAAACTCACAGTACTCTGCGGTGTGTATGAGCGTATCACAGAGCTCAACAGCAATAATACTCCCAGTAATATGCAGTATGTATGAGCTTATCACAGAGCTCCACAGCAATAAAACTCACAGTAATATGCAGTGTGTATGAGCGTATCACAGAGCTCCACAGCAATAAAACTCACAGTAATATGCAGTGTGTATGAGCGTATCACAGAGCTCCACAGCAATAAAACTCACAGTAATATGCAGTGTGTATGAGCGTATCACAGAGCTCCACAGCAATAAAACTCACAGTAATATGCAGTGTGTATGAGCGTATCACAGAGCTCCACAGCAATAGAACTCACCGTAATGTGCGATGTGTATGAGCGTATCACAGAGCTCCACAGCAATAGAACTCACCGTAATGTGCGATGTGTATGAGCGTATCACAGAGCTCCACAGCAATAGAACTCACCGTAATGTGCGGTGTGTATGAGCGTATCACAGAGCTCCACAGCAATAAAACTCACAGTACTCTGCGGTGTGTATGAGTGTATCACAGAGCTCCACAGCAATAAAACTCACAGTAATATGCAGTGTGTATGAGCGTATCACAGAGCTCCACAGCAATAAAACTCACAGTAATGTGCAGCATGTATGAGCGTACCAGAGCTCTACAGCCTTTTTGACACCCACTGGAAAATCCCATTCTTCATTACACCCCCCCCATGGCCCCCCTCCATTCTTTTTTTACGCAGGTCCCCCATTTTTGTTTTTACACAGGTTCCCCTTTTGTATTTCCAGGCATGTCCCCTTTTTTTTTTTAATCTAGGCAGGTCTCCCTTTTTTTTTCTAGGCAGGTCCTGTTTTTTATAGGCAGGTTCCTTTTTGTTTTCATGCAAGTCCTGTTTTTTTATAGGCTTGTCCCCTTTTTTTAATCTAGGCAGGTCCTGTTTTTTTATAGGCAGGTCCCCATTTTATTTTTCTAGGCAGATCCAATTTTTATAGGCAGGTCCCCTTTTTGGTTTTATGTAGGTCCCCGTTTTTTCTCTAGGCAGGTCCCGTTTTTCTAAGCAGGTCCCGTTTTTCTAGGCAGGTCCCGTTTTTCTTGGCAAGTCCCCATTTTTATTTTTGTGCATGTCCCCATTTCTTTTTCTAGGCAGGTCCCCATTTTTGTGCATGTCCCCATTTTTTTTCTTCTAGGCAGGTCCTGTTTTTCTAGGCAGGTCTCGCAGGTAGGCCTCGCAGGCAGGCACCCCCCCCCCCACACCCTTACCAAGGGGTCTCTGCTCTGCTGCTCCTCCGGGCTGACTCCGCTGTCCTCCACACTGTTGCCTCCTCTTCTGGACCCTGGACGATGTGAGGTCACGTTGGTGGGTCATGTGACCCGCCAACGTGAATCTCGGCAGTCACGTGAGAGGGGGCGGCGCCAATGTAGCGTGCAGCTCCCATACTCGAATTCCGATTGTGTGGAAGAGGCACGCTGCCTGCAGCGCAGCCGAAGCTGGCTACAAACTCCCACTGTAACCAGCCAATGCACATGCTACTCTAACAGGGCCCCTGCCAACCCCAACGGTCAGTCCACTCTGCCCGTGAACCGCATGTGTAGCGGAGGGGGGCCCGGGCCCCCCGCCACTCTCAGGCCCTCGGACAGTGCCCGAATGGACCGAGTGGTCAGTCCGCCCCTGATGCTAACCATAACTCTAATCCTAACCAGAACTTTAATTCTAATCCTAACCGTAACTCTTACTCAAATCCTAACCAGAACTCTAATTCTAACCGTGACACTAATGCTAACCATAACTTTAATTCTAATCCTAACCAAAACATTAATGCTAACCAGAACTCTAATCCTAACCAGAACTCTAGTTCTAACCCTAACTCTTATTCTAACCCTAACGCTAATTCTAATCCTAACCATAACCCTAATACTAAAGCTAACCATAATTAACTCTAAATTTAGCCTTACTCTTAATTCTAACCCTAAGGCCCCATTCAAACTAAGCAATTTATTGCGTGATTTTTGCCGCGATATCGTGCATATTTCCGCACAATATCGCTCTATGTAGCTTCTCCAATGCATTTCTATGGAGCTGTTCACATCTCACAGCTCAATGTCGCTCGTAGCTTGTCGCTGGCACATGACCCTTTTTTCTGCGATTTGCTGAGTTAACATGATGGTGTAACGCAATATCGTGCATAATGGCGATATTATCGCTCAATGACGCGTGTATGAAAATGGCGTGAAAAAATGTGCGATTTTCATGTCGCTCAGTGTGAATGGGCCCTAAACCAAGTTACACTTAAGGCTGCGTTCACACTGAGAGACATGAAAATCGCTGGATTTTTCTATACGCGACATTGAGCGATAATATCGCCCTATCGCCGTTAGGAGCGATATCGCGTGACACCACTGTATGTCTCTCAATGCAAATCATAGCGAATCGCGGAAAAAAGGGTCATGTGCCAACGACGAGCTGCGAGCGACACTGAGCTGTGAGATGTGAGCAGCTCCATTGAATTGCATTGGAAAAGCTACATAGAGCGTTATCACGCGGAAATATGAGCTCAGTGTGAATGGGGCCTAAAACAGTGGCAATACTGTTATTTGAAGCTATTCTCGACTGGTTTATACACTTAACATAAAATAGTGTTTATATATATATATATATATATTTATTTATTTTTAAACTCCAGTGACTTTTCGTAGTCAACGTTAAAATGGTCTCCCACACGGTGGTGATTTTACAATAGGACAGCTTGCCAATACAAATGTTTTTGGATGGAAATATTGATCCATTTCCTTTTGTTTTTCAGATACAATTTGTACAAAATCTCCAAGAATCTTATGACATGATCAGCGTCTTCCATCTTCCTGGCTTTGCCCACCATCTGCTGGTAAGGTGTAAATGCAGGGGAAAGGCATAAAAACATTTGAATGTGTGCAATATTGAACCTTAATGCAAGTTTACTGAAACATATTCAAAGCCTTTTATTGCAACAATGTAGAAACCGATCAAGTACAGCAAGTGTCGCCAGTTTGCAAACTCAATGCAAGTGCAACGTTGGGTAGCGGCTGATCCTGAGAACCATCAAACTAAAAATCATAAAGGGAGGGAAGGAAAAACTTAAAATTGGATGGTTTGGTAGCACAGTAACAGCACAGACTCGCTTTTGGTGGGTAGCCTGGCTACAGTTGTGTTCAAAATTATTCAACCCCCACTGAAATTGAGTGTTTTGGCCAGTTTGACATTGATTTTGATCATTCAGTCATCTTGCTTACAATTAAATCAAAGAGGCACGTGTAGGTCAGACAAATATAACATAACATTTATAATGAAATAACCAGAAATGTCTTTTCTGTGCTCACATCATTATCCGTTTTATTTAACCCCCAAGTGACATTCAATCTTAGTACTTAGTACAACATCCTTTTACAGTTATAACAGCTTTTAAACGTGAAGCATAGCTTGACACAAGTGTCTTGCAGCCATCTACGGGTATCTTCGCCCATTCGTCATGGGCAAAAGCCTCCAGTTCAGTCACATTCTTAGGCTTGCGCACTGCAACTGCTTTCTTTAAGTCCCACCAGAGGTTCTCAATCGGATTTAAGTCAGGTGACTGCGATGGCCACTCCAAAATGTTCCACCCTTTAATCTGCAACCATGCTCTAGTGGACTTGGAGGTGTGCTTGGGATCATTGTCCTGTTGAAAGGTCCAACGTCTCCCAAGCCTCAGGTTTGTGACGGACTGCATCACATTGTCATCCAATATCTCCTGGTACTGAAGAGAATTCATGGTACCTTGCACACGCTGAAGCTTCCCTGTACCTGCAGAAGCAAAACAGCCCCAAAGCATGATTGACCCCCGCCATGCTTCACAGTAGGCAAGGTGTTCTTTTCTTCATAGGCCTTGTTCTTCCTCCTCCTCCAAACATAGCGTTGATCCATGGGCCCAAACAGTTCTAATTTTGTTTCATCAGTCCACAGAACACTATCCCAAAACTTCTGTGGTTTGTCCACATGACTTTTGGCATACTGCAGTTGACTCTTCTTATTCTTTGGAGACAGCAAGGGGGTGCGCCTGGGAGTTCTGGCATGGAGGCCTTCATTACGCAGTGTGCGCCGTATTGTCTGAGCTGAAACTTCAGTACCCACTTCTGACAAATCTTTTCTCAGTTCCTCAGCAGTCACACGGGGACTTTTCTCCACTCTACGCTTCAGGTAGCGCACAGCAGTCGAAGTCAGCATCTTCTTTCTGCCACGACCAGGTAGCGTTTCAACAGTGCCCTTTGCCTTGAATTTGCGAATGATGCTTCCTATGGTCTCTCTTTGTATGTTTAACATCTTTGCAATCTTCTTATAGCCATTGCCCTTCCTGTGAAGAGTAATCACCTCTTCTCTTGTCTTCCTGGACCATTCTCTTGACTTCACCATGTTTGTAACCACACCAGTAAATGTCTAGAAGGAGCTGAGTATCACAGTCATTTTAAAGCTTCCTAATTGGTGCTTATTATGCTTTATTGCTGCTCCGTGACATCCACAGGTGTTTTCAATACCCGATTGAAAACACTTGAATGAACCTCTGTTCTTCAGAGTGGTAGTCTTTAAGGGGTTGAATAATTGTGTCAATGAAGAATTCACAAAAGAAACATTTACTACTGTATTACAAAACCAATTGATGTCATTTTAGTTGCATATGGTTCTTTAAAAAGTCCTTGTAGGATTTCATTCTGAATACAATTACAAATGTCACTAAATTCCCTAAAACCCTTTACAGCATTGGGGGTTGAATAATTTTGAACACAACTGTATATGTCTCTAGGTCTGACAGAGTGAGACCAATGCTGTCCTTCAGTAGGATCAGGTATTAATGTGCCAGACATGAGGCTGGTTTCTCCAAGCATATGCACAGTCAGGGATTGGAAGAGGTATACCAGTCATTTTAATGGCTTCTGTCTTCCCAAACCATATTTCCATCCCATGATGGTGGTTGACAACTAGCAGACCAGGACTCCCAAATGAGTAGCTTGATGTATCAGATCCAGTGTGTACTGTGTGATATGTGGAGGGGCAAAAACCTGTCTGTTCAGGGTCTACCAGGACGGCACAAACTCCCGCAATGCAGCTTTAGCTCTATTATCCAGCGTCCTTCTTTGGGTCCCCTGTTAAAGGGATATTTTATGGAACAGTCCCTTTATTTTGCTCTTAAATAAATGGGCAGAGGTTAAAAAAATTTTATACTCCTCTTTTCTCCGTCGCCGTGCGCTGCTCCTCCTTTTCAGCTCAGGGACTACTGAACTCGGACGTCTGTGAAGCTTTACTGCACATGGTTAGCGCTCCTATGCAATTTGCGCAGCGTAAGAACCACAAATTGCGCACCGCAACAAGACTTGCACAGAGCTGTATCAGGATCTGTGCTTGCGCATGCAGCTCTATCAGCTGCTTCTCAGAGACCGCTGTGGGGGCACTCCTCACATCCTGACCACTATAAGTAGAAATAAGTGGTGAGGATGAGTAGAGTGTATCTTTGAATATGTATTTCCAGCTCTTGACATAAGAAGATGTCCCTTCTGTGCGTTGAGCACTTTCAGCAGGGAGTTTTCCTGTAGATGTTATCTAATGGAGCAGTAGACTGTCCGGGCACCTTTGGGATGCAGTGGAACGGGAGATTTGGATCATGGATGTGCAGCTGACAATTCTGCAGCAACTGCATGATGCCATCATGTCAACATGGACCAAAATCTCTGAGGAATGTTTCAAACACCTTGTTGAATCTATGACATGAAGAGTTAAGGCAGTTCTGAAGGCAAAAGGGGGTCCAACCCGCTACAGGACATACTTGAAAACGAGAGAAATCTCAATGTATCCTTCCTGGTAAAATCCTTTATAAATAAATAAATAAATAAATAAATAAACTAGCAAGGTGTACCTAATAAAGTGGCCGGCCAGTGTATATATCAGGGCTCAAAATTTCTACTCTCACGCTCGCCTAGGGAAAGTGATACATTTCTACTAGCTCTGCTTAATGTGTCTCTTTACAACTGTGAAATGTGTCTTGACAACTTGGCATCAGAAGTTGTGAGTAACTTTCCAGCCTGGTTAGTACCTTAAATAATTTGAATTTTTAACTCTGTATTTCTGTCATATATTTGCATTACAATAAATTGTTATTTGTGTATATTTATCTTGGGCCGGGATGCATTGTTACTTGATGGTTCAGAATATGGAAAGCTTTTAAGTAATATAGTGTCTGATCTTGTTGTATAGATGGACGCAGTGTGGAGGAACAATTTGTCTTTCCTACAGAAGAAAGAGAGTCATGAAGAAGCGATCATTAAATTGTGTGAGCTCGCGGCACGCTTCCTCTGTGATGAGACCTACCGATACACATTCACAAAGCATTTCAAAGAACAAATAAGGAAGAAATGCACAAACGAGCCCCCCATCCCATCTGGTTGTGGCGGGACACTCATCCTCGGTGTATTACTAGCTGTACAGGCAGCTGTTATTGCAAAGGACATTAAAGATAGAAAAATAAGCATTTGTAATGAAGAATCAGAAGTTGTTCATCATACTAAGATGCAAATGGAGGATCACTATAGGCGAAAACCAGGTGAAACCACAGGTCTTCAAGGCGTGAAACCAATGGAGAATGCTGGTGTAAAGGAAACAAACACCCAGGCTGTAACAGTGGCGGTTGATCCTGACCATGAACAAAAACGGGATGATACTACTCCTCCATTAAGGGCTGCATGTTCTACTTCGTTAAAAGCAGCAGTTTCAGTTAAAGGGGCCGCAGTAGTAGTCACTACAATAGCAGACGCAACAGTAACCGGGGCTGCTCTAGCAGGGGCCCCTGGAACAGTAGAAAAGGCCGTGGTAGTAGGGGCTGCACAATTAGGTACAGTTTTGGCTGTACGAAAGGAGAATATGTCTAAAGGAAAGGAGACTGATAATCAAAAGCCCAAGCAAAATCATAAATCCGAAGGGACTGATCCTATTACTGTAGCAGGGGCCACACTGGTCAGGGCTGTAGTAACTGGGGTCACAGTGGCGGGTGCTGCAGTAGCAGACAATGTAATAACTGTTGGTGCGCTAGCTGGGGCTGCGGTAACTCGGGGCGCAGTGGTGGGTGCTGCAGTAGCAGACGCTGCAATAACTGTTGGTGCAGTAACTGGGGCTGCAATAACTGGGGCCGCAGTGGCGGGTGCTGCAACAGCAGGCACTGCAATAACTGTTGGTGCAGTAACTGGGGCCGCAGTGGTGGGTGCTACAATAGCAGACGCTGCAATAACTGTTGGTGCGGTAACTGGGGCTGCGGTAACTGGGGCCGCAGTGGTGGGTGCTGCAATAGCAGACGCTGCAATAACTGTTGGTGCGGTAACTGGGGCTGCGGTAACTGGGGCCGCAGTGGCGGGTGCTGCAGTAGCAGACGCTGCAATAACTGCTGGTGCAGTAACTGGGGCTGCAGTAACTGGGGCTGCAGTGGCGGGTGCTGCAGTAGCAGACGCTGCAATAACTGCTGGTGCAGTAACTGGGGCTGCAGTAACTGGGGCCGCAGTGGCGGGTGCTGCAGTAGCAGACGCTGCAATAACTGTTGGTGCAGTAACCGGGGCTGCAGTAACTGGGGCCGCCGTGGCGGGTGCTGCAGTAGCAGACGCTGCAATAACTGTTGGTCCGGTAATTGGGGCCGCAGTGGCGGGTGCTGCAGTAGCAGACGCTGCAATAACGTTTGGTGCAGTAACTGGGGCTGTGGGAACTGGGGCCACAGTGGTGGGTGCTGCAGTAGCAGACACTGCAATAACTGTTGGTGCGGTAACTGGAGCTGCAATAACTCGGACCGCAGTGGCGGGTGCTGTAGTAGCAGACGCTGCAATAACTGCTGGTGCAGTAACTTTGGCTGTGGGAGATGGGGTCGCAGTGGTGGGTGCTGCAGTAGCAGACGCTGCAATAACTGTTGGTGCAGTAACTGGGGCCGCAGTGGCGGGTGCTGCAATAGCAGGCGCTGCAATAACTGTTGGTGCAGTAACTGGGGCTGCAGTGGTGGGTGCTGCAATATCAGACGCTGCAATAACTGTTGGTGCGGTAACTGGGGCTGCGGTAACTGGGGCCACAGTGGCGGGTGCTGCAATAGCAGACGCTGCAATAACTGTTGGTGCGGTAACTGGGGCTGCGGTAACTGGGGCCGCAGTGGCGGGTGCTGCAGTAGCAGACGCTGCAATAACTGTTGGTCCGGTAACTGGAGCCGCAGTGGCAGGTGCTGCAGTAGCAGACGCTGCACTAACGTTTGGTGCAGTAACTGGGGCTGTGGGAACTGGGGCCGCAGTGGCGGGTGCTGCAGTAGCAGACACTGCAATAACTGTTGGTGCGGTAACTGGAGCTGCAATAACTCGGACCGCAGTGGCGGGTGCTGCAATAGCAGACACTACAATAACAGTTGGTGCAGTAACTAGGGCCGCAGTGGCGGGTGCTGCAATAACGTTTGGTGCGGTAACTGGGGCTGCAGTAGCTGAGGCTGCAGTAACTGGGGCCGCAGTGGCGGGTGCTGCAATAATGTTTGGTGCGGTAACTGGGGCTGCAGTAGCTGGGGCTGCAGTAACTGGGGCCGCAGTGGCGGGTGCTGCTATACCAGACACTGCAATAACTGCTGGTGCGGTAACTGGGGCTGCGGTAACAGGGGCCGCAGTAGCAGGGGCCACGGTAACCGGGGCCACAGTAGTACTAGCAGGAGCTACAGTAGCAGGTGCTGCAACATTGGGTAAAGCTTTAGTTGTAAGAAAAGAGTCTGATTCTACATATATACCAAGGAAAGCTGATAACCAAGAGCAAGAGAAAAATGATGGATCAAAAGCCACTGATCCTACTCCTCCATCCAAAGCGGCTGATCCTACTCCTCCATCCGAAGCGGCTGATCCTACTCCTGCATCCAAAGCGGCTGTTCCTACTCCTGCATCCAAAGCGGCTGATCCTACGCCTGCATCCAAAGCGGCTGATCCTACTCCTGCATCCAAAGCGGCTCATCCTACTCCTGCATCCAAAGCGGCTGATCCTACTCCTGCATCCAAAGAGACTGATCCTACTCCTGCATCCAAAGCGGCTGATCCTACTCCTGCATCCAAAGCGACTGATCTTACTCCTGCATCCAAAGCGACTGATCCTAATCCTGCATCCAAAGCAACTGATCCTACTGCTGCATCCAAAGCGACTGATCCTACTCCTGCATCCAATGCGGCTGATCCTACTGCTGCATCCAAAGCGACTGATCCTACTCCTGCATCCAAAGCGACTGATCCTACTCCTGCATCCAAAGCGACTGATCCTACTCCTGCATCCAAAGCAACTGATCCTACTCCTGCATCCAAAGCGGCTGATCCTACTGCTGCATCCAAAGCGACTGATCCTACTCCTGCATCCAAAGCGACTGATCCTACTCCTGCATCCAAAGCGACTGATCCTATTCCTGCATCCAAAACGACTGATCCTAATCCTGCATCCAAAGCGGCTGATCCTACTGCTGCATCCAAAGCGACTGATCCTACTCCTGCATCCAAAGCGGCTGATCCTACTCCTGCATCCAAAGCGGCTGATCCTACTCCTGCATCCAAAGCGACTGATCCTACTCCTGTATCCAAAGCGGCTGATCCTACTCCTGCATCCAAAGCGACTGATCCTACTCCTGCATCCCGACTGATCCTACTCCTGCATCCAAAGCGACTGATCCTACTCCTGCATCCAAAGACTGATCCTACTCCTGCATCCAAAGCGACTGATCCTACTCCTGCATCCAAAGCGGCTGATCCTACTCCTGCATCCCAAGCGTCTGATCCTACGCCTGCATCCAAAGCGGCTGATCCTACTCCTGCATCCAAAGCGGCTCATCCTACTCCTGCATCCAAAGCGGCTGATCCTACTCCTGCATCCAAGAGACTGATCCTACTCCTGCATCCAAAGCGGCTGATCCTACTCCTGCATCCAAAGCGACTGATCTTACTCCTGCATCCAAAGCGACTGATCCTAATCCTGCATCCAAAGCAACTGATCCTACTGCTGCATCCAAGCGACTGATCCTACTCCTGCATCCAATGCGGCTGATCCTACTGCTGCATCCAAAGCGACTGATCCTACTCCTGCATCCAAAGCGACTGATCCTACTCCTGCATCCAAAGCGACTGATCCTACTCCTGCATCCAAAGCAACTGATCCTACTCCTGCATCCAAAGCGGCTGATCCTACTGCTGCATCCAAAGCGACTGATCCTACTCCTGCATCCAAAGCGACTGATCCTACTCCTGCATCCAAAGCGACTGATCCTATTCCTGCATCCAAAACGACTGATCCTACTCCTGCATCCGAAGCGACTGATCCTACTCCTGCATCCAAAACGACTGATCCTAATCCTGCATCCAAAGCAACTGATCCTACTCCTGCATCCAAAGCGGCTGATCCTACTGCTGCATCCAAAGCGACTGATCCTACTCCTGCATCCAAAGCGACTGATCCTACTCCTGCATCCAAAGCGACTGATCCTATTCCTGCATCCAAAACGACTGATCCTACTCCTGCATCCAAAGCGACTGATCCTACTCCTGCATCCAAAACGACTGATCCTAATCCTGCATCCAAAGCAACTGATCCTACTCCTGCATCCAAAGCGGCTGATCCTACTCCTGCATCCAAAGCGGCTGATCCTACTCCTGCATCCAAAGCGGCTGATCCTAATCCTGCATCCAAAGCAACTGATCCTACTCCTGCATCCAAAGCGGCTGATCCTACTGCTGCATCCAAAGCGACTGATCCTACTCCTGCATCCAAAGCGACTGATCCTACTCCTTCATCCAAAGCGTCTGATCCTACTGCTGCATCCAAAGCGACTGATCCTACTCCTGCATCCAAAGCGTCTGATCCTATTCCTGCATCCAAAACGACTGATCCTATTCCTGTATCCAAAACGACTGATCCTATTCCTGTATCCAAAACGACTGATCCTACTCCTGCATCCAAAGCGACTGATCCTATTCCTGCATCCAAAGCGACTGATCCTACTCCTGCATCCAAAACGACTGATCCTAATCCTGCATCCAAAGTGACTGATCCTACTCCTGCATCCAAAGCGACTGATCCTACTCCTGCATCCAAAGCGACTGATCCTACTCCTGCATCCAAATTGACTGATCCTAATCCTGCATCCAAAGCAGCTGATCCTACTGCTGCATCCAAAGCGACTGATCCTACTCATGCATCCAAAGCGGCTGATCCTACTCCTGCATCCAAAGCGGCTGATCTTACTCCTGCATCCAAAGCGACTGATCCTACTCCTGTATCCAAAGCGGCTGATCCTACTCCTGCATCCAAAGCGACTGATCCTACTCCTGCATCCAAAGCGACTGATCCTACTCCTGCATCCAAAGCGACTGATCCTACTCCTGCATCCAAAGCGACTGATCCTACTCCTGCATCCAAAGCGACTGATCCTACTCCTGCATCCAAAGCGGCTGATCTTACTCCTGTATCCCAAGCGTCTCATCCTACGCCTGGATCCAAATCTGCTGATCCTACTCCTGTATCCAAAGCGGCTGATCCTACTCCTGCATCCAAAGCGACTGATCCTACTCCTGCATCCAAAGCAAGTGATCCTGCTCCTGCATCCAAAGCGGTTGATCCTACTCCTGTATCCAAAGCATCTCATCCTACACCTGGATCCAAATCTGCTGATCCTACTCCTGCATCCAAAGCGACTGATCCTGCTCCTGCATCCAAAGCGGTTGATCCTACTCCTGTATCCAAAGCATCTCATCCTACACCTGGATCCAAATCTGCTGATCCTACGCCTGGATCCAAAGCGTCTGATCCTACTGCTGCATCCAAAGCGGCTGATCCTACTCCTGCATCCAAAGCGACTGATCCTACTCCTGCATCCAAAGCGGCTGATCCTGCTCCTGCATCTAAAGCGGCCGATCCTACTCCTGCATCCAAAGCAAGTGTTCCTACTCCTGTATCCAAAGCGACTAATCCTACTCCTTTATCCAAAGCGGCTGATCCTAATCCTGCATCCAAAGCAACTGATCCTACTCCTGCATCCAAAGCGGCTGATCCTACTGCTGCATCCAAAGCGACTGATCCTACTCCTGCATCCAAAGCGACTGATCCTACTCCTTCATCCAAAGCGTCTGATCCTACTGCTGCATCCAAAGCGACTGATCCTACTCCTGCATCCAAAGCGTCTGATCCTATTCCTGCATCCAAAACGACTGATCCTATTCCTGTATCCAAAACGACTGATCCTATTCCTGTATCCAAAACGACTGATCCTACTCCTGCATCCAAAGCGACTGATCCTATTCCTGCATCCAAAGCGACTGATCCTACTCCTGCATCCAAAACGACTGATCCTAATCCTGCATCCAAAGTGACTGATCCTACTCCTGCATCCAAAGCGACTGATCCTACTCCTGCATCCAAAGCGACTGATCCTACTCCTGCATCCAAATTGACTGATCCTAATCCTGCATCCAAAGCAGCTGATCCTACTGCTGCATCCAAAGCGACTGATCCTACTCATGCATCCAAAGCGGCTGATCCTACTCCTGCATCCAAAGCGGCTGATCTTACTCCTGCATCCAAAGCGACTGATCCTACTCCTGTATCCAAAGAGGCTGATCCTACTCCTGCATCCAAAGCGACTGATCCTACTCCTGCATCCAAAGCGACTGATCCTACTCCTGCATCCAAAGCGACTGATCCTACTCCTGCATCCAAAGCGACTGATCCTACTCCTGCATCCAAAGCGACTGATCCTACTCCTGCATCCAAAGCGGCTGATCTTACTCCTGTATCCCAAGCGTCTCATCCTACGCCTGGATCCAAATCTGCTGATCCTACTCCTGTATCCAAAGCGGCTGATCCTACTCCTGCATCCAAAGCGACTGATCCTACTCCTGCATCCAAAGCAAGTGATCCTGCTCCTGCATCCAAAGCGGTTGATCCTACTCCTGTATCCAAAGCATCTCATCCTACACCTGGATCCAAATCTGCTGATCCTACTCCTGCATCCAAAGCGACTGATCCTGCTCCTGCATCCAAAGCGGTTGATCCTACTCCTGTATCCAAAGCATCTCATCCTACACCTGGATCCAAATCTGCTGATCCTACGCCTGGATCCAAAGCGTCTGATCCTACTGCTGCATCCAAAGCGGCTGATCCTACTCCTGCATCCAAAGCGACTGATCCTACTCCTGCATCCAAAGCGGCTGATCCTGCTCCTGCATCTAAAGCGGCCGATCCTACTCCTGCATCCAAAGCAAGTGTTCCTACTCCTGTATCCAAAGCGACTAATCCTACTCCTTTATCCAAAGCGACTGATCCTACTCCTGTATCCAAAGCGGCTGATCCTACTCCTGCATCCAAAGCGACTGATCCTACTCCTGCATCCAAAGCGACTGATCCTACTCCTGTATCCAAATCTGCTGATCCTACTCCTGTATCCCAAGCGTCTCATCCTACGCCTGGATCCAAATCTGCTGATCCTACTCCTGCATCCAAAGCGACTGATCCTACTCCTGCATCCAAAGCGGCTGATCCTACTCCTGCATCCAAAGCGACTGATCCTACTCCTGTATCCAAATCTGCTGATCCTACTCCTGTATCCCAAGCGTCTCATCCTACGCCTGGATCCAAATCTGCTGATCCTACTCCTGCATCCAAAGCGACGGATCCTACTCCTGCATCCAAAGCGGTTAATCCTACTCCTGTATCCAAAGCATCTCATCCTACGCCTGGATCCAAAGCGTCTGATACTGCTCCTGTATCCAGAGCGCCTGATCCTACTCCTTTTTCCAAAGCGACTGATCCTACTCCTGTATCCAAAGCAACTGATCCTACTCCTGTATCCAAAGTGGCTGATCCTACTCCTGCATCCAAAGCGGCTGATCCTACTGCTGCATCCAAAGCGACTGATCCTACTCCTTTATCCAAAGCGACTGATCCTAATCCTGCATCCAAAGCAACTGATCCTACTCCTGTATCCAAAGCGGCTGATCCTACTCCTGCATCCAAAGCGGCTGATCCTACTCCTGCATCCAGAGCGGCTGATCTTAAGCCTGGATCCAAATTTGCTGATCCTACTCCTGTATCCAGAACGTCTGATCTTAAGCCTGGATCCAAATCTGCTGATCCTACTCCTGTATCCAAAGCATCTGATCCTATGACTGGATCCAAATCTGCTGATCCTACTCCTGTATCCAATGCGACTGATCCTACTCCTGTATCCAAAGCGGCTGATCCTACTCCTACATCCAAAGCGACTGATCCTACGCCTGGATCCAAATCTGCTGATTCTACGCCTGGATCCAAAGCTTCTGATCCTGCTCCTGTATCCAGAGCGTCTTATCCTACGCCTGGATCCAAATCTGCTGATCCTACTCCTGCATCCAAAGCGGCTGATCCTACTCCTGCATCCAAAGCGGCTGATCCTACTCCTGCATCCAAAGCGGCTGATCCTACTCCTGCATCCAAAGCTACTGATCCTACTCCTGCATCCAAAGCGACTGATCCTAATCCTGCATCCAAAGCAACTGATCCTACTCCTGGATCCAAATCTGCTGATCCTACTCCTGGATCCAAACTATCTGATCCTACGCCTAGATCCAAATCTGCTGATCCTACTCCTGCATCCAAAGCGGCTGATCCTACTCCTGCATCCAAAGCGACTGATCCTACTCCTGCATCCAAATTGAATGATTCTACTCCTGTATCCAGAGCGTCTGATCTTAAGCCTGCATCCAAAGCGACTGATCCTACTCCGGCATCCAAAGCGGCTGATCCTACTCCTGGATCCAAATCTGCTGATCCTACTCCTGGATCCAAACTATCTGATCCTACGCCTAGATCCAAATCTGCTGATCCTACTCCTGGATCCAAAGCGTCTCATCCTACGCCTGGATCCAAATCTGATGATCCTACTCCTGCATCCAAAGTGAATGATTCTGCACATATATCCAAAGAGAGTCATTATACTCCTGCATCCAAAGCGGCTGATCCTACTCCTGGATCCAAAGCGTCTCATCCTACGCCTGGATCCAAATCTGATGATCCTACTCCTGCATCCAAAGTGAATGATTCTGCACATATATCCAAAGAGAGTCATTATACTCCTGCATCCAAAGCGACTGATCCTACTCCTGCATCCAAAGCGACTGATCCTACTTCTGCATCCAAAGCAACTGATCCTAATCCTGCATCCAAAACGACTGATCCTAATCCTGCTTCCAAAGCGGCCGATCCTACTCCTGCATCCAAAGCAGCTGATCCAACTGCTGGATCCAAAGTGACTGATGTTACTCCTGCATCCAAAGTGAATGATTCTGTGCATATATCCAAAGAGAGTCATTGTACTCCTGTATCCAGAACATCTGAAGCTACTATTGTATCCAAAGCAGCTGATCCTACTCCTGCATCCAAAACGTTGGATGCTACTCCTGTATCCAAAGTGACTGATCCTACGCCTGGATTCAAAGCAGCTGATCCTACTCATGTACCAATGATGATTGATAATCTTAAGCAAAAGAAACCGAAAAGATCAAAAAGAACTATTTCTACTCCTAAATCCAAAGTGACTATGCCTTCTCCTGCTTCCAAAGCGGCTGATCCTACTCCTATATCCAAAGTGAATGATACTCCTGTATCCAAAGAGAGTCATCCTTCTGTATCCAGAGCGTCTGATTCTACTCCTGTATCCAGAGCGTCTGATCTTAAGCCTGCATCCAAAGCGACTGATCCTACTCCGGCATCCAAAGCGGCTGATCCTACTCCTGGATCCAAATCTGCAGATCCTACTCCTGGATCCAAACTATCTGATCCTACGCCTGGATCCAAATCTGATGATCCTACTCCTGCATCCAAAGTGAATGATTCTGCACATATATCCAAAGAGAGTCATTATACTCCTGCATCCAAAGTGACTGATCCTACTCCTGCATCCAAAGCGACTGATCCTACTTCTGCATCCAAAGCAACTGATCCTACTCCTGCATCCAAAACGACTGATCCTAATCCTGCTTCCAAAGCGGCCGATCCTACTCCTGCATCCAAAGCAGCTGATCCAACTGCTGGATCCAAAGTGACTGATGTTACTCCTGCATCCAAAGTGAATGATTCTGTGCATATATCCAAAGAGAGTAATTGTACTCCTGTATCCAGAGCATCTGAAGCTACTATTGTATCCAAAGCAGCTGATCCTACTCCTGCATCCAAAACGTTGGATGCTACTCCTGTATCCAAAGTGACTGATCCTACGCCTGGATTCAAAGCGGCTGATCCTACTCATGTACCAATGATGATTGATAATCTTAAGCAAAAGAAACCGAAAAGATCAAAAAGAACTATTTCTACTCCTAAATCCAAAGTGACTATGCCTTCTCCTGCTTCCAAAGCGGCTGATCCTACTCTTATATCCAAAGTGAATGATACTCCTGTATCCAAAGAGAGTCATCCTTCTGTATCCAGAGCGTCTGATTCTACTCCTGTATGCAAAGGGAGTCATCATACTCCTGTATCCAGAGCGTCTGATCTTATGCCTGGATTCAAAGTGGCTGATCCAACCCCTGCATCCAAATCTGCTGATCCTACTCCTGCATCCAAAGCGGCTGATCCTACCTCTGTATCCAAAGACAGTCATCATATTCCTGTATCCAAAGTGGCTGATCCTTCTCCTGTATCCAGAGCGTCTGATCTTAAGCCTGGATTCAAAGTGGCTGATCTCACTCCTGCATCCAAAGCGTCTGATCCTACTCCTGCATCCAAAGAGAGTCATTATACTCCTGTATCCAGAGCATCTGAAGCTACTACTGTATCCAAAGCATCTGATCCTACTCCTGTATCCAAAGTGAATGATTCTGCGCATGTATCCAAAGCGTCAGATCCTATGCCTGGATTCAAAGCAGCTGATCCTACTCATGTACCAATGATGACTGATAATCATAAGCAAAAGAAACAGAAAAGATCAAAAAGAACTATTTCTACTCCTGTATCCAAAGTGACTACGCCTTCTCCTGCTTCCAAAGCGGCTGATCCTACTCCTGTATCCAAAGTGAATGATTCCTTCCCTGTATCCAAAGAGAGTCATCCTTCTGTATCCAAAGCGTGTGATCCTACTCCTGTATTCAAAGTGAATGATTCTGAGCCTGTACCCAAAGACAGTCATCATACTCCTGTATCCAAAGCGGCTGATCCTACTCCTGTATCCAAAGGGACTGATCCTACTCCTGCATCCAAAGCAACTGATCCTACTCCTGTATCCAAAGTGAATGATTCCTTCCCTGTATCCAAAGAGAGTCATCCTTCTGTATCCAGAGCGTTTGATGCTACTCCTGTATCCAACGCGTCTGATCCTACGCCTGGATTCAAAGCATCTGATCCTACGCCTGGATTCAAAGCATCTGATCCTACGCCTGGATTCAAAGCATCTGATCCTACGCCTGGATTCAAAGTGACTGAAGCTACTCCTGTATCCAAAGCTGCTGATCCTACTCCTGTTTCCAAAGCGCCTGATCCTACGCCTGGTTCTAAATTTGTTAATCCTACTCCTGCATCCAAAGTGAATGATTCTGCGCATATATCCAAAGAGCGTCATCATACTCTTGTATCCAAAGCGTCTGAAGCTACTACTCTATCCAAAGCCGCTGATCTTTCTCCTTTATCCAAAGCGTCTGATCCTACGCCTGGATTCAAAGTGGCTGATCCGAATCATGCATCCAAACTGAATGATCCTACTCCTGCATCCAAAACGGCTGATCTTACTCCTGTATCCAAAGCGGTTGATCCTACTCCTGTATCCCAAGCGTCTCATCCTACGCCTGGATCCAAAGCGTCTGATCCTACTCCTGTATCCAGAGCGTCTGATCCTACGCCTGGATCCAAATCTGCTGATCCTACTCCTGCATCCAAAGCGGCTGATCCTGCTCCTGCATCCAAAGCGGCCGATCCTACTCCTGTATCCAAAGCGGCTGATCCTGCTCCTGCATCCAAAGCGACTGATCCTACTCCTGCATCCAAAGCAGTTGATCCTACTCCTGCATCCAGAGCATCTGATCTTAAGCCTGGATCCAAATCTGCTGATCCTACTCCTGCATCCAAAGCGGCTGATCCTACTGCTGCATCCAAAGCGGCTGATCCAACTCCTGCATCCAAAGCGGCTGATCCTACTCCTGCATCCAAAGCAACTGATCCTACTCCTGCATCCAAAGCGGCTGATCCTACTCCTGCATCCAAAGCGGCTGATCCTACTCCTGCATCCAAAGCGGCTGATCTTACTCCTGCATCCAAAGCGACTGATCCTACTCCTGCATCCAAAGCAGCTGATCCTACTCCTGCATCCAAAGCGACTGATCCTACTCCTGCATCCAAAGCGACTGATCCTACTCCTGTATCCAAAGCGGCTGATCCTACTCCTGTATCCAAAGCGGCTGATCCTACTCCTGCATCCAAAGCGACTGATCCTGCTCCTGCATCCAAAGCGGTTGATCCTACTCCTGTATCCAAAGCATCTCATCCTACACCTGGATCCAAATCTGCTGATCCTACGCCTGGATCCAAAGCGTCTGATCCTACTCCTGTATCCAGAGCGTCTGATCCTACTGCTGCATCCAAAGCGACGGATCCTACTCCTGCATCCAAAGCGGCTGATCCTGCTCCTGCATCCAAAGCAAGTGTTCCTACTCCTGTATCCAAAGCGACTGATCATCCTCCTGTATCCAGAGCGTCTGATCCTACTGCTGCATCCAAAGCGACTGATCCTACTCCTGCATCTAAAGCGGCCGATCCTACTCCTGCATCCAAAGCAAGTGTTCCTACTCCTGTATCCAAAGCGACTGATCATACTCCTGTATCCAGAGCGTCTGATCCTACTGCTGCATCCAAAGCGACTGATCCTACTCCTGCATCTAAAGCGACTGATCCTACTCCTGCATCCAAAGCGACTGATCCTACTCCTGTATCCAAATCTGCTGATCCTACTCCTGTATCCCAAGCGTCTCATCCTACGCCTGGATCCAAATCTGCTGATCCTACTCCTGCATCCAAAGCGACTGATCCTACTCCTGCATCCAAAGCGGCTGATCCTACTCCTGCATCCAAAGCGACTGATCCTACTCCTGCATCCAAAGCGACTGATCCTACTCCTGTATCCAAATCTGCTGATCCTACTCCTGTATCCCAAGCGTCTCATCCTACGCCTGGATCCAAATCTGCTGATCCTACTCCTGCATCCAAAGCGACTGATCCTACTCCTGCATCCAAAGCGGTTGATCCTACTCCTGTATCCAAAGCATCTCATCCTACGCCTGGATCCAAATCTGCTGATCCTACGCCTGGATCCAAAGCGTCTGATCCTACTCCTGTATCCAGAGCGTCTGATCCTACTGCTGCATCCAAAGCGACTGATCCTACTCCTGCGTCCAAAGCGGCTGATCCTGCTCCTGCATCCAAAGCAAGTGTTCCTACTCCTGTATCCAAAGCGACTGATCCTACTCCTGTATCCAGAGCGTCTGATCCTACTGCTGCATCCAAAGCGACTGATCCTACTCCTGCATCTAAAGCGGCCGATCCTACTCCTGCATCCAAAGCAAGTGTTCCTACTCCTGTATCCAAAGCGACTGATCCTACTCCTGTATCCAAAGCGGCTGATCCTACTCCTGCATCCAAAGCGACTGATCCTACTCCTGTATCCAAATCTGCTGATCCTACTCCTGTATCCCAAGCGTCTCATCCTACGCCTGGATCCAAATCTGCTGATCCTACTCCTGCATCCAAAGCGACTGAACCTACTCCTGCATCCAAAGCGGTTGATCCTACTCCTGTATCCAAAGCATCTCATCCTACGCCTGGATCCAAATCTGCTGATCCTACGCCTGGATCCAAAGCGTCTGATACTGCTCCTGTATCCAGAGCGCCTGATCCTACTCCTGCATCCAAAGCAACTGATCCTACTCCTGCATCCAAAGCGGCTGATCCTACTCCTGCATCTAAAGCGGCTGATCCTACTGCTGCATCCAAAGCGACTGATCCTACTCCTTTATCCAAAGCGACTGATCCTACTCCTGCATCCAAAGCAACTGATCCTACTCCTGCATCCAAAGCAACTGATCCTACTCCTGTATCCAAAGCGGCTGATCCTACTCCTGCATCCAAAGCGGCTGATCCTACTCCTGCATCCAGAGCGGCTGATCCTACTCCTGTATCCAAAGCAACTGATCCTACTCCTGTATCCAAAGCGGCTGATCCTACTCCTGTATCCAAAGCGGCTGATCCTACTCCTGCATCCAAAGCGACTGATCCTACTCCTGCATCCAAAGCAGCTGATCCTACTCCTGTATCCAAAGCGGCTGATCCTACTCCTGTATCCAAAGCGGCTGATCCTACTCCTGCATCCAAAGCGGCTGATCCTACTCCTGCATCCAGAGCGGCTGATCTTAAGCCTGGATCCAAATTTGCTGATCCTACTCCTGTATCCAGAACGTCTGATCTTAAGCCTGGATCCAAATCTGCTGATCCTACTCCTGTATCCAAAGCATCTGATCCTATGACTGGATCCAAATCTGCTGATCCTACTCCTGTATCCAATGCGACTGATCCTACTCCTGTATCCAAAGCGGCTGATCCTACTCCTACATCCAAAGCGACTGATCCTACGCCTGGATCCAAATCTGCTGATTCTACGCCTGAATCCAAAGCGTCTGATCCTGCTCCTGTATCCAGAGCGTCTGATCCTACGCCTGGATCCAAATCTGCTGATCCTACTCCTGCATCCAAAGCGGCTGATCCTACTCCTGCATCCAAAGCGACTGATCCTACTCCTGCATCCAAAGCGGCTGATCCTACTCCTGCATCCAAAGCGGCTGATCCTACTCCTGCATCCAAAGCGACTGATCCTACTCCTGTATCCAGAGCGTTTGATCTTAAGCCTGCATCCAAAGCGAATGATCCTACTCCGGCATCCAAAGCGGCTGATCCTACTCCTGGATCCAAACTATCTGATCCTACGCCTAGATCCAAATCTGCTGATCCTACTCCTGTATCCAAAGCGTCTCATCCTACGCCTGGATCCAAATCTGCTGATCCTACTCCTGCATCCAAAGTGAATGATTCTGCACATATATCCAAAGAGAGTCATTATACTCCTGCATCCAAAGCGACTGATCCTACTTCTGCATCCAAAGCAACTGATCCTACTACTGCATCCAAAACGACTGATCCTAATCCTGCTTCCAAAGCGGCCGATCCTACTCCTGCATTCAAAGCAGCTGATCCAACTGCTGGATCCAAAGTGACTGATGTTACTCCTGCATCCAAAGTGAATGATTCTGTGCATATATCCAAAGAGAGTAATTGTACTCCTGTATCCAGAGCATCTGAAGCTACTATTGTATCCAAAGCAGCTGATCCTACTCCTGCATCCAAAACGTTGGATGCTACTCCTGTATCCAAAGCGTCTGATCCTACGCCTGGATTCAAAGCAGCTGATCCTACTCATGTACCAATGATGATTGATAATCTTAAGCAAAAGAAACCGAAAAGATCAAAAAGAACTATTTCTACTCCTAAATCCAAAGTGACTATGCCTTCTCCTGCTTCCAAAGCGGCTGATCCTACTCCTATATCCAAAGTGAATGATCCTTCTCCTGTATCCAGAGCGTCTGATCTTAAGCCTGGATTCAAAGTGGCTGATCTCACTCCTGCATCCAAAGCGTCTGATCCTACTCCTGCATCCAAAGTGGCTGATCCTTCTCCTGTATCCAGAGCGTCTGATCTTAAGCCTGGATTCAAAGTGGCTGATCTCACTCCTGCATCCAAAGCGTCTGATCCTACTCCTGCATCCAAAGAGAGTCATTATACTCCTGTATCCAGAGCATCTGAAGCTACTACTGTATCCAAAGCATCTGATCCTACTCCTGTATCCAAAGCAACTGATCCTACTCCTGTATCCAAAGTGAATGATTCTGCGCATGTATCCAAAGCGTCAGATCCTATGCCTGGATTCAAAGCAGCTGATCCTACTCATGTACCAATGATGACTGATAATCATAAGCAAAAGAAACAGAAAAGATCAAAAAGAACTATTTCTACTCCTGTATCCAAAGTGACTACGCCTTCTCCTGCTTCCAAAGCGGCTGATCCTACTCCTGTATCCAAAGTGAATGATTCCTTCCCTGTATCCAGAGCGTCTGATCTTAAGCCTGGATTCAAAGCAGCTGATCCGACCCCTGCATCCAAACTTAATGATCCTACTCCTACATCCAAAGCAGCTGATCCTACGGTTAGATCCAAATCTGCTGATCCTACTTCTGTATCCAAAGTGACGGATCCTACTCCTGCATCCAAAGCGGCTGATCCTACTCCTGTATCCAAAGGGACTGATCCTACTCCTGTATCCAAAGCGGCTGATCCTACTCCTGTATCCAAAGTGACTGATCCTACTCCTGTATCCAAAGTGACTGATCCTACTCCTGCATCCAAAGCAGCTGATCCTACTCCTGTATCCAAAGGGACTGATCCTACTCCTGTATCCAAAGCGGCTGATCCTACTCCTGTATCCAAAGTGACTGATCCTACTCCTGCATCCAAAGCGACTGATCCTACTCCTGTATCCAAAGGGACTGATCCTACTCCTGTATCCAAAGTGAATGATTCTGCGCATGTATCCAAAGCGTCTGATCCTATACCTGGATTCAAAGCGGCTGATCCTACTCATGTACCAATGATGACTGATAATCATAAGCAAAAGAAACAGAAAAGATCAAAAAGAACTATTTCTACTCCTGTATCCAAAGTGACTACGCCTTCTCCTGCTTCCAAAGCGGCTGATCCTACTCCTGTATCCAAAGTGAATGATTCCTTCCCTGTATCCAGAGCGTCTGATCTTAAGCCTGGATTCAAAGCAGCTGATCCGACCCCTGCATCCAAACTTAATGATCCTACTCCTACATCCAAAGCAGCTGATCCTACGGTTAGATCCAAATCTGCTGATCCTACTTCTGTATCCAAAGTGACGGATCCTACTCCTGCATCCAAAGCGGCTGATCCTACTCCTGTATCCAAAGGGACTGATCCTACTCCTGTATCCAAAGTGAATGATTCTGCGTATGTATCCAAAGCGTCTGATCTTAAGCCTGGATTCAAAGCGGCTGATCCGACCCCTGCATCCAAACTTAATGATCCTACTCCTGCATCCAAAGCGGCTGATCCTACTCCTGTATCCAAAGGGACTGATCCTACTCCTGTATCCAAAGCGGCTGATCCTACTCCTGTATCCAAAGTGACTGATCCTACTCTTGTATCCAAAGTGACTGATCCTACTCCTGCATCCAAAGCAGCTGATCCTACTCCTGTATCCAAAGGGACTGATCCTGCTCCTGTATCCAAAGTGACTGATCCTACTCCTGCATCCAAAGCAGCTGATCCTACTCCTGTATCCAAAGGGACTGATCCTACTCCTGTATCCAAAGCGGCTGATCCTACTCCTGTATCCAAAGTGACTGATCCTACTCCTGCATCCAAAGCGACTGATCCTACTCCTGTATCCAAAGGGACTGATCCTACTCCTGTATCCAAAGTGAATGATTCTGCGCATGTATCCAAAGCGTCTGATCCTATACCTGGATTCAAAGCGGCTGATTCTATGTACCAATGATGACTGATAATCATAAGCAAAAGAAACAGAAAAGATCAAAAAGAACTATTTCTACTCCTGTATCCAAAGTGACTACGCCTTCTCCTGCTTCCAAAGCGGCTGATCCTACTCCTTTATCCAAAGTGAATGATTCCTTCCCTGTATCCAGAGCGTCTGATCTTAAGCCTGGATTCAAAGCAGCTGATCCGACCCCTGCATCCAAACTTAATGATCCTACTCCTACATCCAAAGCAGCTGATCCTACGGTTAGATCCAAATCTGCTGATCCTACTTCTGTATCCAAAGTGACGGATCCTACTCCTGCATCCAAAGCGGCTGATCCTACTCCTGTATCCAAAGGACATTCCTACTCCTGTATCCAAAGCGGCTGATCCTACTCTGTACCAAAGTGACTGATCCTACTCCTGTATCCAAAGTGACTGATCCTACTCCTGCATCCAAAGCAGCTGATCCTACTCCTGTATCCAAAGGGACTGATCCTACTCCTGTATCCAAAGCGGCTGATCCTACTCCTGTATCCAAAGTGACTGATCCTACTCCTGCATCCAAAGCGACTGATCCTACTCCTGTATCCAAAGGGACTGATCCTACTCCTGTATCCAAAGTGAATGATTCTGCGCATGTATCCAAAGCGTCTGATCTTAAGCCTGGATTCAAAGCGGCTGATCCGACCCCTGCATCCAAACTTAATGATCCTACTCCTGCATCCAAAGCGGCTGATCCTACTCCTGTATCCAAAGGGACTGATCCTACTCCTGTATCCAAAGCGGCTGATCCTACTCCTGTATCCAAAGTGACTGATCCTACTCCTGTATCCAAAGTGACTGATCCTACTCCTGCATCCAAAGCGACTGATCCTACTCCTGCATCCAAAGCGGCTGATCCTACTCCTGTATCCAAAGGGACTGATCCTACTCCTGTATCCAAAGCGGCTGATCCTACTCCTGTATCCAAAGTGACTGATCCTACTCCTGTATCCAAAGTGACTGATCCTACTCCTGCATCCAAAGCAGCTGATCCTACTCCTGTATCCAAAGGGACTGATCCTACTCCTGTATCCAAAGCGGCTGATCCTACTCCTGTATCCAAAGTGACTGATCCTACTCCTGCATCCAAAGCGACTGATCCTACTCCTGTATCCAAAGTGACTGATCCTACTCCTGCATCCAAAGCGACTGATCCTACTCCTGCATCCAAAGCGACTGATCCTACTCCTGCATCCAAAGCGACTGATCCTACTCCTGCATCCAAAGCGGCTGATCCTACTCCTGTATCCAAAGGGACTGATCCTACTCCTGTATCCAAAGCGGCTGATCCTACTCCTGTATCCAAAGTGACTGATCCTACTCCTGTATCCAAAGTGATGATCCTACTCCTGCATCCAAAGCAGCTGATCCTACTCCTGTATCCAAAGGGGATGATCCTACTCCTGTATCCAAAGCGGCTGATCCTACTCCTGCATCCAAAGCGACTGATCCTACTCCTGTTTCCAAAGGGACTGATCCTACTCCTGTATCCAAAGTGAATGATTCTGCGCATGTATCCAAAGCGTCTGATCCTATACCTGGATTCAAAGCGGCTGATCCTACTCATGTACCAATGATGACTGATAATCATAAGCAAAAGAAACAGAAAAGATCAAAAAGAACTATTTCTACTCCTGTATCCAAAGTGACTACGCCTTCTCCTGCTTCCAAAGCGGCTGATCCTACTCCTGTATCCAAAGTGAATGATTCCTTCCCTGTATCCAAAGAGAGTCATCCTTCTGTATCCAAAGCGTGTGATCCTACTCCTGTATTCAAAGTGAATGATTCTGAGCCTGTACCCAAAGACAGTCATCATACTCCTGTATCCAAAGCGGCTGATCCTACTCCTGTATCCAAAGCGGTTGATCCTACTCCTGTATCCAAAGCGACTGATCCTACGCCTGGTTCTAAATTTGTTGATCCTACTCCTGCATCCAAAGTGAATGATTCTGCGCATATATCCAAAGAGAGTCATCATACTCTTGTATCCAAAGCGTCTGAAGCTACTACTCTATCCAAAGCCGCTGATCTTTCTCCTTTATCCAAAGCGTCTGATCCTATGCCTGGATTCAAAGTGGCTGATCCGAATCATGCATCCAAACTGAATGATCCTACTCCTGCATCCAAAGCGGCCGATCCTACTCCTGCATCCAAAGCGGCTGATCCTACTCCTGCATCCAAACCGGCTGATCCTACTCCTGCATCCAAAGCGGCTGATCTTACTCCTGCATCCAAAGCGGCTGATCCTACTCCTGCATCCAAAACGGCTGATCCTACTCCTGCATCTAAAGCGGCTGATCTTACTCCTGCATCCAAAGCGGCTGATCTTACTCCTGCATCCAAAGCGTCTGATCCTACTCCTGTATCCAGAGCGTCTGATCCTACGCCTGGATCCAAATCTGCTGATCCTACTCCAGCATCCAAAGCGGCTGATCCTGCTCCTGCATCCAAAGTGGCTGATCCTACTCCTGCATCCAAAGCGGCCGATCCTACTCCTGCATCCAAAGCAAGTGATCCTACTCCTGTATCCAAAGCGGCTGATCCTACTCCTGTATCCAAAGCAACAGATCCTACTCCTGTATCCAAAGCGACTGATCCTAGTCCTGTATCCAAAGCGACTGATCCTACTCCTGCATCCAAAGCGACTGATCCTACTCCTGTATCCAAAGCGGCTGATCCTACTCCTGCATCCAAAGCGGCTGATCCTACTCCTGCATCCAGAGCATCTGATCTTAAGCCTGGATCCAAATCTGCTGATCCTTCTCCTGTATCCAAAGCATCTCATCCTATGCCTGGATCCAAATCTGCTGATCCTACTCCTGTATCCAAAGCATCTGATCATATGACTGGATCCAAATCTGCTGATCCTACTCCTGTATCCCAAGCGTCTCATCCTACGCCTGGATTCAAATCTGCTGATCCAACTGCTGGATCCAAAGTGACTGATCCTACTCCTGCATCCAAAGAGAGTCATTATACTCCTGTATCCAGAGCATCTGAAGCTACTACTGTATCCAAAGCGTCTGATCCTATGCCTGGATTCAAAGCATCTGATCCTACTCATGTACCAATGATGACTCATAAACATAAGCAAAAGAAACAGAAAAGATCAAAAAGAACTATTTCTACTCCTGTATCCAAAGTGACTACGCCTTCTCCTGCTTCCAAAGCGGCTGATCCTACTCCTGTATCCAAAGTGAATGATTCCTTCCCTGTATCCAAAGAGAGTCATCCTTCTGTATCCAAAACGTCTGATCCTACTCCTGTATTCAAAGTGAATGATTCTGAGCCTGTACCCAAAGACAGTCATCATACTCCTGTATCCAAAGTGGCTGATCCTTCTCCTGTATCCAGAGCGTCTGATCTTAAGCCTGGATTCAAAGTGGCTGATCCGACACCTGCATCCAAACTTAATGATCCTACTCCTACATCCAAAGCAGCTGATCCTACGGTTAGATCCAGATCTGCTGATCCTACTCCTGCATCCAAAGGGACTGATCCTGCTCCTGTATCCAAAGCGGCTGATCCTACTCCTGTATTCAAAGCGACTGATCCTACTCCTGCATCCAAAGGGACTGATCCTACTCCTGCATCCAAAGCAACTGATCCTACTCCTGTATCCAAAGTGAATGATTCTGCGCATGTATCCAAAGCATCTGATCCTATGCCTGGATTCAAAGCAGCTGATCCTACTCACGTACCAATGATGACTGATAAACATAAGCAAAAGAAACAGAAAAGATCAAAAAGAACTATTTCTACTCCTGTATCCAAAGTGACTATGCCTTCTCCTGCTTCCAAAGCGGCTGATCCTACTCCTGTATCCAAAGTGACTGATCCTACTCCTGTATCCAAAGTGAATGATTCCTTCCCTGTATCCAAAGAGAGCCATCCTTCTGTATCCAGAGCGTTTGATGCTACTCCTGTATCCAACGCGTCTGATCCTATGCCTGGATTCAAAGCATCTGATCCTACGCCTGGATTCAAAGCATCTGATCCTACGCCTGGATTCAAAGCATCTGATCCTACGCCTGGATTCAAAGCATCTGATCCTACGCCTGGATTCAAAGCATCTGATCCTACGCCTGGATTCAAAACATCTGATCCTACAGCTGGATTCAAAGTGACTGATCCTACTCCTGCATCCAAAGCTGCTGATCCTACTCCTGTTTCCAAAGCGCCTGATCCTACGCCTGGTTCTAAATTTGTTGATCCTACTCCTGCATCCAAAGTGAATGATTCTGCGCATATATCCAAAGAGAGTCATCATACTCTTGTATCCAAAGCGTCTGAAGCTACTACTCTATCCAAAGCCGCTGATCTTTCTCCTTTATCCAAAGCGTCTGATCCTACACCTGGATTCAAAGTGGCTGATCCGAATCATGCATCCAAACTGAATGATCCTACTCCTGCATCCAAAGCGGCCGATCCTACTCCTGCATCCAAAGCAGCTGATCTGACTGCTGGATCCAAAGTGAATGATTCTGCACATATATCCAAAGAGAGTCATCATACTCTTGTATCCAGAGCAACTGAAGCTACTACTGTGTCCAAAGCGGTTGATCCTACTCCTGGATCCAATGCGGCTGATCCTACTCCTGTATCCAAAGCGGCTGATCCTACTGCTGTATCCAAAGCTGCTGATCCTACTCCTGCATCCAAAGCGGCTGATCCTACTCCTGTATCCAAAGCTGCTGATCCTACTCCTGCATCCAAAGCTGCTGATCCTACTCCTGTATCCAAAGCTGCTGATCCTACTCCTGCATCCAAAGCGGCTGATCCTACTCCTGCATCCAAAGCGACTGATCCTACTCCTGTATCCAAAGAGAGTCATCCTTTTCCTATATCCAGAGCGTCTGATGCTACTCCTGTATTCAAAGTGGCTGATCCTACTCCTGCATCCAAAGTGGCTGATCCTACTCCTGCATCCAAAGCGACTGATCCTACTCCTGCATCCAAAGTGGCTGATCCTACTCCCGTATCCAAAGCGACTGATCCTGCTCCTGTATCCAAAGCAGGTGATGCTACACCTGTATTCAAAGTGACAGATCTTACACGTCGATCCAAAGCTACTGATACTATTCCTGTATTTAAAGACAGTCATCCTACTACTGTATCCAAAGCAGCTGATACTACTCGTGTATCTAAAGTGGCTGATCAAACTCCTGTGTCCAAAGTAGCAGATCCTAGTCCTGTATCCAAAGTGGCTGATGTCACTCCTATATCCAGAGCGACTGATGCTACCCCTAGATCCATAGCAATTGATCCTACTCTTGTATTCAAAGCGGCTGATTCTTCTACTGTGTCCAAAGCCGCTGATGCCACTCTTGGATCTAAAGACAGTCGTCCTACTCTTGCATCCAAAGTGGCTGATGCTACTCCTGTATTCAAAGTGACAAATCCTACACATCTATCCAAAGCGACTGATTCTAGTCCTGTATCCAAAGACAGTCGTCCTACTCCTTCATCTAAAGTGACTGATTCTAGTCCTGGATCCAAAGGAACTAATCCTACTCCTGTATCCAAAACGTCCGATCCTAGTCCATTATCCAAAGTGGCTGAATCTACTCCTGTATCCAAAGTGGCTGAATCTACTCCTGTATCCAAAGTGGCTGAATCTACTCCTGTATCTAAAGTGGCTGAATCTACTCCTGTATCCAAAGTGGCTGAATCTACTCCTGTATCCAAAGTGGCTGAATCTACTCCTGTATCCAAAGTGGCTGAATCTACTCCTGTATCCAAAGTGGCTGAATCTACTCCTGTATCCAAAGTGGCTGAATCTACTCCTGTATCCAAAGTGGCTGAATCTACTCCTGTATCCAAAGCTACTGATCCTGTTCCTGTATCTAAAGCCACTGATCCTTCTCCTGTATCTAAAGCCACTGATCCTTCTCCTGTATCCAAAACAGTTGATCCTACTTCTGTATCCAAAGCAGCTGACCCTACTCCTGCATCCAAAGCAGCTGATCCTACTCCTGTATCCAAAGCAGCTGATCCTACTCCTGTATCCAAAGCAGCTGACCCTACTCCTGCATCCAAAGCAGCTGATCCTACTCCTGCATCCAAAGCATCTGATCCTACTTCTGTATCCAAAGCAGCTGACCCTACTCCTGTATCCAAAGCAGCTGATCCTACTCCTGTATCCAAAGCAGCTGATCCTACTCCTGTATCCAAAGCAGCTGATCCTACTCCTGCATCCAAAGCAGCTGATCCTACTTCTGTATCCAAAGCAGCTGATCCTACTCCTGCATCCAAAGCAGCTGATCCTACTCCTGTATCCAAAGCAGCTGATCCTACTCCTGTATCCAAAGCAGCTGATCCTACTCCTGCATCCAAAGCAGCTGATCCTACTCCTGCATCCAAAGCAGCTGATCCTACTCCTGCATCCAAAGCAGCTGATCCTACTCCTGCATCCAAAGTGGCTGAATCTACTCCTGTATCCAAAGTGGCTGAATCTACTCCTGTATCCAAAGTGGCTGAATCTACTCCTGTATCCAAAGCGACTGATCCTACTCCTGCATCCAAAGCGACTGATTCTACTCCTGCATCCAAAGCAGCTGATCCTACTCCTGTATCCAAAGCGACTGATCCTACTCCTGCATCCAAAGCGACTGATCCTACTCCTGCATCCAAAGCGACTGATTCTACTCCTGCATCCAAAGCGGCTGATCCTACTCCTGTATCCAAAGCAGCTGATCCTACTCATGTATCCAAAGCCGCTGATCCTTCTCCTACATCCAAAGCCGCTGATCCTTCTCCTGCATCCAAAGCCGCTGATCATACTTCAGGATCCAAAGCGTTCGAGTCTACTCCTGGATCAAAAGCGGATGATTTTACTCTTGGATCTAAATTGACTAATCCTACTATTAAATCCAAATTGACTGATCATACTCCTGTATCCAAAGTCGCTGACTCCACTACTGGATCTAAAGCAGCTGATTCTGCTCCTGTATCTAAAGTGGATGATTCTACTACTGGTTCCAAAGTGACTGATATTAGCATTGAATCTAAAGTGGGTAAACTTTCACATGTTTCCAAAGTTTCGGACCCTGCTGTAATTTCCAAATCGGCTGATTGTACTCGTGAATCTAAAAGTGTTAAGCCTACTTCTACAGACGGTTCTTCTCATGTGTCTAGAATGACTATTTCTGCTGGAAGCAATGAATCTGATAAATCTGGTGAATCAACAGAAGAAGACACAGAACAGGGAACCAGTAAGGACACAGTGCACACTAGTGGGGAATCAGTAGGTAATGCACTTGTACAAGAAAAAAATATTGTAATAATTGAGTATGATCCGATGAGTGTGCGAATAGTGAAAAAACACACTTCCATATCAAGTGCATTTGATCCTACACCTGCACCTACACTGGTAGCAAATGATGTAAGTTTAGTAGGTCACAATTCTATGGCTCCTGCAGAAACAGATGATCCTCGTCCTCGACCAAGAGTGGATGACAATGGCATACAGCGAACTGGCCAAAAGTTTACACTGAGCAATTCTTTAGAGGATGATTCTTTATTAAAAGCAGATGATAGGATACATGGGTGGGATGCCAAGGAAGATGGCCACCAGAGCTTGGAGGACGCCCAAGCCTCTCAAGGTAACCAAGCTCATAAAGCAAGATCTTTCAGTATAGGGGATAACCTGCAAGAACCTTCAGTGGCCGGAACCAAGGAGAATCGCAGGGGCCAACCTTCAGCTGACGAGAAACCACTACTACAATCTCTGCCCACCATGGCAGACTTGATGGAAGCTATACAAAACCTGATGGCTTCACATGCCAGGGAGATTCGGCAGTGGGCCGTATATAATGTTTGCTTACTTTTCTGCCTTGTTTTTTACCTGTTCTATTCCCATTAGTTAGAATAGACCCACTGAGTGTTCAAGTGTTTGCTTTGGTGTTAGGAACCCCCCCCCCCCAAAAAAATAGGGAGGCCTTATCAATGTAAGTGCGAAGGCTAAATGTATGTTAACTGCACTAAATGTAGCCCTTTTTCTACATCCATGTGTGGCATCATTTTAGGCTGTCATGATTTACCAGGGCTCCTTGGTCACTTCATTTGGGTGCAGTACATTCCAGGACCAATCCCTTGCTGTGGAGCCATTGTAGGGCTGTTCCTTCAAGACTGTATAAATCTCATTATTCAGGGATGTCTGGTTTGCACCTTATGCTATGCAGAAGCCCTTAACCTTGTCACCCAAAGAATCTTCACCTTGTTATCTAGAGATCCATCACCTTGTTAACCAGGGTTCCTTCATCTTGCTATCTAGAGAACCCTTACCTTTCTATTCAGAGACCGCCTCGCCTGTCCATCCTGATACCCCTCGCTTTGCCATCCTGAGGCCCTTTGCCTTCCACAGAGAAAATCCTTGCCTTGCAATCAAGCGATGTGTCACCGTGTTATCCAGATATCCCTCGCCTTGCTATCCAGGTAATCCCTCACCTTGCTATTCGAAGATCCCTCACCTTGCTATTCGAAGATCCCTCACCTTGCTATTCACAGATAATATACTGTATGTCCTTTTGTTCTTATATTACATGAATATAAATGGATAACACTAATCGAGTCTGAGCTGTACATGTGTTTTTTTATACTTCACATTTTCCCATTCAATGCAGTGCATACTATAGACAGTGTGTTTGTACGTCTCTTCTAGGGTTAAAGTTACTTTTCCCCAGTAGCAAGAAAACAGCCAAACATTATGTATCTCTCACACATATATTCCAGTCCAAATACTGGACCATTGACGTCCAAAAACAACACTACTTCACACTGCAAAGATACAAAAACAACCCAGGCGTAATCTAGTTGTGTACTTTGCAAATTCATGTTTCAGGAAATCCACCCGGGCTTTGCTGACAGCAGAAGAGATCATGCTAAAGCTACATTTTTATTCACTCGGTTCCTTATTCATCCCTCTTCATATTCCCCCAACTTTTTATTTATCAGCTTCATATTCACCGGCTCCTTATTCACCAGCATCATATTCACCCGGCTCCTCATTCACCCGGCTCCTTATTCATCTGGCTTCTTATTAACCAGCTTCATATTCACCCGGCTCCTTATTCTCTGGCTTCATATTCATCCTGTTCCCTATTCTCTGGCTTCATATTCATCCGGCTCCTTATTCTCTGGCTTCATATTCATCTGGCTCCTTATTCTCTGGCTTCATATTCATACGGTTCCCTATTCTCTGGCTTCATATTCGCCCTGCTCCTTATTCTCTGGCTTCATATTCATCCGGCTGCTTATTCTCTGGCTTCATATTCACCCGGCTCCTTATTCTCTGGCTTCATATACTCCCGGCTCCTTATTCATCTGTCTCTTTATTCCTCTGGCTCCTGATTCTCTGGCATCATACTCACCCGGCTCCTTAGTCTCTGGCTTGATATTCACCAGGCTCCTTATTCTCTGGCTACATATTCATCCGGCTCCTTATTCTCTGGCTTCATATTCACCCGGCTCCTTATTCTCTGGCTTCATATTCACCCGGCTCCCTTTTCACTGGCATCATATTCGCCTGGCTCCTTATTCTCTGGCTTAATATTCACCCGGCTCCTTATTCTCTGGCTTCATATTCACCCGGCTCCTTATTCTCTGGCTTCATATGCATTCGGCTGATTATTCTCTGGCTTCATATTCATTCGGCTTATTATTCTCTGGCTTCATATTCATCCGGCTCCTTATTCTCTGGCTTCATATTCATCCGGCTCCTTATCCTCCGTCTTCATATTCATCCGGCTCTTTATTCTCCGGCTTCATATTCATCCGGCTCCTTATTCTCTGGCTTCATATTCACCTGGCTCCTTATTCTCTGGCTTCATATTCATCCGGCTCCTTATTCTCTGGCTTCATATTCACCTGGCTCCTTATTTTCTGGCTTCATATTCATCTGGCTCCTTATTCTCTGGCTTCATATTCACCTGGCTCCTTATTTTCTGGCTTCATACTCATCTGGCTTCATATTCCCCGGCTCCTTATTCTCTGGCTTCATATTCATCCGGCTCCTTATTCTCTGGCTTCATATTCATCCGGCTCCTTATTCTCTGGCTTCATATTCACCTGGCTCCTTATTTTCTGGCTTCATATTCATCTGGCTCCTTATTCTCTGGCTTCATATTCATCCGGCTCCTTATTCTCTGGCTTCATATTCACCTGGCTCCTTATTTTCTGGCTTCATACTCATCTGGCTTCATATTCACCCGGCTCCATATTCTTTGGCATCATATTCACTCGGCTCCTTATTCTCTGGCATCATATTCGCCCGGCTCCTTATTCTCTGGCTTCATATTCATCCGGCTCCTTATTCTCTGGCTTCATATTCATCTGTCTCTTTATTCCTCTGGCTCCTTATTCTCTTAGTTCCTTATTTACCAGTATCATATTTACTCGGCTCCTTATTCTCTGGCTTCATTTTTATCCAGCTAATGCTAGAGTTTGTATCAGAAATGGAGGTAGTTATGGTGCCGAGACAAGGTGTGAACTCTATAATGATGGGGGAGGGGGAAGTGAGGACGGAGCTCGGTCAGGAATGTGATACGCTGATCTGAAGACATGGGTCTGAAGGATTTTTTTGGGGGACAAAAGATTAGGTGAGAGTCCAGTAGGACGAGGTAGGACATTCCATGAGACATAAATCCTTTTCATATTGTTATTGCGTTTTCTTTGACTTTCCCCTTTGCTTAATCCAGAGAAGATCTGTTGGTGGCATACACTATAAAGCTTATTCGCCCGCTTAATCATTTCTTTCACTCGGAAGTCACAATAAATATGATTTATCATATAAGTAAATATGTCACTGTGACGGAACGGCCGCCACTATACCGTAGCGCGGTACAAAATTTTAAAAAGGTTGTTTTAGTATGGTGTATTAAAGAATTCGTTAGGTTGTATTTTTATAAGTTCCCCCTGTAATTCTCCCCATGGTTGACCTGTTCCCCGCCTGTCCATAGCCCCGGGAAGACGCCCGTTCTGTGAATGCCTCGAGCCGCCGCTGACTGTCTCTGCCAAGCCGCCCAAACTTGCCCGCCTTGCCCCGCAGCGTGGAAACCACGCAGAAGAGCGCTTCTTGGCCAGTGGGCTCCTAAAAATAGGTGCTTACGGGGGTGCGAATTATAGAACGAAACACCCCGAGAAACCCCAACGCCGACCAGGGATCCCTCGCTGGGAGCGCTGCCGGCAACCAGTGACTCTTGCTCGGGAACAGCCGCCGAACTTTCCCCCTTCGCAGCTCGGGCTCCGTGGATCCGATCCGGGCGCTTTTTGGACTGAACCAGCCCCCGGACCCGAGCTACCAGGCTGTACCCCCAGCATGCCGCCGCTCCCAGGGGATCACCCCGAAATCCCTGGTAAAACCCCAAACTCGGGCAGAAAGCCACAAGGAGCGCTCACACCACAGGGGGGGCCGGGCGCTGGCCAGACAGGGAGAGGCTCTGGGAGGGGGGGACAGACGAGCTGGCGCCGATACCCGAGATAAGGGCTGCGCACCGCAGGGGTTCCCCCAGGTTAACCAAGGCAGATTGGGCTATGGCTTGAGGTACAAACACAGATCACCGCAGGAGGACTGAGGGCGGGCCAGGGGAGAACAATGATTTCATTTCTCATAAATAACCCTGTATTCTCCATGTTAAATAAACTCATTCCTGTTTGAACCTTTACTCTTGCCTCGGCTAGTAATTGGGGATAATAGGGCTTGGAGAATCGCGACGCTGCAAGGACCGTGGAAAGAAACGCTGGATCACCGCCGAATCCCTACCGCCCGCTACCCCTGACTCTACACCCCCAGACCAGTTCGGCGCTGACGGCGGATCTACCCGGGCAGGGTAGCAGGGATCTGCTACAGTCACGTTTGAGCATATGTTGGTTTTACGTGTGAGAAGATGATTGCTGATCGGGGCATAGGAATTTTGGAGAGTTCCCACACTTTTTTGGACTTGACGCCTGCATATACTCTACCGACAATAGTATTGGGACCCCTGACCATTCTGAGAGCAGGGACTTTTAAGGCTGAGTTCAGGTGAGCGTTTTGCAGAGCGGAAGGAACATATGGGAGAGTGGACGTTTCTTCCACTCTGACGCCCTTGTGGCCACCTCACTGAGTGCGCTCAGCGTTGCAAGGCTCGATCCTCCTATGGAGGATAGTGCTTTAAGCCCTGTCAAACGCACATCGTAGCGGTTCGCCGAGGAGGCTTTCATCTTGGCCACAGCACGTCTGCTGTAGCGTGTGCAATTCGTGCAGCAAGTGTGGCTGACTCCATCAAAGCGTCACAATTCACGTCAGTTTGGGCGCACATACTGTAGTGGGCTCGTCTGACCCCGGCCTAAGACATGGCTTTGGAAACACATAGACATTAATATGGAGTTGGCCCCCCCTTTTGCAGTTATAATAGCTCCCCCTCTTCTTAGAAGATGTTTCACAAGATTTTGGGGTATTTCTGTGAGAATTTTTGCCCATTCATCCAGTAGAGCGATTGTGAGGTTAGGCACTGATGTTGGAGAAGATCTGGCTCGCAATCTCCAGTCCAGTTCATCCCAAATGGATGGGGTCAAGGTCAGGGATCTGTGCGGCCAGTCATGTTCTTCCACGCCAAACTCATCCAGTCATGCCTATGGACCTCGCTTTGTGCACTGGGGCGCAGTCATGCTGGAATAGAAAATGGCTCCTTCCCAAGCTGTCCCTCAAAACTAGAAGCCTAGCAATGTCCAGCATGTCTTGATCTGCTACAGCATTAAGTTTTCCCTTTGCTGGAAGTAAGGGGCCGAGCCTGACCCCTGAAAAACATCACCCCAATACATTATCCCTCCTCAATCACCAAACAGTACAGCTGGCAGACGCAGTCAGGTCGGTAATGCTCTCCTGGCATCCAACAAAACCTGACTCGCCCATCCAACTGCCAAACAGAAGATGCTCTATAGCAGGGGTCAGCAACCTTGGCTCCCTGATGTTTTGGAAACTACATTTCCCATGTGGCTCAGTCACACATTCGGCTAGCTGAGCCACATGGAAATGTAGTTCCCAAAACATCAGGGAGCCAAGGTTGCTGACCACTGCTCTATAGGACCTGTTTGCACCGCTCCAGAGTCCAGTGGTGGCGTGCGCTAGGCCACTGCATCCCATGCTGGGCATTGCACTTGATGATGTGAGGCTTGCATGCAGTTGCTGAGCCATGGTGACCCATTCCATGAAGCCCCCATCACCATGTCACAGTGTGCTGATTTAATTCCAGTGGAAGCTTGGAGCTCTTAAGTGATGGAATCCGCAGAACGATGGCCATGTGTGCACCCCATGAGCCTCAGCACCCAGTGACCCGCTCTGTGACTTCACGTGGTCTCCCACTTCATGGCTGAGTTGCTGTTGATCCTAAAAGCTTCCACTTTCCAATAATACCACTTACAGGTGAGCAACAACTTACAGGTGAGCAACAACTTACAGGTGAGCGGTGAATGTTTACGAGAGATGAAGCTACACCAGGTGATTTATTGTAGACGCGGCGTCCGTTCCCGTTCGAAGCACCACCCGCGGATTCACTAAGCTCTGCACGACCGCCCATTATATTCACAAATTTGTGTAAATGCAGACTTGCAGGGCTAGGGGTGTGATTTTATACACCTGTGGCAATGGCTGTGAATGACACACCTGAATGCAATCATGAAAGGGACACTAACACTAACATAAGCTGTAACTATTATTTGTAAATTATAAATAAAAACACAATATAAAACACATGCTGCTGTTTTTTCTCTTTGAAGTAATTGCATGTAAAAAGGAAAAATAAAATTAGGATTTTATCTCCTGTTACCATTTTGTGGATTTATACCATAATGCAACATTTACCTAAATCTGTGCCAATGCTTTACTGCAGTTGTTTATTTAATCTACAGTATTTACCAGTAATTGAGATGGAGGATGGAATCTATAGATAAGGCTGCAGGGAGTTATTGTGTTCTCCAGGCTACCTGAGATAAGAGCTGGCAGCTGAATGAGATAAAACCGAGAGCTTAAAAGCCGTCTAATCTACCCCCTGGTGATGTCCTTTGAAAACATCCCACACAATACAATGATGTGAGTGGGTGCCTGACCCATTCACTCCATTCTATGACCAAAGCCACACAGTGAGGAGCAAGTGATGGAAAGATACTGGGGGGGGGGGGAAGATATCACACAAAGGATTAACCCAGTGACACATAGAGAGGAAAATATTTTCTTACAAGAGCAAAACAAACACTTGTAAGTAGGGATGCGCCGATACCACTTTTTTAAGACCGAGTACGAGTACAGATACTTTTGTTCAAGTACTCACCGATACCAATTACCGATACTTTTATTTTATGTCATGTGACGCTTTCCAATAAGAACAGACCTTCTATAAAGCCCCCAGGTCTCATGGATATTGCCCCAGCTCATGGATATGCCCCCCTTGCTCATGGATATGCCCCCCTTGCTCATGGATATGCCCCCTTGCTCATGGATATGCCCCCCTGCTCATGGATATGCCCCCCTTGCTCATGGATATGCCCCCCTTGCTCATGGATATGCCCCCCTGCTCATGGATAATGCCCCCCTGCTCATGGATAATGCCCCCTTGCTCATGGATATGCCCCCCTTGCTCATGGATATGCCCCCCTGCTCATGGATATGCCCCCCTTGCTCATGGATATGCCCCCCTTGCTCATGGATATGCCCCCCTGCTCATGGATATGCCCCCCACTCTCCGCTCATACTTACCTTCCTTCAGCGCCGCCGGGAAAGTCTTCGCGCGCGCGCGCTCCTTGGAAGGACCCCAGCCGCGACCACGTGGGACCATGTGATCGCGGCTGGGGTCCTTCCAAAGAGCGCGCGCGCGGGAACTTTCCTGGCGTCGCTGAAGGAAGGTAAGTATGAGCGGAGAGCAGCTGCAGGGCCTGTCTGAATGCTCTATCGGCATCCGGACAGGCCCTGCAGCTGCTCTCTTTGTTTAATACTTACCTTCCTTCAGCGACGCCGGGAAAGTTCCCGCGCGCGCGCTCTTTGGAAGGACCCCAGCCGCGATCACATGGTCCCACGTGGTCGCGGCTGGGGTCCTTCCAAGGAGCGAGCGCACGCGCGCGGAGACATTTCTGGCGGCGCTGAAGGAAGGTAAGTATTAAACAAAGTTAGGTGACCAGCTGCAGGGCCTGTCCGAATGTCGATAGAGCATTCGGACAGCCGCCGCAGCCCCTCGGAAAAAAATATCGGGGGTACTGCACGAGTACCAAGTACTCCTGCAGTACCCGGTATCGGCACCGATATCGATACTAGTATCGGTATCGGTGCAACCCTACTTGTAAGATATCAGCAACATTAAGTAAACACAATAAGAACATGTCCTTTTTTTGGTGGTCGTGGCGCTTTAAGAGGCGTGACCTGATACCTCTGTCCGTATGGTATATATGAATAACTCCACCCAGGCTTTGCTGGAACCGTAAAAAGATGAGAAAAAAATAACTGTGTGTATGAGGACTATTTAAATGTACACATATTGTTTGTATTTTTATCCGTGATGAAGTTTGCTGCGACCAACGAAACATGATCTTTTATTGGTATTAAATAAATCCCCTGCTTTTATTGCACCAAGTCTGGGTTATTCAAAGAGAATCGAAAAGTCACCGCACGTTCGGTGACTTTTCATTCTCCTCAATTCGGTTCAATTTGGCGATCCCATTTCGGCGACCCTGCGGTGTATTCAGCAAACACCACAGGGTCCTCGAATTGCAGGGAAAAGTCACCGCAAACCCGTCGAAAACTCACCGAAAAAACTAGGGCGAACGCACGCCGAAAACCCGCAAAAACATCCGGATTAACCCGGCGAAAATGCCGGAAAAACCCGAGCAGGAGCTGATCAGAGCGCAGAGTAGCCACCGGAAAAACCCGACACCGCAGACGAATGGAGTGAATAAATTAGCAAAACTGTTTGTATGAATGTGTGAAAGTGAAACACTGTTTGCAAAGAATCTACTGAGCGAAAATGTCTGAAATTTACATATGATCCAATGAATGATAATAAAAAGGGCTGTTACAGAAAAAATAAGGTTTAAAAAAAATATTTTAAAAAAATTCAGAAAAATGCTTAAAATATCCTAAAAAAATCTATAAATAAAGAGACTCTTTACTGCAGGATTTTATAATGAACGGTTTATTAAATATTGAATTAAAACGGGAATATTTTTAACATTGAAGCCTATGGGATTCGCCTGAATAAACCTGCTGCATGAAGCCACCGAATGGCAGGGCATTAGGGGAACCTTTCACTGCTGGTTTGTGTTCTCTGAATAGACGAAGCAGTGCTTTTTCATGGGGATTTCACTGCCCTCGAACAGGCACCGTATGTGCAGGCAATTCGCCAGGATTTGACGAATTGCCTGCTCTCTGAATAGCCGAATGGCCAGGAAAGGTAACAGTACTCTGAATTTCAGCGTTCGGTTACCTTTTTCCAGCAATTCGGATCTCTTTGAATAACCCTGCAAGTCTAGGTTAGATTTCGCTGTATCTGCCTCCATTTCTGCCGCCATTGCTGCTATTGCGAATTGTGTCCGGCGCATGCACATACCACGGAGGGGTAACATCTATTTACGATGACTGCTTCTATTTCATTATTATCTTGTGAGTGCGTTTCTGCAGGGTGCTGTTACATTGTATTACGCTTTGGTCGGTCTGTTTTCTGTTTTATATAGCGTAGATTTGATCAGACGTGTTCGTCTGTCACGTCCCCCATGTTTCTGCCTGGCTTTTTATTGTTGATTTTGCTCAGTAAAGCTTCCAAACCTGAAGAAGAGAGTCACACGCTGGAACGCTTGTCTTTTAAATGGAACATTAGTCCAATAAAAAAGTATCACTACACACTGCTATACTGTTTTATATAGATATACTCTTGTCTTTTTTCCCGCCTATTACTACACGTTTTCGTCATAAATGCATTGACTTTAAAGACCCTTAGTCCTTAAGGGGTTAAGCTACACGTAGCACTTGGGGCGCTGTTCTTTTTTTGTTGACGCCAGAGGTCCCCATGTGAGCAAAGGTTCACGTAAAACCATCATCTACTTTCAGTTTCTTTTTAGTTGGCGACTTGGCGAGGGTAAAGATTACTTTCAGTTTCCGAGCAGAGACGTGATCGAAGCTGCAGAACTGTGAGTATCCTCAACAAACGCTCTTATATCTTTATACACACACAAGCACAAAGTGATTTTCCATGGATAATACACTTTTGTAACTGTACCTGTTGTATTTACACGTGTCAATGTTTATAAACACACAGCGTTTCCTTGTTCCCGGTATCCCCCTCTCGGTTTCGCCGGCGGGCGGGTGAGAAGCACTGACAGACTGCAGATCTGTTAGCTTTAAAGTCTTATTCCTGGAAGTATTTTTACAATATTTGAATATTCTTAACGTTGGTGTGTTTGGGGTTTATTTTTCTGTAGTGCAGGTGTTTGTGGCCAAAAAAAAGCAACCGAACAGGTTACACTTGCACAGCCCGTGGCTACCAGGGGGCGCGCACTGTAAGGTATGCAGAGAACCCGTGCGTTATTCACTAAACAGCGATTAGGTGAGACAATGTGGAACAGAAGTCATTTTTCCATTTCTTTGTTTCTCGCAGGTTGGTTGTGGAGCTGTTTACGCTTGTGGAGCTGTTTACGCTTGTGGAGCTGTTTACGCTGGTGGAGCTGTTTACGCTTGTGGAGCTGTTTACGCTTGTGGAGCTGTTTACGCTGGTGGAGCTGTTTACGCTTGTGGAGCTGTTTACGCTTGTGGAGCTGTTTACGCTTGTGGCTGGTAGTCATCAATCTCTCTCCGGTATGTGCAATTATTTAAGGTTTATGTAACTTGTACAGAACTAAGAGTGGTCCCTGTGCACCTGCATATGTAATCATGTCTTGTTCGTGTCAGCTATCCAGGGGCCAAGACCTACCAAAATGAATGTGGGAACTCACCAAGTTTTATGTCCCCCAATTAGCTGTTATTATCATCTCGCACTTAACGCAAACACACACGTCAAATCTGATATATCTGTGTATTTTAGCAGAAATATATGATAAATCGAATGTCAGTTGTGACTTAACAGGGAAAGATATGATTGAACACCTGAATAAAAGCGTTACAATGTGTGGGACCAATGGGAACCCAGTTCACTCTGCAAAAACAGTGCAGAAACTGTGTTTCCCCTTCTTCGTGACCCTGCAGCTATCCAATTAAAATTAATTGTAAATATATATACACACAGTGCTCTCTCTCCTCTCCGTGTGGTATATTTGGGTTTTTTTCCTCCTTCTCAGCTCCTTTAACAGGCTCGAGGAGCCTGGAGGAGTCGCACACTGAGCTTGGAGGTCACAGTCCATGGTGCTGTTGGATTACTACCAGTTGGTGGCTGGCAAGTGTTGGCCTGGAGGCACTTACAAGAAAACTACCCATTAAACCCCAATTCCATACACAGTGTCCTGCCTTTTCCTAGAATTGGGTATATATATATTATATATATATATATATGTATATATCTCAATCAAATATTCTAACGATTATATTATAGAATTATTCTGTTTTTTGTTCCCATGGCAATTCCTGCCAGAAGAATCGTGGTGCTTTGAGCTTGTGGCCCACAGACCTTGTGTGTGAATGGCCCAGGGGGCAATTGACACCCTGCCTCCCTTGCCAGCCCTCCCCTGGTTACTCCTGCCTCCACTTTCCATATCCTTTCCCAGCTGCTCTTTCAGCCCTTGGTGTTTGTCCACCCTTTAGTCTCTATCTCGGCTGGTGTGCTCTGGGGTCAGAGCCTCTATACTCTATAAGCCAGGTTCACGAGGTCTTGGTGCTTCACCGTGTTGGAGAATTGCTTTTACCATGGATCCATCTCCTTATTGGCATACTGCGGCTGCCTTAGTGTCACGATGGCCCTTGGCTTGAGCCGAGGTGGGCCCTTTGATCAGGATATTTAGCCCATGAGGCAGGTTAGCTGCTGGCTGCATGGACAGACCACAGCATACAGATACCACACGGATACAAGATATGTATACAACAGGAATGCAGGACAAGATATATAACCAGACCGTATCAGGCAAGAGAACTCTAAAGGGATCCCTAACTCTGGGGTAAGATCCTTTAATGGTCTTCTGCCTATGGAAACCTAACAAGAAACAAGAAACAACAGACAGGAGAGCAGGAAGGGCGAGGGTCAAACAAGACAACCAGCAACAAGACACACAGGGAACCCTGAATAGAAATGAGGTCCTTACACTGGCCTCTGTGCTATGGATAAATATATGCTGCTGAGTAATACACAGAACATGAAACATATATAGAATAGTCAGGACTGGAGCCAAGAAACAAGAACCAGGAGGGAATGCCAGACAATCAGAGATCGATACACAAGATATCAAATATACAGAGTGCAGGGACCATACAAAAGAATAGTCAGGAATAAGCCAAGATCAAACCAGAAAATCCATGACAAGATGTGGGAAGCAGTAACTCAGGAACAATGTACTCTCAGAAACCAGGAAACATGAACAGCACAGGGACTCTCATGAACAGGAATTAATGCAAGAGCAATGGGCCTCTCTGCTGCTCGCATCTATATAGTGAAGCAGGACTGGACAAACAGCCACAGGGGAAGCCAGGAGAGGCACAGAGTGGAAACGCGACACTGAGCCATTCCTTTAAAGGGACACTCTAGGCACTGTGACCACTCAGAGTGCTCTCACCCCTCTTCACCTTCTGGGAAGGAAGGGTTTTCAGGCCGATTTAGCCCTCTAGATGCAGGTGATTAGTGACGCCTAGATCCTCAGCCATGAGCTCCATTTCTGTGATTTTTGAGACCCATTTGTGACAAAACGGCTGCTGCAATGTTTATTTTCATTTATTTTTCCTTATGTTTTATTCCCTCTGTATAGCTTAACCTCTGTATTACGATCCAGTCTTTGTATAGTATACACCCCCCTGTAAGTAATGGATTCCTTTGTCTTCACATACTCCAACAACCCACACCTTCCCCCCAGTCAGATTGTTATCTGATTCCAGCCATTGTTCCACGGCTGGGCATGTGTCCATTGTTTCTGTGCCTGAAAACCTTTAATAAAGCATTCTCCATTTGGATTTTGAATCAGGAACAACTCCACAGTTTATGTGTCGGCTATTCTGTGTGTGGATACAAATATCTCCTGTGTTTCAGCGGAAAGGGGGCGCCTCGGGTACCGGTTCCGTAACACCATTTTCCGCTCTAACGTCTCTCAGTGCACTCGGCATTCAGAGCCTTAAGATTGTCTGGAGGCTTAGCTGACCTTGGGGGGGGGGGGGCTCCACTTGCCCCGAATTCCACCCGAAACCCTGCCTACACCCTGCTCCATGTATTATAACATATACACATATGTGTTTATTCAGCTCCAGTTCCTGTCTGGGGTAAGGAGATATATATATAGTATTGTGTCCTGTTGTTGAATTCAAGCAAATGTTGGAACCTGCTGATCCAGGTAAGGGCAGTGATTTCAGGCCATGTTTTTGAGGGTGAGGTGAGACACGTCTTCATGATACTTTCCTTTCACTTTCCCTTCCAGGTGGATCTTCTTCAGTTTTATGTAATGATTAACGCACTAAAGCTCCAAACAAGTCACTAATAATCACCAATAAATTCTACACTGATACTTACATGCCAAACCCACCTTATCTGCCGACTGGCTGCCAGACCCTACCTATTCTACGGGGTCTCCCCTCTCATTCTAGGGGGTCTTAATGCCCTTTTAGTGGCAAATTAAGCTGCTTTATAGGCACACTACCACTTATATAAGCTGTAACTAGATTACTTGTGCACCACATTATAAAACACCTTGTTTTTCTTCATTTCAAGTAATTTCATGTAAAAAAAGAAAAATAAAGTTAGTTTTTTTTATCTCGTTTCCATTTTGTGGATTTTTCCCATGATGCAACATTTACCAAAATCTTAGCTCAAGTCTCGCTTTACAGTTGTGATAATGGGTATAGCAGTAGTGAAGAGGCAATACTTATTGTCAGGCAAAGAAAATGATAGTCTAGTGGTGAGAACAAACAAATTACCGGGGGACAATGGAAATATAACCTCAGCCATAAACATATACCGGGTTATTCAAAGAGCTCCGAATTGGGGCCGAAAGGGAACTGAAGGCTCAAATTCAGCGTTCGGTTACCTTTCTTGGTCATTCGGCTATCCAGAGAGCAGGCAGTTCGCCAAATCCTGGCGAATTGCCTGCACATACGGTGCCTGTTCGAGGGCCGTGAAATCCCCATAAAAAAGCACTGCTTTGGCTATTCAGAGAACACAAACCAGCAGTGAAAAGATGCCGAATTGCCCGGTCATGGGTGGTTTCATTCAACAGGTTTATTCAGGCGAATCCCATAGGCTTCAATGTTAAAAATATTCCCGATTTAATCCAATATCTAATAAACCGTTGATTATTTTATTCTGCAGTAAAGAGTCTCTTTATTTATCGATTTTTTTTAGGGTATTTTAGGCATTTTTTTCTGTTTTCTTAAAATCGTTTTTTCTTCTTTCTGTAACAGCCCTCTTTATTCTCATTTGTTGGATTTTATATGTAAATTTCATACATTTTCGCTCAGTAGTTTCTTTGCAAACAGCGTTTCACTTTTGAAACATTCATGCAAACTGTTTTTTTTTTTCCGGGGGCTGCGCTGTGTGTGATCAGCTCCTGCTCGGGTTTCTCCGGCGTGTTCGGCGGGGTTAATCCAGATGTTTTTGCGGGTTTCGGTGTGCCTTCGCCGGATTTTGCCGTGAGTGTTTCGTCGTGTTTGCGGCGGCTTTTCCCTGCACTACGACGGCCCTGTTGTGCTTGCTGACTACACCGCAGGGTCGCCGAAATGGGATCGCCAAATTGCGCCGAATTGAAGAGAACGAAAAGTCACCGAACGTGCGGTGACTTTTGGATTCTCTTTGAATAACCCTGACATTGTTTAGTGACTACCTAAGGACAGAAGGAAGTCGTCTTGATTATTGGGTGGGGTATGGAAGGAGCCGGCCATGAGGGATAAGGTCAACGAAGACTGGATGTAGAGTATCACCCATCAAACCCATCACTGGTGGAAAGTGTAGCTTACACATTGCACCTGGCTAAGGTTTCCATGAGCCAATTAAACTACCTCTGGATGAATTTATAATTCCTTAAAACCTGCTTTTTACACCTTAGGTTTCTGTGTCAAGGACTGAGAGTTCAGCCCCCGTGGACAGTGGGTTTGATCAACGACATGGTGCCAGAAAAGAAACAGGTAAAGTATCGCACAGATTGGCCAAACGTTAAGGCGGGCGTCATTGCTGGGACAATAAGGCTCTTTGAGTAAAACTGTCATCAGTCCCAGTATATCATCAGGGATCGCTAGATGGTGGTGGAGACGGACACTGGGTTTGACCAAAGCGGACATCAGCCGTGTTGATGGATTTCCCCTGCTTTCCACAGATAACTAAGGCCGAGCTTATTGTGGTCCAGAGAGGCGGCTCGGTGGAGAGGAAGGAAATTAATCTGAATTTCCCGTGTAAGGTGAAAGGGACGCTGTACATCGTCACCTCTCAGGACTGCGTCCCATACCTCCTTCCCAATTCTGAGGCCCAGCAGGTGAGAAAGAACCACCCGTGCGATCTGCTGGATCAGCGATAACGGAACCGCATGCATTGTTGTTTATGGGAAATGAACACAAAGCAACAGGTTATTCTGTCCTTCGCTTCACCCCCCTCCTGCTTTATTATCTTATCCAAAACATCACATCAAAGAAGCACCTGATATAAAAGAAAAAGTAGTCCTCCTTGAGATGCTACAAAAAGAGGAATATTCGGCGTTGAAATAAAAACGCACACTAGTTGTTTTTTCAGCCACTTTGTGACTTCGTACCATTCTCGCTACTCGCGTCACTTTTCTGATGCAGGAACATTGGGAAATAGACGCTCCATTTAATTTCAGGGTTAGTGTTGGTGCTTGTTTTAGGGTTAGGATCACTTTTAGGGTTAAGGTTACATTAGGGTTAAACTCATCCCTGATTCCTTACCAATAGTTTCCGCTCCGTTTTCGCTGCATGTTTAGGTGAAAGATTTGGACACGAGAGCAGCAACTTAAAGGGTTAACGCTAAAGCTAACTCGAGTGTTTGTGCCGTATTCACGTCAGAAGAGTCATGTGAGAATGGTGGCTAAATTGCCCTGAATTAAAATGACGGATGGCTACTTTTTCAATGCGCCGTTTTCAGTTGTGACCAGAAGGTGGCAGCAGTGCGATGGTAAATCCAGTGCTTAGCACATAATGCATAGTTCTTCCACTGATTTCTTTCTGTAATGTGTATAATTTTATCGTGCAGGATAAAAGCATTGATCCCCGCAGTGCCGGCAGCAGAGGATTCCATTATGGAGTGTCCAGTAAAGTGTGCGGAGTCATTTTGATAAGTGAGGTGAGTGTGCGATAAACTGAGTGTGAAGTGCATGTGTAGGAATGTGACCCTATCGGTGACAGGTAACATCAATTCATCTTGCATAAACCTTTCCCTTAATCTCTCATCCCTCTTTTTATTTTTTCTATGAATTAATGTTTCCATCCATTCCAGAATTCCTCTCCCGTGACCCTCGCTGTCTATTTCTTTCCTTCCTCATCTCTCACACATTGTTGTCCTGTCTGCTTTCTTTATTCCTAATCCTTTCCCCACACTTCTCTATAGTTTTCTAAACTCCTAATCTCTTTTACCCCATCTGCCTCTGCTATTCCTAATCCCTTCCTGTGCAATTCCTAATCCCTTCCTGTCCTTGGTGTTTTCCCAGATTTCCTATTTCCATGCTAATCTACTAATTTCCTTCATTTTAGGCTAAGGTCAGACGAAAGCAGTTTTAACGTGCGTTTAGCCGCACGAAATCACAGCTGTGCTAGCAGCAAATGACGTCCAATGCCGGGGAACACACGAAGTACGGCCGCACGAACGTTCGTCCGCGCAACGCAAGTGGCAAACGAATGCATTTTTTCTAGAACGTCAAACCGCTAGTACTGACGTACAGAGTGCGCTGCGTCCGCATAGCGGCGTGTTTGCGTGATTAGGAGACGTCAGACGCTGCACACGTCCGGCCAACATAACGTCCAGACGCAAAAAGGGTTTTATTGACGATCTGTACAAAATCACGGACGAAAAGGCGCATCGTATGACCGCTATCGCGTATTCCATGAAAAAATACGTACGTTCGTTCGAACGCACTTTTTCACGGACAACGTGAAAAATGCTTTCGTCTGACCCTAGCCTTAAGGCTGGGGTCAGACCAGCGCACTTTTAATGTGCGTTCTGGCGCACTTAATCATGGCCGCACTAGCAGCAACTGACGGGCAATGACGGCCAAGATACGAAGTACGGTCGCACGAAAGTCCGGCTGCGCAACGCAAGTGGAAAATGAACGCATTTTTTCGAGAATGCAGAACCGCTAGTACGGACATACAGAGTGCGCTGCGTCCACTAGCGGCGTGTGTGCGTGATTTGGAGACGTCAGACCCTGCTCATGTCCGGCCAACATAACGTCCAGACACCCAAACTTTCCTGGTTTGGATCCATAAAAAATCACGCACAAAAATGCGCATCGTATGACCGTTTTCGCACAATCCGTGAAAAAATACGGCAATGCGTTCGGACGCACTTTTTGACAGTCGCTGTGAAAAATGCTATAGTCTGACCCTAGCCTAAAACATTGCCCTAAATTGATGCTACGTTTATTCCTTCCTGTGAGTTCTTAATTTGCTAATTCTTACTTTTCTCTCTACATTCATTTTTTTCCCATTCCTAATCCCTGTCCCACACTCCTGTGTTTATTTCCCCTTTCTTAATCTCACCATGATTCTTCTGTTTTATTCCTAATCTCTCCCTCATTCTTCTGTTTTTTATTCCTAATCTCTCTCTCATTCTTCTTTCTGTGTTTATTCCTAATCTCTACCTTATTCTTCTTTCTGTGTTTATTCCTAATCTCTCCCTCATTCTTATTTCTGTGTTTATTCCTAATCTCTCCCTCATTCTTCTTTCTGTGTTTATTCCTAATCTCTCCCTCATTCTTCTTTCTGTGTTTATTCCTAATCTCTCCCTCATTCTTCTGGTTTTTATTCCTAATATCTCCCTCATTCTTCTGGTTTTTATTCCTAATCTCTCCCTCATTCTTCTTTCTGTGTTTATTCCTAATCTCTCCCTCATTCTTCTGGTTTTTATTCCTAATATCTCCCTCATTCTTCTTGTTTTTATTCCTAATCTCTCCCTCATTCTTCTTTCTGTGTTTATTCCTAATATCTCCCTCATTCTTCTGGTTTTTATTCCTAATCTCTCCCTCATTCTTCTTTCTGTGTTTATTCCTAATCTCTCCCTCATTCTTATTTCTGTTTATTCCTAATCTCTCCCTCATTCTTCTGGTTTCTTATTCCTAATCTCTCCCTCATTCTTCTGGTTTTTATTCCTAATATCTCCCTCATTCTTCTGGTTTTTATTCCTAATCTCTCCCTCATTCTTCTTTCTGTGTTTATTCCTAATCTCTCCCTCATTCTTCTGGTTTTTATTCCTAATATCTCCCTCATTCTTCTTGTTTTTATTCCTAATCTCTCCCTCATTTTTCTTTCTGTGTTTATTCCTAATCTCTTCCATTCTTATTTCTGTTTATCCTAACTCTTCTCATTCTCTCTTCTGGTTATTCCTAATCTCTCCCTCATTCTCTTTCTGGTGTTTATTCCTAATCTCTCCCTCATCTCAGTTTATTTTCCTTAATCTCTCCTCATTCTTCTTTCTGTGTTTATTCCTAATCTTCCCTCATTACTTCTTTCTGTGTTATTCCTAATCTCTCCCTCATTCTTATATTCTGTGTTTATTCCTAATCTCTCACCTTCATTTTCTGGTTTTTATTCCTAATCTCTTCCCTCAATCTTATTTCTGTTTTATTCTAATCTTCTCCTCATTTCTTTTCTCTTCTGTGTTTATTCCTAATCTCTCCCTCATTCTTCTTCTGTGTTTAATTCCTAATCCTCTCCCTCATTCTTCTCTTCTGTGTTTATTCCTAATACTCTCCCTCATTCTTCTGGTTTTTATCCTAATATCTCCCTCATCTTCTAGATTTTTATTCCTAATCTTCCCTCATTCTTCCTTTCTGTGTTTATTCTAATCTCTTCTCATTCTTCTTTCTGTGTTATTCCTAATCTCTCCCTCATTCTTCTTTCTGTGTTTATTCCTAATCTTCCCTAATCTTTATTTCTGTGTTATATTCCTTTAATCTCTCCCTCATTTTTCTGGTTTTTATTCCTAATCTCTTCCTCATTCTTCTTTCTGGTTTTTATTCCTATCTCATCCCTCATCTTCTCCTGTGTTTTATTCCTAATCTCTCCCTCATTTTTCTGGTTTCTATTACCTATATCTCCCTCATTCTTCTGGTTTTATTTCCTATCCCCCTCATTCTTCCTTTCTGTGTTTATTCCTAATCTCTCCCTCATTCTCTTTCATGTTGTATATTCCTAATCTTTCCCTCTTCTATCTTCTGTTGTTTATTCCTTAATCTTCTCCCCTTCATTCTTCTTTCTGTGCTTTATTCCTAATCTCTCCCTCATTCTTCTTTTTCTGTGTTTATTCCATAATCTCTCCCTCATTCTTATGTAGCGATGTGTTAAAGTTTACTGTGGCAGTACCCATTTTTGGCCACAAGATGGAGACTATCACGATTAAAGACCCTGGACACTTGAACTACATGTCCATGCATGCTTTGCGAAGAAACAGGAAGTGGGTGGGTTTGTGGAGAGCTGTACATCCTGCACCGTGTGGAGAACAGGCAGAGCGCGCCAGGGAGTCAAGGAGAGCGGATGCACAAAGTAAAGAGAGAAACCAAAGATAGGCCGGAGCGCAGACAGAGTGGATCGGGCTTTCAGGATTGGCTCACTCAGCTTGCGGGACACAGACCTCACCCTCTATGCTATTCAAGTACAGCTGAAGGAGAGAAGACCCCAGGAGTGAGGAGTACCGCGGTCGATCGAAGCGGGGAGCAGGCGGTAAGCTGGATGAGTCGCGGCTGACAGACAGAGGGCCAGACAACAGATCCGGTGGTCGGCATCCCCGGCAACATCGAGCGGAGAGGCGTCCTGGGCCAGCCGAATCTAAAGCTTGCGCTGGATGGGTGAGAGGCCCCAAGGCCGTGTAAATAAGAGCGTACGCTGCTGTTTCCTTCTAAAACCCACAGGGCCCCAACTGACTAGTCGAAGACATCGCTAAAGTAAACTCACTGGCCAGTTGAGAAGTACCCGGGTACCCTACACACACAAATACATATCACCTCATGTTCTGGGACTTAACCTGTGCAGGACTCATTTTCCTTTTCCGAACCGGGACAAGGGGGCAAAGTTAAAGTTACATTCCGAACATTTTTCCTCTTTTTGTTCCCGCTGCGCGTTCACCGTGATACGAGAACTGTGTATTTTATTGTGTCCCGCTACGCGGTTTTTCCTCGAATTTCGTATCTTTTAATTTTCTGCTCGGTCGGGGTTTTTTTTCCGAAAATACGAAGCCCTCGTGTTTTCGTTTCTTTTACCGCTACGCGTTTATCGTGTTACGAAAGTACTGTAATCTTCCTCGAATTTCGTATCTTTTAATTTTCTGCTCGGTCGGTGTTTTTCCGAAAATACGAAGCCCTCGTGTTTTCGTTTCTTTTACCGCTACGCGTTTATCGTGTTACGAAAGTACTGTAAATCTTCCTATATACCTGTCTTAAGAGCTGCAAACCTTTTAGTAAACCTTTTAAATTGTAAAACTGTCCAGCGTGTTGGAGTATATTTATTCCCTAGTGCGGGGAGACTGACCCGTGGTTCATTTTCAGCGGCTCCTCCGGGAGTGAGCGCTACACGTGGGGGCTCGTTTCCGGGATTCAGTCTCTGGAAAAACCGCATCTAAAGGGTTAAATATGGATCCAGACACTGCTGCCGAATGGTGTGGGGAGCACAGTAGTCAGTTAGCATGTTGCATAGTCATGGATATTCCTGCAGACACTTGGGCCGAAGATCAGATTCGCCAGGCCGTGGCCACGCTAGCACCAGATCATCGGGGGTTAATTCTGGACATTAAGAAAAACCCAGATACCTCTCACACGCATGTTCTTCTCGAATGGAGAAAAGGTATTCCAGCATGTTTTCGGGGCGCGAGCGTGTGAAGCTGACCGATGAGGTGGAAGTCCAACTGATTCAGCCAAGTGCGCCACGTGGCGAAGCCGAAAGTGTTCCCGCGCCCAGTCCGTTGGCCATGATCGGGCCTGAATTTATCGTGGCTATTGGAGATTTGCTGGCTAAATGTCAGAAAACAAGCCCTCCTCACACTAATTTCGGTTATCGACGGTTAAGGAACTTTACAGGAAATGTACCAACTCCGGCGGGAGAAGAAACCTTTGAGGAATGGGTGGAACAGGCGATGCAGGCACTGGATGAGTGGGACGTCCCTGAGGCCCAGAAAAAGCAAAGGATCACCGAGAGTTTAAAGGGACCTGCGTCAGAAGCGGTGAGAAACCTAAAACTGAGTAGAAAAGATTGTACTGCTTTGGATTATCTGAACGTTCTTGAAGAAGTGTTTGGGCGAACAGAAAAGGCAGCGGAACTAGTATATCAGTACGAACACACCTATCAGAAGAGAGGATGAAAATTGATTACATGAGGCGCTTGGATAAGATTCTGCACCAAATACTCCTCAAGAAAGGGGCCAAACCGGCTGACGTAGATAAGATACGAATAAAGCAGATCCTGAGGGGCTCTCAACCGTTAGATCCGGTGATGATGCAGCTGAGAAGCAGAGCAGTCAATCAAGAGTTGAAGTACCTGGAACTGATCCGAGTTGTACGAGAGGAGGAGGCTCTGCTGGAAGAGAAATCCTTCAGGCGGGGAGAAAGGGCTTATGCACAACCTGCAAGATATAACGACGGTCTGCAGCCTGAAAACGACTCGTTAGACACCTATGGATCTGACCTGGATGAACAGGAGCAGTTAGTCGGTTTAAATTCGTCGAAAAGGCTGCTAAAGAATCGAACTCTTCTGAACGAAGCGAGTTGTTCAAGACTGTAAAGAAGGTACAGGAAGCTCAAACTGAACTGCAGAAAGCGCACGCTGAATTGTGCAGGTGTTGATGAAGGTGACCGAGATGCAGGGGGAAATGCAAAAGTTCCTAACAGGTATGCAGACGACTGAAGTTGCCGTGGCGTCTGGTTCAAATCTCTTATCAGAACCGCAACAAGCAACCGTGTCTCCACTTTCGAGGAAGAGATGTTTCGGTTGTGGAGAAATGGGCCATTTCCGTGCGCAGTGTAAAGGCCGGAAGCCTGAGAAGGATAAAGTTGAGTGGCTGCTGAAAGCCCTAGAGGGACTGTTATCTACTCCACCAGCGGGAAACGCCAGAGGGCACCAGTAAAGGAGCAACCTAGGTGCCCAGAAGTTGAATCTCGCTCCAAGAACCAATTTAAAACTAAGAGGGCAAGAGGGCCCAAAGTCAAGCCAACTGCTGAGCCTGCCAGAATGGAAAGAGTCACTCCCTTAGCGTCCGGGTCTACGTCATGGGGAGGCAATGCACACCCAAAACCTGCACGGGCCAAGAAAAAGGCCAGGGTCCAGCAAACTGGGTCTAAGCGTCCGGATACCTCCACCAAGTTTCCTGACCAGCTGATAGGTCCTTCTCCGATTGTGCCAATCCAAGTGGAGGGAGTCTACACCAAAGCTCTGTTAGATTCAGGGGCTCAAGTGACTTTGATTTATAAAGACTTCTATGAGAAACACTTAAAGCACATTCCTCTGCAAGAATTGAAGGATTTGGAAATATGGGGTATCGGCACTGAGAAACTCCCTTATGACGGGTATCTGCAAGTAAGGTTGGAGATCGGATCTGAAGTCATCGGACAGTCTGGGGCTGTGACGCCTTGGCCATTGTGTGCCCCCGACCCTCGGGTGCAAACAGAAGCTCTCTGATAGTGGGGACGAACACGGACCTAGTGCGGCGTCTCCTGACCCCCATCGTAGTGGAAGAAGGGTCAACTCAAGGAGTGCACCCCATGTTACGACCGGTCTATCAGAGGATGGTTGAAGAACGGAAAGCACCTGCTGAGGTGGGAAGACTGTGGAGACTGGGTGGGACAGAGAAGGTTCTGCAAGCAGGAGAAGTAGCGAGCTTCCAGGTTTCAGTCAAGTTGAACGGATCGCAACCAGGCCCCTATGTGGTGCTGGGAACCGATGTCAGTCATGGGAGTGAAATCGGAGTCGAAGTAATTCCTGAAATAATCTCCACAAAAGCCTTGAAGAGAACACGAGGAAGAGTCTCGGTCAGTCAGTGTGTGCAATGTGACAGATTCTCCAGTAGTCCTTAAAGCACGAATGCCTATCGGGCAAGTAGAGTCTGCTACACCCCTCTCCACTGATTTAGGAGGAGGGGAGTGGATAAAGAGATTCGGATGAAAGATTCTACCCTAAAGACGCCCCCATCTCACCTGAGTGGAAGAAACGTCTTCAGTCTCAAGTTCTAAAGTGGAAAGAATTATTCTCGAAAGATGAGTTCGATGTGGGCCTGGCTAAGAGTACGGAACACCGCATTCGGTTGCAAGAAGACAAGCCGTTTCGTGAAAGGTCAAGGCGAGTTCCGCTGGGAGACTTGGATGATCTGCGAGAACAGCTAAATGAGTTGCAGAGAACCAATGTGATTCAAGAGTCCAGGAGCCCATATGCATCTCCAATAGTGCTGGTCCGGAAGAAGAATGGTTCTGTCCGCTTGTGCATAGACTATCGCACCCTGAACCGAAGAACCATCCCCGACCAATACGCCACTCCTCGGATTGAAGATGCCTTACAGTGTTTGTCTGGAGCAAAGTGGTTCAGTGTACTAGACCTTCGAAGCGGATATCATCAGATACCGATGCACCCTGAAGACAAAGAGAAAACTGCGTTCATTTGTCCACTGGGGTTCTTTGAGTTCAATAGAATGCCTCAAGGTCTGACGGGAGCTCCAGCCACGTTTCAACGGTTGATGGAGAAGACAGTCGGGGATATGAATCTAATCGAAGTGTTAGTGTACCTGGATGACATAATTGTGTTCGGGAAGACTCTGGAGGAGCATGAGCAACGTTTGGAGAAGGTCTTGAAGAGGCTCCATGAAGAGGGGTTGAAATTGTCTCTGGAGAAATGCCAGTTCTGTTTACCCTCAGTCACATATCTGGGACACGTAGTCTCGGCAGAAGGTGTTTCGACAGATCCTCGAAAGTTGGAGGCCGTAGCTTCTTGGCCTAGACCTCGAAACGTCACTGAACTTAGATCTTTCTTGGGATTCTGCTCATACTATCGAAGATTGTGTGGGAGGATTTGCAAAGATAGCTCAGCCGCTGAACAAACTCCTACAGAAAGAAACCACCGAAGAAGGCTGTAAGGTCTCTGACCGAAACCCCTCCGCTCCAGGACCAAGGAAAGCTAAAGAGTCCATACAAGGTGAATGGACTAGTCAATGTGAAGGTGCGTTTGTGAAGCTGAAAGAGAATCTAACCCGAGCTCCTGTTCTGGCCTATGCGGACCCTCACAAGCCGTATGAACTACATGTGGATGCCAGCCGAGAAGGTCTGGGAGGAGTCCTATATCAGGAGTATGATGGATTGCTGAGGCCTGTGGCGTATGTGAGCCGGAGCCTTGCGCCTTCTGAGAAGAACTATCCTACTCACAAACTGGAGTTCCTAGCCTTGAAGTGGGCAGTGGTGGACAAGTTGAAAGACTATCTGTATGGAGCTGAGTTCGTGATCAAGACGGATAATAATCCTCTCACCTATATTCTTACTACTGCGAAACTGGACGCAACGGGACATCGGTGGTTGGCCGCTCTGTCAGGGTTTCGGTTCAGCCTGAAGTATCGCCCTGGGGTGAACAATCGAGATGCTGATGCTCTGTCGAGAAGACCCTACACTACAGAATGGACTCAGGTAACTCCAGACGGGGTGCAAGCTTTGTGTCAAGGAACAGAACGCCGGGTCAAGGGAGGAGTTGAAGCGGAGGCCATAGGAGTCATGGCCGCGGCTGTTCCTGAGTTCTACTGTAACCCTACGCAATTGAGGGATGAAAATCTACCTACCTTTTCCAAGCAGGATTTGAAAGCGGATCAAGCTAGAGACCCTTGATTGCATTGACCATAAAGGCCCTGACTACAAACCAGCGAGAGATTCTGTTAACCAATTCCCCGGATGGAGCCAGATTGGTTTACAAAGAGTGGGAGCGGTGAAGATGTTGGATGGGGTGGTCTACCGAAGGGGCCCCTCGACCAATTCCGAAGAGATTCAACAGTTATTTCTCCCCACTAAACACAGGGAGAGTGTGTTGCGATCATTACATGATGAGCATGGACATTTGGGTGCGGAGAGAACTTTTAAGTTGGTGCGAGATAGGTTTTATTGGCCTTGCATGAGGGCTGAAGTTGAGAGTTATTGCCATTCCTGTCTGAGGTGCATTCAGAGGAAAACTCTACCAACCCGAGCTGCTCCAATGAGCCATCTACAGAGTCAGGGACCCATGGATTTGGTGTGCATTGACTTCCTGTGCTTAGAGCCGGATGCTAGTGGGCAAGGGAACATTCTGATAGTGACTGATCACTTTACCCGTTATGCCCAAGCTTTTTCTACAAAAGACCAACGCGCTCCGACAGTGGCGAAGGTGCTGATGGAAAAGTTCTTTGTTCATTACGGCCTGCCAAGAAGAATACACTCTGATCAGGGAAGAGACTTTGAAAGTAGATTGGTCGGGCAATTGCTGGAGTTGTTGGGAATTCAAAAGACTCGAACTACGCCATACCACCCTCAAGGTGATGCTCAGCCTGAAAGGTTTAATCGCACGCTGCTAAACATGCTGGGGACCTTGTCTAATGTGGAGAAGCAGAGTTGGAGTCGTCACATAGCTACTCTGGTGCATGCATATAACAGTACGGAGAGTGATGCCACTGGATATTCACCGTACCGTCTTATGTTCGGAAGAGAAGCTCGACTGCCGGTTGATTTGGCATTTGGGTTATCTCTAGACCAGACGTCGGTAGCTTCTCATAGAAACTATGTGGATAGACTTCGGAAGAATCTGGCTTCTGCGTTTGAACAGGCTCGTTTGACTTCAGGTAACAGGGAGCAAAGGAACAAGAAGAACTATGATCTGAAGGTTCGAGTACAGGATTTACAACCCGGTGATAGGGTTCTGTTGAAGAATTTGGGTGCTGCTGCGAGACACAAGCTGGCGGATAGATGGAGTTCTCAGGTTTACATTGTTTGCAAACAACTGCCAGGTCTGCCGGTGTATCAGATTCGCCCTGATGGAAAGGCTGGTCCCCTCAAGAATTGGCACCGAAATCACTTGTTACCATTGAGAGAGGCTGTGAGGGTACCAGTGGAAAACGAACTTCCTCCGGCGAATCCGCGTGCTCCACGTGTCCCTCCTGTTACTCGGTCTCAACAGACCCGGGCTGTCGAAGAGAGCGAAAGGGACAGTGAGGAAGAAAGTTTCTGTCTGGACTGGATACGTTCACCGGAGCCTGAAGAGATTACCTCAGTTCCGGAACGATGGGAGAGTAATTTGAGGCCTGAGGCTCCTGAATTCTTGTTGGAAGTCCCTGAGACTGTTGATATCTCTGAGCCGCTTGAATTTCAGTGGAGAGCCCCTGAGGCTGTGGGGATCCCGGTAGCTCCGGAAGCTTATTCAGGTGATTACGGTTCTATGCCTTCACTGGAGGGATCATACTCTGAAGAAACGTCTGCTCCAGTGATAGAAAGAGAAATTGAGCCAACGCCCATAGTACTTCCACCTGAAGAGGAACGGAGGGAGCCTGAACAAAAACGCTCTATTCGGCCGCCCCAGCGTCTTACCTATGACTCACCCGGACATAGCACTGAAGAGGCCATCACCACTGTGCAGAGATTGCCCGAAGTGTCTGCTTTGTTAGCTGAGGTAGCCCAGAACATGAATCAGCTTGAGAAAGTGTTTCTAACCCACTGCATGTATGCTGTATAAACTGTGTGCAAATTGTAAAAAGATAATGTAACTGTTGTACCTCCTTGGAGAGACCCAAGAGTTCTAGGAGGGGGAGAGTGTAGCGATGTGTTAAAGTTTACTGTGGCAGTACCCATTTTTGGCCACAAGATGGAGACTATCACGATTAAAGACCCTGGACACTTGAACTACATGTCCATGCATGCTTTGCGAAGAAACAGGAAGGTGGGTTTGTGGAGAGCTGTACATCCTGCACCTCGTGGAGAACAGGCAGAGCGCGCCAGGGAGTCAAGGAGAGCGGATGCACAAAGAGAGAACCAAAGATAGGCCGGAGCGCAGACAGAGTGGATCGGGTTCAGGAGCCACTCAGCTTGCGGGACACAGACCTCACCCTCTATGCTATTCAAGTGCAGCTGAAGGAGAGAAGACCCCAGGAGTGAGGAGTACCGCGGTCGATCGAAGCGGGGAGCAGGCGGTAAGCTGGATGAGTCGCGGCTGACAGACAGAGGGCCAGACAACAGATCCGGTGGTCGGCATCCCCCGGCAACATCGAGCGGAGAGGCGTCCTGGGCCAGCCGAATCTAAAGCTTGCGCTGGATGGGTGAGAGGCCCCAAGGCCGTGTTTAAATAAGAGCGTACGCTGCTGTTTCCTTCTAAAACCCACAGGGCCCCAACTGACTAGTCGAAGACATCGCTAAAGTAAACTCACTGGCCAGTTGAGAAGTACCCGGGTACCCTACACACACAAATACATATCACCTCATGTTCTGGGACTTAACCTGTGCAGGACTCATTTTCCTTTTCTGAACCGGGACAAGGGGGCAAAGTTAAAGTTACATTCCGAACATTTTTCCTCTTTTTGTTCCCGCTGCGCGTTCACCGTGATACGAGAACTGTGTATTTTATTGTGTCCCGCTACGCGGTTTTTCCTCGAATTTCGTATCTTTTAATTTTCTGCTCGGTCGGGGTTTTTTTTCCGAAAATACGAAGCCCTCGTGTTTTCGTTTCTTTTACCGCTACGCGTTTATCGTGTTACGAAAGTACTGTAAATTCCTCGAATTTCGTATCTTTTAATTTTCTGCTCGCGTCGGGGTTTTTTTTCCGAAAATACGAAGCCCTCGTGTTTTCGTTTCTTTTACCGCCTACGCGTTTATCGTGCTTACGAAGTACTGTAAAGCTTCCTGCATATACCGTGTCTTAAGAGCTGCAAACCTTTTAGTAAACCTTTTAAATTGTAAAACTGTCCAGCGTGTGGAGTAATATTTATTCCCTTAGTGCGGGGAGACTGACCCGTGGTTCATTTTCAGCGGCTCCTCCGGGAGTGAGCGCTACACTTATTTCTGTGTTTATTCCTAATCTCTCCCTCATTTTTCTGGTTTTTATTCCTAATCTCTCCCTCATTTTTCTTTCTGTGTTTATTCCTAATCTCTCCCTCATTCTTCTCTATTTTAGTCCTTATCTCTCTCCTGCACGTCTTCAATTCTGGAAAAATTAGAAGATTTTATGTAACCGACCTGTTTCCTATCACAGGCACGTCTGCTGCTGAGTCCACCTGAAATCCGCAGATTGAACTCGAACTTCAACATGATTGGTTTTTATAAAGCTCTGGTGGGTAAACGGGACCGTCACGCCGTCCATCTTTACTAATCATTCATATGTTTCAATTTCACAAGAAAACAAGGATCTGTAAAACTTAACTGCTACGTACTCATGATCTACTGCTCCATCAATGTAACCTCTACTGCCCCTACAGAGAGGCTTTTCCATGTATCTACTACCCTTTCTATATCACTATTACTGCTTCCACTGGGAGGTTATTCCATGTATCTTCTACCCTTTCTATATCACTGTTACTGCTCCCACTGAGAGGCTATTCCATGTATCTACTACCCTTTCTATATCACTGTGCTATTCCATGTATCTACTACCCTTTCTATATCACTGTTACTGCCCCCACTGGGAGGCTATTCCATGTATCTACTACCCTTTCTATATCACTGTTACTGCCCCCACTGGGAGGCTATTCCATGTATCTACTACCCTTTCTATATCACTATTACTGCTTCCACTGAGAGGCTATTCCATGTATCTACTACCCTTTCTATATCACTGTTACTGCCCCCACTGGGAGGATATTCCATGTATCTACTACCCTTTCTATATCACTGTTACTGCCCCCACTGGGAGGTTATTCCATGTATCTACTACCCTTTCTATATCACTGTTACTGCCCCCACTGGGAGGCTATTCCATGTATCTAATACCCTTTCTATATCACTGTTACTGCTCCCACTGGGAGGATATTCCATGTATCTACTACCCTTTCTATATCACTGTTACTGCTCCCACTGGGAGGCTATTCCATGTATCTACTACCCTTTCTATATCACTGTTACTGCTCCCACTGAGAGGCTATTCCGTGTATCTTCTACCCTTTCTATATCACTATTACTGCTTCCACTGGGAGGCTATTCCATGTATCTACTACCCTTTCTATATCACTGTGCTATTCCATGTATCTACTACCCTTTCTATATCACTGTTACTGCTCCCACTGGGAGGCTATTCCATGTATCTACTACCCTTTCTATATCACTGTTACTGCCCCCACTGGGAGGCTATTCCATGTATCTACTACCCTTTCTATATCACTATTACTGCTTCCACTGAGAGGCTATTCCATGTATCTACTACCCTTTCTATATCACTCTTACTGCTCCCACTGGGAGGATATTCCCTGTATCTACTACCCTTTCTATATCACTGTTACTGCCCCCACTGGGAGGCTATTCCATGTATCTACTACCCTTTCTATATCACTATTACTGCTTCCACTGAGAGGCTATTCCATGTATCTACTACCCTTTCTATATCACTGTTACTGCCCCCACTGGGAGGATATTCCATGTATCTACTACCCTTTCTATATCACTGTTACTGCCCCCACTGGGAGGTTATTCCATGTATCTACTACCCTTTCTATATCACTGTTACTGCCCCCACTGGGAGGCTATTCCATGTATCTAATACCCTTTCTATATCACTGTTACTGCTCCCACTGGGAGGATATTCCATGTATCTACTACCCTTTCTATATCACTGTTACTGCTCCCACTGGGAGGCTATTCCATGTATCTACTACCCTTTCTATATCACTGTTACTGCTCCCACTGGGAGGCTATTCCATGTATCTACTACCCTTTCTATATCACTATTACTGCTTCCACTGAGAGGCTATTCCGTGTATCTTCTACCCTTTCTATATCACTATTACTGCTTCCACTGGGAGGCTATTCCATGTATCTACTACCCTTTCTATATCACTGTGCTATTCCATGTATCTACTACCCTTTCTATATCACTGTTACTGCTCCCACTGGGAGGCTATTCCATGTATCTACTACCCTTTCTATATCACTGTTACTGCCCCCACTGGGAGGCTATTCCATGTATCTACTACCCTTTCTATATCACTATTACTGCTTCCACTGAGAGGCTATTCCATGTATCTACTACCCTTTCTATATCACTCTTACTGCTCCCACTGGGAGGATATTCCATGTATCTACTACCCTTTCTATATCACTGTTACTGCCCCCACTGGGAGGTTATTCCATGTATCTACTACCCTTTCTATATCACTGTTACTGCTCCCACTGGGAGGATATTCCATGTATCTACTACCGTTTCTATATCACTGTTACTGCTCCCACTGGGAGGCTATTCCATGTATCTACTACCCTTTCTATATCACTGTTACTGCTCCCACTGGGAGGCTATTCCATGTATCTACTACCCTTTCTATATCACTGTTACTGCTCCCACTGGGAGGCTATTCCATGTATCTACTACCCTTTCTATATCACTGTTACTGCTCCCACTGGGAGGCTATTCCATGTATCTACTACCCTTTCTATATCACTATTACTGCTTCCACTGAGAGGCTATTCCATGTATCTACTACCCTTTCTATATCACTATTACTGCTTCCACTGAGAGGCTATTCCATGTATCTACTACCCTTTCTATATCACTGTTACTGCCCCCACTGGGAGGTTATTCCAGGTATCTAATTTCTCTTTTTATACAGGTATAGCATTGATATTAAGGTGATAATTTTTCTGTTCCTTAGCTCGCGTTGTAGTTATCTTGTAAACAACCACTATCCAAAGTAAGAATCTATCCCTATGAAGCAGCGTCTATGTTTATGTTAAGTGCAAAAGACACACTGTTTGTATTTCCCAGAAATTCTAAATTCTTTTCTTCCTCAGACATCGAAGAAGTATTGGCCACATCTAGAATCACTGCTTGATTCCAACAAAAATACACAGTATAAGCCAACGAAAAATAAGGAAGTTCCACTTAGTGAACTCATCCTCTTGGCTTCAACGTTTCTCTGCTCCTCGGAAGCCGATCAGATTAATAGATTCTCAGCTAAACTCAGAAATTGTTTTGGTAATGCAGTAAAACAAAAGTTCCTTAATGTAAATTGCAGTGTCAAACCCTCGTTGTTTGGGATTCTCCTGGCCCTGTTGGCCGCTGAAGAAGGAACATTTATAACCGGTTCTCAGGATGCCCAAGATAAAATAGAAGAAATAGATATTCCAGGCGACTTGGATTATAAAAAGCAGGTGAGGAAAGAAAAGAAAGGTCAACATAGCGCCTCTACATGGTGCAAAGTTAGGTTGTTCTGTTTGTAAATATATTTGGAGTGGTGGTGGCGGGGACTTGGTTCAGTTTCCCTGGTATCAGTGGGGATCCTCTCTATGTCAGCAGTTACTTTGTGTGCCTGCTGTTGTTTTTCACCTTGATGTCTCTGTCTTTGCACTGGTTTTCAGTTCTTTTTATTCTTCTCCAGTTTGAACAGATGGTAAACACGTTTAGTGTGAAGGCCGAGCTGCTGAATGTCTCGCACCAGGGACGAAATGTTCTTATCCTTTTCAGAAACCCAAAGCCAGAGACCTGGGTGAGTGACATCACAAGCTGGGTATACTTATACTTACTGTATGGAGAGATATTTACCTATGTAATGAAAAACAAGTCTGGACATACTGAGTGCTGGCTGATTGAGCCATTTAATATAAGTGATCGCTCTAACTGACCCACAGCTACTCCTGCCGAGCCATAAACATCACCTGCGATAAAGCAGGGTATTGTCAATTAACAATGATATAAAAGAACATAGTGTGATATCCCACAAATAACAGGTATGCACAGAATAAATTGGCCACTCACAAGAATTAGAAATGTATTTCGTCCATCATCCTCCAGTTGTAGCCGTGTAGCTGATATCAAGCTGATCCGACGGTGAGGGATCTCAGAATAAACAGCATAAAAAATTGATGGTGCCAGTCATCAATAATAAACCTAAAAACAATGTATTCACTTACTCTACAGAGTAGACAAAGCAGCACAGCACCACTGGGAACGAATGGGTTAAAAACGTCCATCTTAACGCATTTCTTCCCAAACGGGACTTCCTCAGGAGCTAACAGACAAATAATAATAGCGTACCCCCAATCCAGGTCCTCTTATAGTCCATCTTGATGTACCAATTAGCCCAATCTGGCGGCCGATTGTCCCCACCTGTAGCTGCCGCCATGGGGAAGTTATTATTATTTGTCTGTTTTTGGTAAATGTTGCATCATGGGAAAAGCCTCTAAATGGAAACAGATATAAACAAAACTTTAGTTTTCTTTTTTACATGCAATTACTTTAAAGAAATAAAACCAGCAGCATGTGTTTGTATTGCATAGTGAACATTTAAGCTCCTGTGTGTCTTCTGATTGACTGTGTTCCCATTCAGGCTGATGGAGGTTTGCAGGACCCAGATGGTGGGATCCAGTTTACATATGGACTGTGTCACAAGCTGTTCTCTGTGTCGGGACCAGGCTGGGAGGTAAGGAGGCTACACTGGGAGCAGGAGGAAAAAAACAATTCCACCTTTGAATCTCTTAAAAGGCCGACTTATAGGGAGGTCACATATAGCGGTTAATGTGTCACGTGATCGAGAGACATGTGTCCTCGCTGATAATGTGTTAGCTTAGATGGTGGGACCAGGGTTTTTGCCTCAAACATGAAACACACTCAAAGTTCCCTCAAGTCTGGAAATCTGTAGGCTGATCATGATTGCATGCCATTGTCAGGGCATGACAGGGTAACACAATGAGACGGCAGTAGTTGGAGGCTTCATACCACGGCTTCTTATTAAATGGTTATTCCTTGTGTCTGTGTTTTGTTGTGTTGTGTTTTTTGTTTCCTGTTGTCTTGTGCTGATGGGTTTGGTGGGGAAAAAGGGAGCCAGGCTTTCAGAAAGACAAACACATGGAGGAGAGAGGGGGCATCCTCAAGGAAACAATACTACCTCCTGTTTTTATGTTAGATTTATGGTTAGGATTAGACTGCGCTTGTTTTAGGGTTAAGGACAGTTTTTGGGTTAGATTACTGTTTGTGCATGGTTTACGGTTAAGATTAGGGATATATTACTGTTTGTGCATGTTTTAGGGGTTAGGGTTAGATACTGTTTGTGCGTGTTTTATGGGTTAAGGTTAGGGTTAGATTACTGTTTGTGCGTGTTTTATGGGTTAAGGTAAGGGTTAGATTACTGTTTGTGCGTGTTTTATGGGTTAAGGTTAGTGTTCGGTTACTGTTTGTGCGTGTTTTATGGGTTAAGGTTAGGGATAGATTACAGTTTGTGCATGTTTTAGGGGTTAGGGTTAGATACTGTTTGTGCGTGGTTTACGGTTAAGGTTAGGGATAGATTACTGTTTGTGCGTGTTTTATGGGTTAAGGTTAGGGATAGATTACTGTTTGTGCATAAGGTCAGGGTTAGGTTACTGTTTGTGTGTGTTTTAGGGTTTAAGGTTAGGGTTAGATTACTGTTTGTGCATGTTGTAGGGGTTAGGGTTAGGGTTAAATTACTGTTTATTCTTGTTTTATGGTTAACCCCCCCCCCCCACCACCATATTTGTCCCCACACTTCCCGACCACAAGTCTGTCTTCTCCTATAGAGGGATTTGGTTTGGTGGGTGTTGGCCTCACCCGCTCGAAATGTCTACTACAGACTAAGAGGCCTGACCTGTCACAGCGATACCCCTGTTTTAACTCCAGTGTTCCCTTTTTATCTCAGGTGCAGTTTCTACAGAATTTGCAGGAATCGTACGACATGCTTGGCGTCTTCCACCTTCCAGGTTTTGCCCACCATCTGCTGGTAAGGTGTAAATGCACAGAAAACACATGAGAACATGTGCTGTTACAATGTATCAGAGCCCATCCGGAGAATGTTCATGCAAAGCATAACAGAAAACTCTCCTTACGGGCGAGTTGGATCAGTACTGATATTACAACCATATGGTCCATCCAGTAGGGCGTAACCCTAACTTAAAACCAAGAAATGGTACAGCGCAAACTACCGAACACGGGTTGCTGCTGACTTCGATCCCACTTTATATACATATTAATATATATATATATATATATACAGTATACTTGAAACACCAATGTTGTTAAAATAACTTTGTACATGATACACAGTTCTTGTTTCTCCACTTCTGTCCAACCTCAGCACATACAAAAAGAGAGAACAGAAAATACACACATAGTCATCTCAGAGTAGGTAATAAGCTTCCAGATTTTCACTCACATTCTTTTGAGCCTAACACCGGCTCTGTGTACAGCACCAGTGGGATTTTACTTTTCACTCCTCAGGTGCCCATATTTTTGTATGTGCTGCGGTTGGACAGAAGTGGAGAAACAATAATTGTGTATGTACAAAACTGTATTAAAACAACCTTATTGCAGAGGATCTAAGGGTAAGCAGACAATGTAATGGAGCAGCAGGAAATGCTGGCAGAATGCTTGGAATTGCTGGCAGAATGCTTGTAAATACTGGCAGAATGCTTGGAATTGCTGGCAGAATGCTTGGAATTGCTGGCAGAATGCTTTCTTGTGTAGGGAGAGGTATTGGAAGTAGAAAGGGGAAAGCACTCATGCCGTTGTACAGAGCACTGGTGAGACCACACTTGGAGTATTGTGCGCAGCACTGGAGACTGTATCTCCAGAAGGATATAGATACCTTAGAGAGAGCTCAGAGAAGGGCGACTAAATTGCTGCATGGCTTGAAGGAGAAGAGTTACAGGAAAGGGTTAATGATCTTAACATGTATAGCTTGGAAGAAAGACGAGACAGAGGAGATATGATAGAAACATTTAAATACGTAAAGGGAATCCACAAGGTAGAGGAAGGGAGTATATTTAAAAGGAAACAAAGTAGCAAAACATAGTGTTAGATTAGAGGAACAAAGGGTTAAAAATAACATCAGGAAGCATCAGGAGGCATGGGATAGGCATAAGGCTATCCTAAACAAAAGATAAATCCAGGTAAAGTATCCATGTAATTGGGCAGACTAGATGGGCCGAAAGGTTCTTATCTGCCGACATTTTTCTATGTTTCTATTGTTGTTTCACGTACACTGTATTTATATGTGGGATCGAAGTCACCAGCAGCCTGTGTTAGGTGGTTTGAGCTGTACCATTTCTTGGTTTTTAAACTAGATTCATACACATTTGTGCATGACAGGGTGTGTAGCGGCAACGCACTTGTCTGGTCTGGCGGTTTGATAAGAAACACATTTTTACTATTGTGCTGCACTGTACTTTCTGTGATTTTCGTAACCCTGACTGAATTTATGGAGAAAAAAAAAATATATTTCCTATCCACAGAGGTGGCCCTAGTGGGGACTTGTGCAACGCCCTAATGTGAGGCCCTTTTTGATAGTGCAAAAATAGAGAGATCAACCCAGCACATTTTTAAAGCGCTTTCTGTTGAAGGGAGCATGTGAATTTACGAGAACGTTTGTGAAGAGTGTCACGTGGACACTGACGTTCCATATAAATTCCATCATGTGAGGCCCCTGTTTGAGTGAGTCCTTGAGTGACTGCCTATTTTGCCTAATTATAGAGCCACCTCTGCCCTTCCGTATCGCTATGGAATAGGGCTTTTACTAGCTCTGCAAACGTGCTGTAAAATTTGTCATTTTAGGATGACTGGGATATGGCCTCTAATTTCATCACATCTGTGCATGATCCGGTCACTGTCCCGGAGTTGAAATCCAGTCCCATTTGGACCAGGAGAAAATGTAAAGCAACCAATCAGAAATGGTCTGTTTTCCAAATGCTTAATTCTCTATTAAAAAATATATATTTTTTACAACGTTCGCTTTAATTAAGGGAGTTATGGGGAACAGGAGGACCAGTCAGACTTGTAGCCCTGACATGGGTCGCCCTATGGTTTTGTGGTTATTTACCAATAATCCTAGAGCATCTCCAATGATTCAAAATGAAATCTTGTACCTGAAGCAATGTGACCCACAGGTAAAAAAATCAACCTACAAGAAATTTATATTGTGCTTTTTTTTAAAACAAATAAAAATTTTGTCTTATTTTTGTAATTGTGTAGATGGAGCGAGAGTGGAGGGAGAAGCTGGCTTCCCTACAGAATGAAGTGAGTCGTGATGGAGTGATTGGCAGCTTGTGTGATCTCGCCGTGCGCTTCCTCCATGATGAGAAATATCGTCGCACATTCACAAAGCATTTCCGGGAAGAAATAAAGAAGAAATGCACGAATGAGCTCCCCATCCCAGCTGGGTGCGGGGCGGCTCTGATTCTTGGGATGTTAGTAACTGTACAGGCAGCTGTTACTGCCAAAGACATTAAAGATGGAAACATTAGCATTTGTAATGAAGTATCAGGTGAAGGTATTCATTCGTCTCAAGACACGGCTCATCCTTGTGAACAACAAGGAGGTCTTTCTCCGGGATCAATAGCAAATGTTCCTTCTCAGGGATCGCAAGCAGAAGATCCTTCTCAAGGAGCACAAGCAGAAGATCCTTCTCAAGGAGCACAAGCAGAAGATCCTTCTCAAGGAGCACAAGCAGAAGATCCTTCTCAAGTAGCACAAGCAGAAGTTCCTTCTCAAGGAGCACAAGCAGAAGTTCCTTCTCAAGGAGCACAAGCAGAAGATCATTCTCAAGGAGCACAAGCAGAAGATCCTTCTCAGGGATCGAAAGCAGAAGATCCTTCTCGAGGAGCACAAGCAGAAGATCCTCTCAGGGATCGAAAGCAGAAGATCCTTCTCGAGGAGCACAAGCAGAAGATCCTTCTCAGGGATCGAAAGCCGAAGATCCTTCTCAAGGAGCACAAGCAGAAGTTTCTTCTCAAGGAGCACAAGCTGAAGATCCTTCTCAAGGAGCACAAGCAGAAGTTCCTTCTCAAGGAGCACAAGCAGAAGTTCCTTCTCAAGAGCACAAGCAGAAGATCCTTCTCGAGGAGCACAAGCAGAAGATCCTTCTCAGGGATCGAAAGCCGAAGATCCTTCTCAAGGAGCACAAGCAGAAGTTCCTTCTCAAGGAGCACAAGCAGAAGTTCCTTCTCAAGGAGCACAAGCAGAAGATCCTTCTCAAGGAGCACAAGCAGAAGATCCTTCTCAGGGATTGAAAGCAGAAGATCCTTCTCGAGGAGCACAAGCAGAAGATCCTTCTCAGGGATCGAAAGCAGAAGATCCTTCTCGAGGAGCACAAGCAGAAGATCCTTCTCAGGGATCGAAAGCCGAAGATCCTTCTCAAGGAGCACAAGCAGAAGTTCCTTCTCAAGGAGCACAAGCAGAAGTTCCTTCTCAAGGAGCACAAGCAGAAGATCCTTCTCAAGAGCACAAGCAGAAGATCCTTCTCAGGGATTGAAAGCAGAAGATCCTTCTCAAGGAACACAAGCAGAACATCCTTTTCAAGGAGCACAAGCAGAAGATTCTTCTCAAGGAGCACAAGCAGAAGATCCTTCTCAGGGAGAGGAAGATTCTTCTAAGGGATCGAAAGCGGAAGATTCTTTTCTGGGATCGAAAGCGGAAGATTATTTTCAGAGATCGAAAGTGGAATATTTGTCTCTGGGATCAAAAGCGGAAGATTCTTCTCGGGGATCGAAAGCAGAAGGTTCGTCTCTGGGATCGAAAGTGGAAGATTCGTCTCTGGGATCGAAAGCGGAAGATTCTTTTCGGGGATCGAAAGCGGAAGATTCTTCTCGGGGATCGAAAGCGGAAGATTCTTCTCAGGGATCGAAAGTGGAAGATTTTTCTTGGGGATCGAAAGCAGAAGATTCTTCTCGGGGATCGAAAGTGGAAGATTCTTCTTGGGGATCGAAAGCAGAAGATTCTTCTCGGGGATCGAAAGTGGAAGATTCTTCTTGGGGATCGAAAGCGGAAGATTCTTCTCGGGGATCGAAAGTGGAAGATTCTTCTCGGGGATCGAAAGTGGAAGATTCTTCTCGGGGATCGAAAGTGGAAGATTCTTCTTGGGGATCAAAAGCGGAAGATTCTTCTTGGGGATCGAAAGCGGAAGATTCTTCTCGGGGATCGAAAGTGGAAGATTCTTCTCGGGCTCCGAGGCAGGGTACAGAGTCACGGGATAAAGTCCTCTTTGTGGGAGTTTTTGTGACCATTGTACTCCTCTATTTCCTCATAGACAGTCTCAGTGGAATCATACCCAAGGGACTGCAAATTCTGTTGAGCTTAGGTATAGCTGTCATAGTGGCACTTGGTGTGTTGGCAATAGGTCATAGGCGTTAATCACCTTTCACTGATCTTGAGAATCGCTGACCTTCTCATTGGTATCAAACCTTTGTAATCCCTTTGCACCTTTTTGTCTGCTTCTGTTATGCACATTGCTTTATCTTCTTGGAATAATTTACATTATTTGCACAAAATAAACATTTCTCGAGTGCGCATATGTTTTGTTTTTCCTTGTATTCATCAAATCTCCTAATACGTGAAACGTTGTCACTTTACTTCATAGTCTAGTGTTGGCCCAAAGAACATGGCATGCAACAATGGTTCATAGTCTAGTGTTGACCCAAGGAACATGACAAGCAACAAAGGTTCATAGTCTAGTGTTGGCCCAAGGAACATGGCAAGCAACAAAGGTTCATAGTCTAGTGTTGGCCCAAGGAACATGGCAAGCAACAAAGGTTCATAGTCTAGTGTTGACCTAAGGAACATGACAAGCAACAAAGGTTTATAGTCTAGTGTTGGCCCAAGGAAGATGGCAAGCAACGAAGGTCCATAGTCTAGTGTTGGCCCAAGGAACATGGCAAGCAACGAAGGTCCATAGTCTAGTGTTGGCCCAAGGAACATGACAAGCAACGAAGGTCCATAGTCTAGTGTTGGCCCAAGGAACATGGCAAGCAACGAAGGTCCATAGTCTAGTGTTGGCCCAAGGAACATGGCAAGCAACAAAGGTTGATAGTCTAGTGTTGGCCCAAGGAACATGGCAAGCGACAAAGGTTCATAGTCTAGTGTTGGCCCAAGGAACATGGCAAGCAACAAAGGTTCATAGTCTAGTGTTGGCCCAAGGCACTAGCCCAAACAGCAGAAAATTCATTGTCTGCTTTGCTGGGCCAAAGAACATGGCGGAAGAGGATCATAGTCCAGTACAGGACTGAACACTACTGTCTGTGTCCCTCAGGACACGAGCAAGGAGCCCCTGGTAAAACTGCTAATGGTTTAGGCATAAACCGAAACCCTGTACAATCAACACACTCTTCTCTTCAAACAGCCTGCTACATGGATAGTATTCCAATTAAATTCTTATAACTGAACCTTTATTAATGTCACTAATACCAAAATCATATATATAAAAGGAAAACAGTATAGAAAATATAATCCTAAAACCATCTGAGTTCTCAGAATCTTATTTTAACAAATATCAAGGGCGATAAGAAGTCACTTTTTCCCCTATTCATTTCACAAACAATATAAATACAACACTAACAAAATGCAAAACAGTAATGTCGTAACAAAAACTACCTTATTCGTGAAGAAATGGGGTATCAGGTGAAACTGGAAAAATTAGAATATGGTGCAAACGTTCATTTATTTCAGTAATGCAACTTAAAAGGTGAAAGTAATATATGAGATTCATTACATGTAAAGCAAGATAGTTCAAGCCGTGATTTGTGATAATTGTGATGATTCTGGTTACAGCTCATGAAAACCCCAAATCCACAATCTCAGAAAATGAGAATATTCCATGCAATCAATAAAACAAGGATTTTACATAGAACAATATGGGACCTCTGAAAAGTATAAGCTGCATATGTCCTCAGTATTTGGTTTGGGCCCCTTGTGCAGCAATTACTGCCTCAATGTGGCATGGAAGCTATCAGCCTGTGGCACTGCTGAGGTGTTATGGAAGACCAGGATGCTTCAATAGTGGCCTTCAGCTCTTCTGCATTGTTCGGTCTCATGTCTCTCATCTTTCTCTTGGCAATACCATAGATTCTCTATAGGGTTCAGGTCAGGCGAATTTGCTGGCCAATCAAGCACAGTAATCCCACGGTCATTGAACCAGGTTTTGGTGCTTTTGGCAGTGTGGGCAGGTTCAAAGTCCTGCTGGAAAATGAAGTCAGCATCCCCATAAAGCTCGTCTGCGGTAGGAAGAATGAAGTGCTCCAAAATCTCCTGCTAGATGGCTGCGTTGACCCTGGACTTAATGAAGTACAGTGGACCAACACCAGCAGATGACATGGCTCCCCAAATCAACACAGACTGTGGAAACTTCACACTGGACTTCATTAATCTTGCAGTGTGTGCCTCTCCATTCTTCCTCCATACTCTGGCTCCTTGGTTTCCAAATGATATGCAAAAGTTGCTCTCATCAGAAAAGAGGACTTCGGACCACTGAGCAACAGACCACCTGCTCTGTTTTTCTTTAGCCCAGGTAAGACGCTTCTGACGTTGTTTGTTGTTCAGGAGCGGCTTGACAAGGAATAGGACATTTGAAGCCCATGTCCAGGATCCGTCTGTGTGTGGTGGCTCTTGATGCACTGACTCCAGCCTCAGTCCACTCCTTGTGAAAATCCCCAACACTTTTGAATGACCTTTTCCTGACAATCCTCTCCAGGCTGCGGTCATCCCTGCTGCTTGTGCACCTTTTACTTCCACACTTTTCCCTTCCACATAACGTTCTATTAATGTGCTTTGATAGAGCACTTTGGGAACATCCAACTTCTTTTGCAGTGACCTTTTGAGGCTTTCCCTCCTTATGGAGGCGTCAATGATGGTTTTCTGCACAACTGTCAGGTCAGCAGTCTTTCCCATGATTGTGATTGCTACTGAACCAGACTGAGAGACCATTTAAAGGCTCAGGAACCCTTTGCAGGTGTTATGGCTGAATTAGGTGATTAGAGTGGGACACTTTGAGCCTAGAATATATTGCACCGCATCACAATATTCTAATTTTCTGAGATTGTGGATTTGGGGTTTTCATGAGCTGTAACCAGAATCATCACAATTTTGACAAATCACGGCTTGAACTATCTTACTTTGCATGGAATGCGTCTATATCATATATTACTTTCACCTTTTAAGTTGCATTACTGAAATAAATGAACTTTTGCACAATATTCATAATTTTTCAAGTTTCACCTGTAATTAAAATCTTCATTTAAACCCTGGGGATATAATGTACCCAGAGCAAAAATTCAACATGATTATCTTTTGTCCCGTACAAAAATACAGAAATTTTCTTTTCTTGTTTTGTCTTAAAAAAAATTTTAAATGAAATTTTTTTTACAATAATTTTTTTCTAAGATAAGTTTTTTTTTTAAAAAAAGTTCTAAAATTTTTGTTACAAAATGTTATTTTACAGAGAAAAGAGCCCAACACAAGGATGTTCAAATAACTAACTTTAAAAAATATATATATATTATTTTTACAATTATTTTGTTGTTACTTTTACAGAGCAAGTCCAAGTCGGCCCCTGTACTGGACGCCTGTCATCACCTCCCTACTTTGCCTAATTGCAAATCATCCTGCCCTGCCCCCCACCTTAAGGCTAGGGTCAGATGAACGCATTTTTCACGGAATATGCGATAGCGGTCATACGATGCGCTTTTTCGTCCGTGATTTTTTACAGATCATCAATAAAACACTTTTTGCGTCTGGACGTTACGTTGGCTGGACATTAGCAGCGTCTGACGTTTCCTAATCACGCTCACACGCTGCTAGCGGACGCAGCGCACTCTGTACGTCAGTACTAGCGGTATCGCGTTCTCGAAAAAATGCGTTCATTTGCCGCTTGCGTTGCGCGGACGGACGTTCGTGCGGCCGTTCTTCATATGTTGCCCGGCATTGGCCGTCATTTGCTGCTAGCACGGCCGTGATTAAGTGCGGCTAAACGCACGTTAAAACTGCGTTCGTCTGACCCCAGCCTGAGTAAACACCCCAGCAAGATAGTAAATGGAAAAACACATTTGTTTTAAAAGATTTATTTATTTAATGATTTTTTTTCTTGTTCAAGAACCACAGAAATCTCCCAAAATAGCAAAAAAATTTGTCCTATAAAAATATCTTGTATTTTTTTTATTTCTATACATACATTGCATTTCTTTTTTACAATACCAGAAAAATTTCATTGGTATCAGATAAATTTCAATTTCAGTAATATAAAAAAAACTTTGTATTTTGTCACTTTATCAACATTTCTTTTTTTGTACAGAAAAACAAGGTAAGAATTTTGATATTTCAACTTTGGAAAAAATATATAAAAAAAAAACACAAAAACAAAAAAAAGAAAACAGGGAAGGTTGAATAAAAGTTTCATTACCCAAATTCATCTTCTTTGGATTTGCCCTTAGATTTTTTTCTTTTTTCAGGGTTTGATAAAACGTTTTTTGTTTTTATTATTTATATTTTCATAAGGAATGTCCATATTTAGGTATCTTGGCCTACATTTTTTTTTTAAAGGCACTAAGCATTATATACACAGGTGCATGTTTTCTTTATTATTTTTTTTATTTCTTTTACACTTTAAGCTCTCATTGGAGCGCTCTATAACGGGTTTGGTGTAATACCATGAGGCCTCCTATTAATTACCTGACCAGTTTTGTGAATGCATTTTTGTATAATATATATATATATATATATTATAATATATTTTAGTCACATATATAGGAAATAACCTTTGTAGCCGACGGCAAAACTGTGTGGAGATGTGTCTTCCCGAGTGCAAAATTCCAACCAATTTCAAGAAAATGAGAAAATTTGAGCTAGAACTTCCCGGCCAATAATATGTCAGCCAATCAGAATAAAATTTGAAACTTCTTGTATTGTATCAATCCGACCAATGACACGGCGGTATGCAAATACAGATACAGCCTCTCCCTTATCATTCTGACCAATGACACAGTAGAATGTTACTGCCTGGCCCATAACATTCCAACCAGTAACAATGCAGTATATAATGGTACTACCCAACCTGCATTATTACAGCTGATGACGCCATAATACGGAAAGCCTAGCCTTCAGCATGCTAGTCAATGACATCACAGTGTCACCAATAAGTGGACTGATGATTATCCCACTAACAAATGCCCCCCTAACAAACAAAATTGCCTCTCAAGTGGGCACTAGTGTTATTTTAGGTGACTAAAATATGACTATAGCTAAATGGCATTTTAGTCAACGGACTACGACTAAAACTTAGAGTAAAACTGGTCCCTCCCAAAAACATTTTCCTCTAGGTTTTAGCCGTTGAGGAAATTGTTAACAGATTTTCATCATAGTTTTAGTCGAATGTCAATTGATTTTCGTGAAAGTTATAGTTATCGACTAAAATGCCTTATGGTTTTGTCATAAAGGACTATGACTAAAACTAAATTAAAAGGAGTCCCTCCCTAACATTTATCTCTAGTTTTTATTAGTGGAAAAAAATGCCAATTTTTTGTTCATAGCTTTAGTCATTATAACTTGGCTATACTCTAGTTTTATCACTGAAAATATGGCGTCATCTAGGTCTTTGATGAAAACGATTAGTCGATTAAATTAACACTAGTGGGTGCTAACAAGACCCAGAGTATGCCCAGGCTCCCAACATACGTTTAAGTAAAAGGAAGGTCCAAGCACGCCACGTAGACTTCAGATAGCTTAGGTTTATTGGGATGTCAACAACGTTTCGGCCATGAACTGACCTTTCTCAAGCACTCTGGCTTGAGAAAGGGCATTTTATGGCTGAAACGTCGCCAACTTCCCATGTGGTGTCTCTGGACCCTCCTTTTCTATTGTACTTATATTAAGTAGGTATGAAGTTTGCTGAGGGGTGGGGTATGGGTTGATTTTTGGTATGCATAGACATGTGGTATTGTGTCGCGAAGCCAGTTATGAGGTCCAGTGCCAACTGATGACCCAATCATACTTGAAAAAGTATGAAGTACCACCTGATCGCTTTACAATGAGGGGATCTGGTGTCCGTAAATAGGTGTAGAGGCCCCTACAACGTCGTAATATGGTGGCTGGACAGTGAGATCTCAAATGGTATGTTTAGGTTACATTTGGCCCAACAGCCCATTCAACAAACTCTAGTTAAGGGTATTTTAGTAGGAGTGGTGATCCCAAAATACGAGACCTGTATGTAGGCCGAATGGTAAATTCCATCTAAGAGCACCGTGTTTGACTTATTAAAAGCAGAACAGAAGAAGCCACTCCAGCACTACAACCCTTTCCGTCTTACTAAATCTACCAAACGTCATCTATAAAAAGTAATTCAAAGTGTTCTAGTACGGAAACCGCACATAAGAATTGTTCAACAAGGGATGGGAATACCCCTTTACCTGCCACCAGGGGTTGGGGGGGGGCAATTCATTTAGAAAGTGGAAGTATGACATCCCGCAGCCGTGAGTGGGGAAAAACAAACGTCTGGCCTATGTGCTTCCGTACACAAGGGTTGTGTCTCTGTCTTTGGCTAAGCTTCGTGGTCTTTCAGTTACATGAGATCAGCTCATCAAACCATATGACCTGTTTTGTGAAGGCGAGTGATGCACAGGGATTGGAAAGGTCTTCATGGAAATTGCCGAAAGAGACCATTGAGGCTGGTGTCAGACGAGCGTCTTTGGAGAGCGAAGGAACATCCGTGAGAGTGGAGGATCACGCTTTGCAGCCCCGTCAACGCGCGTCTAGCGTTTTGACCGGGAGCCCTGCTGCACGGACGCTTGTAGTGTGCGCTACAGCATGTGACTGGCCCCGTTGCAGCGTCACAACGCTGCGACGGATGCCGGTAGGCACGTCAGTACGAGCGCACTTAGTGCACTCCTCTGACACCGGCCTGTCTCTGTCATCACTGCTATCGTTACGCCATCTTACAGGATGTTAAAAACTGTCCATACCGCGCCAAGTTCATATGTCATATCAGTTCAGCACGTTTTTAATGAAGACACAAACGTAAGATTTCAAGTTAACCAGGGTCATGTCGGGCACAGGGCATCATCAGATTGGTAAAAAAAAAAGCTTCCTGCAGGATGGGATGCTGAGAGTTAATCGTAAAGTTTTATTGACTAGTGTCGTCACCTGCTCGCAGGAATTTTGTGATGTAATTCCAATATGGCAGCCTCCACTGAAACACTGATCGATCTTTAAGGAGCGGGCTGGGCCCTCCAATCAGCGAGTGTAGGTGTGGCTAACGACAGGTTGTGTGTTGAAATAAACTCCGGCCCCCCCAGATGTTTCTGAGCTACACCTCCCATGATTCTCTGGCTATCTATTACATTGGAAGAATTCTGGGAATTGTAGGCCGCCAACATCTGGGAGGGGTGGGGTTTGAGATCCCTAAACTAGAGTTTCCAGTTAAAGGGTGAGTCTCGTGGCTACAGGTAAATATCTATTTGTGAGACTCTTGAAATGATCTCTAAAAATATTTCAGATGACAGGGAGACTTTAACACCCCCTCCCAATAGATCTCATTATGTCATCAAAGCTTGATAGACCAATTTGATTTAAGACTTTACTCCTGCAGCAAACAAACCTGTGATGGCGAACCTTTGCTTTCCAGATGATTCTGAACTACATGTCCCTTGATGCTCGGCTAGCCTTACTTGCTACTAAACATCATGGGGCATGTACTTCCGAAACATCTGGGGGGGTGCCAAGGTTCCCGACCTCTGAAGCAAACTATACAGGGTGAAGGATTCATGTGCCACCCATCGGCTTGCAGATCTTATAGCCAACAATGCAAACACAGCTGATGCTTATGTAATGGCGAGAGCAGCAGATAAAATGACCCCACAGGACTGGCTTATGGTTTTAGAAATCCATACAATGCCAGGTTATCGTCTGTGATTAAAAAGAAACTCTAACGTGGCTTTTTCTTCAATAAAACCTAGATATATATTTGTTGTGTGTGGCGTGTGCGCTACTTTAGCATCGTTTGCTACCCTTGGAAAACCGGAGCAAAATGATTTAGAAAAACATTGGCATGGGCGTCCTGCCCACTTATATTCATGCCACGGTCGCCTGAAGACACTGACGCACATCTGTTAGGGGTATGGTTGTTAGTTTTGTCAAGAGGCGTCTGCGAGATCGGCCGCCATGTTTTCCTCCCGCTAACAAACCCGGATATATAGCTTTGACGCGATGTGGTAGGATGCTAGCACTTGCCTAAAGAAAAATACAGTTTCTGCAGAGACCTGTTATCTTATGGACAAAAACTGGCATAGAAAAGGTGGAGTATTTAACCCCTTCACTACCAAGTGATTTTCCAAAAAGATACTGTCAGGAACCATTTTTTTAAAAATAATTTTTCATTGTACAGTAAGAAATATTTGGGTGTATTCCCCATGTATTCATTACTGCTATAACCTATTTGGCGAGGAGATGCCGCCATCTGCTGGCCAAATAGTTACTGCAGTTAAGCTCAAGCACAGCGCTTGTGCAGGATCAGTTGGGGAAAGTCCTTGGAGACATTCCCCTGCTGGATTTAGAAATTTAGCACCTCAGGCATCGTGCCCATGATGCTAAATCTTTGAGGTCACCTTCTGGAGCCCAAATGCAAATGAAATCTGTTTGCAACAAATGTCATTTGCACTCATGCAGCATAGCTCCATATGGTGTTAACATGATCACGGTAGGGAAGGGGTTAATTAAAGATTGTGATGGGAGGTCCCCTTTAACAGGCCAGTCACACGTAAATGTAAACCACTTTCATAGGAAACCAAAACTGAGATTAGATCAAAGAAGATACGTGGAAAGGTTACGACATGCTCCTGGATGGCACAGGAAGTACGTGGTGGTGGCTGCAGTGAGAAGGCCACATGTTTGCATTTCCTCCCAATCAAATAGCATTCTAATTGGCTGCTTGCTGGAATCCTCCAATCAGATTACAGAAGACTAGAATTGCATGAAACAATGGCTGCCTCCTTTCTGCTACAAGATGCAACGAAACCAGCAGTGATAAAAGTGAAGTAAAGGTAATTTGCATAACCTTTTCACGGGTATTCTCTGTTTATAAGTGTGTGCTTTCATATAAGAACAGGTCGTGTTTAAGCACTGGTGTCCTTTCAAGGATTTAAAAAGATCTCTGTTCTGTGCTCTTCATATTGCAAGGCCCTGAACGAGATTAGCACGAAATAATAACCCTCCAAAACTGAGTGAAAAATGGAAATGTGGAAAACGCTAGAAAACTAGTCTGGACGTAACGTGTTGGAGGTTTAAGAAACGGTTTGATTGGCTGATCTGGAAAACCTGATGTATGATTGGCAGGTTGTTTGTAAACCTGATGCCCCAGGAGAGTGGGCAGGATCCAGCGGACGGTGCCCACCCCGTTACAGTGTCCCTTCTGGTCTGGTAGTGCGGTGCCACGCTGCTGCGGGAGGGGCATCATAACAGTGTCGCTTGCTCGTAACACTCGGCGTAGTTCTTGCTTCTCGAGTGTCCTTTCATTGCCGCTCGCCGGCGTCTCTGGTATTCTAAGAACTCTTCCTTCAGAGCGGCGCAGCGCTCCTCTGGGCTGGACAGCACCTGAGTGTGTTGGGAATCCAGGGCGTCGGTTGACCCCGAACCAGCCGGGGAAGAGTCGGCCTCTAAGGGAAGCTTTGCACCTATGGAGAAAAGAATTATAGACCATGAGCGTTATTAGATACATGGGATGAAACTGGAGGCATTTACACAAATAAACTGCTTTTATGAAACTTTATTGTCCTCCTGGACATCTCAGACTCTGATAGGGTTGACTTTTTGGGAGGTTATGCCCCTTTGGAATGGCCACTGCCTATATAATGGTTAAAATCATCAAAGAAAGGCCTTGGTGGCATCTGTGCCCACATTTTTGGCTCCACTCCATTACTCTGCCTTGAGTTCAGGCTCTGGACCATTTATCAGGTTTATTTAACCCCCAGTTATCCCCTAAAGCACGGGTCAGCAACCTTAGCCCTCCAGATGTTTTAGAACTACATCTCCCATGACGCTCAGTCGCTCATTATGTTGATGGAGACTCATGGGAAGTGTAGTTCCAAAACATGTGGAGGGCCAAGGTCACAACCCCTGATTTAAGTGATGCATTACACAACCTACTTTGCCTTTCCACTTCTTCAGAGGCGATGGTGGAGATCGGACGGCCACCGTTACTGCTGCGGTATATCTGTAGGGCGTCTATCAGGTCCGCTTCCAGGGTGAACTCAGAGTCCCACTCGTAATTTTCATCCACGGATGTATTCCTTCTGGGGAGAGAGGACCGTGAGCTTACATGGCCTTTTGACATGGTGGTGGACTTGACAATGTAACCTACAGGTGTAGAAGATGTCTGAACATGTATCTCACATATGTGCTAATGGGCGACGCATGAAAATGCTCCCCTTCAGTATATAGAATTCATATTCTCCTGGAATTAAACTCGAGGACAAACCGCATTTGTGAACTGAAATCTCTCATGCAGTGAGTCAATTCTACATACTGAAAGGCAGCAGTTTTCATGTGCTGCTCATAGTGTATAAGTCATAGTCGTACAGGACAACATGGAGGAAACCCTAAAAAGACACCCGCACACCCTGTATATATAGAAGAGCCCCTAAAAAGACACCCGCACACCCTGAATATATAGAAGAGCCCCTAAAAAGACACCCGCACACCCTGTATATATAGAAGAGCCCCTAAAAGACACCCGCACAACCTGAATATATGGAGGAGCCCCTAAATATACACACCCGTACACCCTGAACATATGGAGGAACCCCTAAAAACACACCCGTACACCCTGAACATATGGAGGAACCCCTAAAAAGACACCCACACACCCTGAATATATGGAGGAACCCCTAAAAACACATCCACACACCCTGAATATATGGAGGAACCCCTAAAAAGACACCCGCACACCCTGAATATATGGAGGAGTCCCTAAAAACACACCCTGAATATATGGAGGAACCCCTAAAAACACACCCACACACCCTGAATATATGGAGGAGACCCCTAAAAAGACACCCACACACCCTGAATATATGGAGGAACCCCTAAAAAGACACCCGCACACCCTGAATATATGGAGGAGCCCCTAAAAAGACACCCGCACACCCTGAATATATGGAGGAGCCCCTAAAAAGACACCCGCACACCCTGAATATATGGAGGAGCCCCTAAAAAGACACCCGCACACTCTGAATATATGGAGGAGCCCCTAAAACACACCCACACACCCTGAATATATGGAGGAACCCCTAAAAAGACACCCACACACCCTGAATATATGGAGGAGCCCCTAAAACACACCCACACACCCTGAATATATGGAGGAACCCCTAAAAACACACCCGCACACCATGAATATATGGAGGAACCCCTAAAAACACACCCACACACCCTGAATATATGGAGGAACCCCTAAAAATACACCCACACACCCTGAATATATGGAGGAGTCCCTAAAAAGACACCCGCACACCCTGAATATATGGAGAAGTCCCTAAAAACACACCCGCACACCATGAATATATGGAGGAACCCCTAAAAACACACCCACACACCCTGAATATATGGAGGAGTCCCTAAAAACACACCCGCACACCCTGAATATATGGAGGAGCCCCTAAAAACACACCTGCACACCCTGAATATATGGAGAAGCCACTTAAAAACATACACACACCCCGAATAAGAGGGACAGAGGGATTGGGGGATAAAATAGGGCCCTTTAGGCTAGGGACAGATGAGCGCATTTTCTGCGGCCACCGTCAAAATGTACGTTGATGCGTGCGCACGCATTTTTTCACGGAATACGCTTAAGTGGTCAGACGACCACAGTCGCACAGTCGCAGGTACTCCCCAACGCAATTCTAGGGAAATCCGGCTGTTTGAACGTTATGTAGGCCGCACACTAGCAGCGTCTGACGTCTCCTAATCACGCACACACGCTGCCATGCGGCCGCAGCGCACTCTGTACGTCTGTAGCAGCGGTTTCACGTTCTGAGAAAAATGCGTTCATTTGCCGGTTGCGTGGTGTCGGCGCACTTTTGTACGCACGTACTGCGTATATTGGCCGTCATTGGCCGTTATGTGCTGCTACTGCCGCCGTGATTTAGTGCGCCTGCACGCGCGTTCCGACTGCCCCACTCTGACCCTAGCCTAAGAGTCATGCCACGTTCATCTCGGGTCTATATTGGCCAGTTTCACACATGGCATGAAATATTAGCATGGAGGAAGTAGGCAGAAATACAATGACTGTCATAGTACAAGGTAGACGGTAAAATTGTCAGATATCCTGTGTATGTGTCAGGACCTTGGTGACATTATATTGGCATTGTACTTTCCGAATGTAAAAATAATGTATACGGGTAATGTTCCCTTACAGCAGGTTACACCATTTATTTGCACTATACACAGATTCACAAATTCTGTAACAATTCTGCATCCTATCCCAGAGTGGTATTGTGTAACTTGAGAGCCCTCAGTCCCTCTGTTAGTCCCTGTCTGTGACTGTTAGTGTGTCAGCAATAAAGTTCTGTCACTTTGAATCCCCTCACAGAGCAGTAGGAGGATGGGTGTGGCTGCTCCCAGTCTCTGTGAGGCCATACTGAGGGGCAGAATGGAGCCTGAGGAGAAAAACCTCACCTCAAAGAGCCCAACAGAAGACAGGTAGTGTTTTTTTATAGGTTAAATAGCATTGTATAAATTTAAGGGGGTAAAACTATATTTTAGTGTTGTAAATTATGTGTGACCCATTTCAACTGTTTTAAGCATTGTAAACCCCAACCCCCTGACCTCTAACCCCAAACCCTATACTGACATTGACAACATTATTAGGTTTCAGTTAGGGTTCCAACTAATTTACAAAGCTAAAATACAGTTTTGTCTTTAAGGGGATGGAAGGAGCCATTGTTTTAACAAGGCTGCGTTTTCAATCCAGGAATAAAACCTCTGTGTGTGTGCGTGAGGTCAATATAATCTGACATAGAGCTTAATTATATAGTTATAGAGATATAAATGTATGTAAAGAAACAGCCGTATATATCTAGTCTGACAAATAGCTTCAATATATATTGAAGCTATTTGTCAGACTAGATATATACGGCTGTTTCTTTACATACATTTATATCTCTATAACTATATAATTAAGCTCTATGTCAGATTATATTGTGTATAAAGAGGCAAACCTTTATTCTTATGTAATAGATAATTATTTTTTAATCTTTAAATTATATTTTGTTATGTCATTACATAATTAGGCTTGTCAGGATATATATATATATACCCCCAGTATGTATTTTAAATGGACACTCTACTCATTCTGTACACTCTATAGTTATAAAATGGACAGGATGTGAGGAGTGCCCTCTCAGCACCCCTGATCTGGATTTATCACTGGGTGAAGCAGAGGAGTTTCCTCCAACCAACCCATCGTCACCAGGAGCCAAGCGGTTTGAATTTGCCCGCTGCCGGTCACCAGCTAGTAATGTCACACACAGAGAGCGGTCGACATCACCTTCTGAGACCAATTACCGTAGCGAGTGTTCTCAGAGAGGCAGCGATGGATCAGATCTGTGCATGCGCGTGCAGCTCCAACCCATCGCTCTGCGCAGGAGCTACAAAACTTGCGTTTGTAAAGTGTGTAAGTCCCGAGAGTTGCACAGTTTCAGGATCCTGCGCCACAGAATCTGCATAGTATACGTAGCTTCGGGGACTTCTGGGTTCGGGAGTCTCTGAGCCGAAGAAGAGGTGCAGTGGCCAGCGAGGTACAAAAGAAGTACAATAACAGAAATAAAAAAAGTAGTTATGGCCTTGCTGACTGCATCTGCCCAATTTAAGGGCAAAAATAGGTGCTTTGCATTTAGATGGTGCTATGATAGGCAATATTAATATAGCCTTTGGACATGGGAGCCATACACACTGCTCTCATATAAAAACATTCACACACATCAAATATGTGTTTGTATAATGTTACATGCATGCTTACACCCCAGCATCTCACATGGCCGGGGACGGCCGTGAGGTTTTATGGAAGAGCCAGGGACAAAGCTATACCCAGACTTTTTAGATGACATCAGGCCCTAACAGTGCCATTTACATGAATAAAAATGTCAAAGTATGTGACTTACATTTGTTCTAAGAGCATTTATTATAGATTAGACTCACTCATTGCTGTGCAGGGAGTTGTATTTATGCAGCTCTGTTATACACCCACACACCCTGAATATATGAAGGAACCCCTAAAAATACATCCAGACATCCTGAATATAGGAGGAGCTCTAAAAAAGATGCCCACACACCCAAAATATTTAGAAGGGGCACTAAAAAAATATGGGAGATACTAAAGCTCACTGTAATGATCGGTACGTACACAATTATGTGTGTGTGTTTGTGTGTTCTCATACACTGTAAGTATTATTCGCTTGTGGACAGTGACCAGCATCCTACCTCACCTGTTGCTTATGGTCGCCAATAAGGAGTCCTTCCTGTGCCTGTAGTCCTCAGCACTAGAGCCCTGGGAGCCCCCGCCGCTGTGCCAGCTGGAGGTTTCACCTAGTGGTGAGTTGAGGTAGCTGCCCCCCACAGATTGTGCCAGTGAGGGGGGCCGTAAGAAAGAGACACTCCCTCTGCCACTGCTCTGACTGGTGAGGCTGCTCCTCATCACCTTCTCAGAGCCGTGCAGAAAGAGAGACTTGTCAAGTGGCAGCCGCTGCTTCTCGAAGGCCTGAAAGTCTGTGAACACTGATAGGGGCTGGTCCTTCAGAGGGCATTTACAATGAGAAGAGAGAGGTTTCTCAACTCGGCTGTCCATGGGAAGGTCGCCCAGACCCCAGTGTGCTCTCTGACCTACTTTTAAACGCTCAGTGCTTTCTAAGGGATGCGTCCATTGGAGACTACCTGGCAGAACGGCTTTTGCGGGCCCCAAATTGGGATCTGGGGGCTTTAGGTAAGATTTGACAGGCACTGATTGCTCTTGTTTACTGTTCAAGTAATCAAGCGTTAAGAGATTGTGGGGAATGCAGTGAATCTCTTCCTTCCGTACCCCACTCGTTCCATCCACATCCATTAAAGTCCTGTCCTCTAGACTCATTGTTTTTGTCGCCTCCTGCTGTGGAACTTCTGAAGAGCTGGTTTCTGAAGTTCCATTGTGTTGTTCCTCGTCTCCAGCCGGCCAGTCCCCGTCCACGCTCATCTCCTTGAAGAAAGGAAGGCTGAGGTATTGAAGAATGCCACTCTGTGTTGACAAGCTCTGTCTCATCTGGCTGCCTTGGTCACTGACACCAAGGGGTTGCTGCAGCAATGAGGATGGTGCTTTTACTACACTGTTTAATGTTGTGAAAACGTCATGGTCCGAACCCCTGAGCGTAGAGATAGTCCTCTCCATATTACTTTCAAGGTGTGCCGAATCTCTGCATCGTGGTTCCTCCACTTGGCCATATGGAAGGGTCACCGATGATGTTACGGGACTGATATCTGGAATTCTGAAGGGTTTGGCTTCATCTACCGGGCTGCTGCTGCATCCAAAATACCTTCCTTGGCGGTAGCCAGAATCTCGAGCCTCCTTACGGGATTGACCCGTGGCTTTCGGCCTCATTTTTACCTCCTCCTTCCATGCGTCTGCAGGCCTCTCTGGTAGTTGGCAGACCTGCAGGTACGCCTTGGCTTGCGAGCACTGGCTGAGGTCTGACGAGTCCCTGGCATTGAATTCAGGATACAGGTCCGTCTCTGTAACATAAGGGAAGCCTCTGATGCTCCCCCTGGAAGGCTGAGTCTCCGTCTCCACCACAAAACGCCCATCTGGCCCACGGCTTATCCTCTCCAGCGGTATGGACTCTCCAACGTGACTTTCATAAATGGTGTACTTTGCACTTGAGCTACTCCGGTGGCCTGAGCCCAGATCGTTCCCGGACTTCTCTCCTAAATGTATAGATCTCCGAAAACTCTCGTACGGCGACACTTGGATCTTCACCCTCAAGAAACTGTCGGGGCTGCCAGAACCATGAGAATTTCTGAGGAATAAAAGAAGTCTACGTCAACAAGGAGTTTCTGGTGGAAAAAAAGCTCTTTACAATAGGATGGTAACAAGTATATTGATAAAACTTTGAAAATATCATCCTATGTGGCAAACAATGGTTATACATCGGTGAAAGTACAATCTACAGGACAGGATTAGCATATTTCTTTGGATTCTTGTCTAAGCTTTAACCTTACCATGCTCTAAAGCTCTTCTTTGGTTGTCTAATGAAAAATCGGTGGGTGGAATGAGGAGCCATGCAATAGAGATCTCCACAAAGAGGGATTGGACCCTAGCCGACCATATGGTGTTACCCTCCAGTGGAACTTAGATCCAACCAACCATTATCTAGGGCAATTTGGCACAACCATCACTCCATGGAGCACGACAATAATTTTAATTTGATGAACAGATAGATCAACATATGCTCTGGGTACTTGACAAGTCGTTGTGACACCTTGCAGTTACCGCTTTCATAGACTTGTTTTGATAAACGCTAGTAGGATATCTTTCAAGAGGACAAACCTCTTACACCAATTTGTAGACCCCTTTTTTGGAGTCTTTTGACCCCCAGTATTTAGTGGTTGGATCCTAAAAAAACCACATAAAGCCGAAGGGTGTAGCAGAGGGGAGACTGTTATGGTAGAAGCTACAGACACACAGCGTGATATGTGTGGACTGGAAGTGACGTCATGAGCAGGGAGACACTTACTGTGAAGGAGAAGCGTTCTTGGGTTGTGAGAAGACCATTGGTGTATCTGGAAGGTTATGAGAACACAACAGGGGTCAAATGACGTAAAAAAACTTGTGACAATGAGACCTTTTGTCTGCTAGTGACCAGCGTCTACATGTATCTTGTGCAACATTGTGCCGCCAACACTTAACGACTCGGTAACAAGCAACATTGTGTCTTTTGCTAAGGCTGCTTACAAGCATCATGAATGGCATGGGACACGCAAAGCACTCGCACCAGTTACACAAGCCAACACCAGACAGGCCAAGAAGGTGATCCCCTTAAAAAGGGTGAAGGTCCCAAACACCAGAAAATATCCACATCAAACCTTAACGGCCAGGAAAAACATGTTTTAGTAAAAGGGCCTTTGGTCCAACCTGCAGGAAGCAAACCCTGTCTGGATCAGTTCAGGGCGCCGCCTGTGGACACAGACCTAGTCATACTAAAATATGGCTTGTTATATGTCCAGCTGAGGAAGCCCCACTGGGTGAAATGTGTATCGGATTGTGCGTATATTTGTTTTTATTAGTCTATAGTATTTTTATTTCTATTTGCACATTTTATTTGTTTATTAAAGACTTTCTGCATTCCATGACTGCGGCTGCTTGGGTTTATCCAAAAAATCCTTGGGCAGTATTACATAGCTGGTGCTAACTTAACCAGAGCTGTTGTAATCTCACCAGAGCCATTATAGTCAGTGGAGTTGTTAAGTTTACAACAGCTCTGGTTAAGATGGCACCAAAGTTGTAATATGGCCCCTTGTTTGGGTTTGATAGAGCCATCCTGGGCTCTAGGTGGTGTAAGTAAACACTTTGTTTAAAAACAGAAGGAATACATTTGTAGAGTTACACTATGAGCTGTGGCCCATGTGCATTTGCGTTTTCTTACATGTGAGAATTATCCCCAATTTGGATGCTGGGGATTTTAGTCGTGGAATGTATACTACGGAGGCTTTTTTTGTTCACTTATTAAATTATGTGTGCGTATTAAGAGCCAATTCGAAGGCTCTGTAACATGTGAGTGCAGTGGAAATTCCCTGTTTTTATGTATTTTGGGACTTGGTTTGTCTTACTCTTTTCATACATTTAGATGTATGATTGCCTAGGGTGATGCTACGAAAACTAAATTATTTTCTATCTAGTTCTCTCTGTATTTTATCATCTTGGTTCTCGGAACCATGTTTGACTGTATACAGGGGCTCCAGTCCTACAAAAATAAGCGTGGGAACGCTCCAACATTTCTGCTCTTAATAAACCATTGACATGTCACACTTAACCCACCACCCCACATGCAAACATGATATTAATGTTTAAGAATAAGGGAAGACTGAATTTTAGGGAATCCTTATATTAATTTTAATAAATATCATGTATATCTGGTGACTTAATAATGAAACACATGATCGGCACCTAATAAAAGCTTCTCAGGAACACCCTTCAGTCTAACAAAATATTGGAGGAACTGCGTTCCTACATGTACCCCTTGACTTGTCACCTGTCTGTATATTGTATAAACGGTGTGTAGAGGTGGCTTTGAGGGGGGACAGCCAGTGGTGAAGAGTGACTGTTGTTCATAAGGGTCACCGCAGCACTTCACGTTTTCTGTTTGTGTTAGATGAAAGTATATTGCACTCTCACCAGAAAAGATTTTAAATAAAGCATTATTATGTGTGATCTTTGGTTTGAGATCGATCCATCCCTATCTTTCCATCTACTGAATGTGCCCAATTAAAATATGATTTTGTTTAACACTATCTACTAGAAATCCACCTGATCTGTGTAACGGCTCCATGTTTAGACGCCAGACAGCTGGCCTTGTATTTCATACAGAGAATAATTTATTCAAGAGCGTAAGAGATCTCTTTTTTTAACTAAAGTATGATAATTTGTTTAAATTATATAAATTGGCTGCTTACATGACAAAATAGTAGTGAAGGGATTTCAAAAAGTGCCTGTCCATCTCGTATGGTGGGCTGGGACTCCCATGATTCATTGGCGAACCACTTGCTGATGTCAAGTCTGAGCACGAGTAGCTTTGAATAACGGTAGTTGGATCCCTTATTTATTTCCTGTTCCAGTAACATGATATTTTGGTCTTGGGTGTATAGTCTATACTTATTTTGGTATTTCTCAATGTGAAAAGTACATACTAAATCACATGACTAAAGGGGGGTGGATGGCTGGGGTCTGTTGAAACGAAGTTCAGGACGATGTGAGCAAGTATGTGTACTGTGACGAGTCACTTTGAACTTGGGGTACATGGACATAGAGATACATTTGGTAGGTTCAGGCCTGTTGTTCTATTTTGTTTCCGTGCCCTCTCCTATGATGAAGTCATAATTCTAGGTGCAGGGTGTTTGTGTCATCTGTGCTTCACATGAACATTGTTATTGTTATTGTCTATGTTTATCTGTTACTATCTGCTAATAGGATTACTGTGTGGGTCACGGTACCCCTTTCCAACTCCCCCTAATTGGTGTGTGTTTACATCTGTTAAAGGTTTGAGTGGTCTTTGTTTCACTGCCTTGTTTGACAATTATTGCCACATTATTAGATACTGTCACTCTGAGCCCCCTGTTTATCCCCACAATCTACTATTGTTCTGCTTTGTTGGAATTTTGTGCATTGTGCCTTGGTGTCCAGAGTACATTCCATTATCTGTCCTAGACACCAGGGGAGGGATTCCTGATGAAGCGCAGCAATATGCCAGGGGAGGTATTCCTGATGTACTGCAGTAAGACGCCAGGCTGTCATTTTGCATTGGCCTCTAGGCCCCACCTGGCACTATATATAATATTCATTAACGGTTCAGTGTTTATTACTACATTTATTGTAATTTATTATCCATGTCATTCGGATGGGAGGATGATGGTGTACTCAGGGATATTTTTTTACATTATTATATTTATTTGCTATTATATTTTGTGTGTGTTGTATCTTGTGCATATAGCAGCAGTATATTCTAGCATCTGATTTGCAGGTTAAACATCTCTGAAGCATCACATCTTAAACCATAAAAAAAAAAAAGTCTAAAAAAGAGTTTTCTGAGCTGTGTGAAAGGTCTTCTTCGTGAGTATAGTGCAGCAATGGCTGAACATGGCATACAGGGTTATTCAGAGAAAGGTGAAAACCTTGAGAATGACTGGAGAAGTAAAAATTCTAGGTCAAAATAGTCAAACCAGAATAATTCTCCCATTTATCTCACTTTCCAAATCAGCTATTTTGACCTAGAATTTTCACTTCTCCAAAAGTTCTCCAGAGTTTCACCTTTCTCTGAATAGCCCTGACAGAGTTATTTTGGATATAAATGTCCCATGATGCTCAGCCTTCTTAACCTCCTCACTACCAAGTGGTTTTCCATAAACTATTGCCATGACCAAGTGGATTTATAGAAAAGCACTTTCTGTTACAGGGTAAAGATGTATCGTTCATAAATGTATTTTAGAGGCCCCATGTTTAGAGGCCCCCTAAGTTTATTTAGCGGGCCCTATGCTGGCCACAAAATGTGCTGCTACATGTATAATAATAATACAGCTGCAGCTCCCTGCTTCTGCAAATGCAACACTGATCTCCAAGCTGTTCAAGAGGCTTCAGAGCCTTGGCAGTCACGACCTACAGAGGTGCTGAAAATTTGGAGGCACAATCTTGAGTCAACTTGCAATAAGCTAAATTTCTCTGCATTGGTTCAGTATGTGAGCAGATCAATTTTACAACATGTTGAGCTCCTGCAGGCAGGCTACAAACAGAAACCTTGGTGCCCCTTACAGAACCAATGGTTGGGCCCCCACCACAGCTGCCCGTGTCTTTTTAAATTATTTTTAAAATAATTCCTTTCCCCCCCTCTCAGAGTAAAAGCTGCGTTCTGATTGAAATCGAGCACGTGTACAGCTAGGGAGCAGTTACAGGGTCCAGCACCTGTTGCTATCTGACCAGCCCCAGATGCCGGTCAAAACACCAGAATCCCAGTGGGCCAGACCTGGGCAACATGGAGGGGCCTTTACACACTGTCGAGCTCCTGCAGGCAGACTACGAACAGAAATCTTGGGGCCCCTTACAAAACCAATGGTTGTGCCCCCCACCCCGGGTGGCATTAGATAAGCTACTACTGGATGCAGCAGTGGACTGGGCCCAATGGAGTGACCAGACCCCTTATCAGATCATGGGTTGTCACCCATTGATGGCAGCCGTGCCTGCTGGAGCTTTTGAAGCTCACGTATTCTCAATCATAATAGTGGAGAGGTTAAGGTGGCAGTCCTAAAACCACAGTGCTGCCTCCGTTAGCCAACAGTGATATAACGTACACTTGGGTAACTCCATAAACACAAATCTCGTGGACATAGCTGGAAAATTTACGTAGACATTGATCAGTCTGATTAAGAACGTTCCGGAATGTTATAGCTTTATTTCTGGCTTATAGACGAGCTGTCCATCTCGGTGTGTAGGGTCCCCTGTGTGATCTGGAAGATGATAGAGCCATGCACGACTTACACACACGCAGGACCAGAACAGTGACACTGATGTGACATGAGAGGGGAGGATAGCATTGAGCAAACATGAATCCTACCCACAGAACCCAGATCTACAATTAATAAAAAGAGTAAAATATGCTCCCAGATGGCACACCATAACTACATATTTTCCGAAAAAAATAAAAAGGAAATACGTGCAATCTGCTGCAAAAAATAGGGGATATCACACATGTTTTACAAGAAACAACTATGTTTTTTTCATACGTGTTTTATTACTACATGTTAGCTAGACAGTGGATCTACAATGCTTCTGCCTTAAAGGGACTCTCATGTTTGGTGTTTATTATAATTATATCTAAATGTAATGTTTTGTTGTTGGACTGGCTGAAGGGACCATTTCATTGTATTGTTAGATTTCCTGGAATCTCTTCCATATTTCTATGCCTGGTGCAAACTTAACCAGAGCTATGGTAAATTTATCATCACCATATATTTTAATTTAGGGGTCTTGAGTTCTGCCCCTCCCCTGATGTTCTTGGCTTACAACTCCCATAATTCCTTTAATGCAATAGAGGGCCAGAGAATCATGGGTGTTGTAGTTCAGAAACATCTGGGGGGGGGCAGAGTTTGACAGCCTTGTATGGTAGTATCTTTAAGGCAGGAAGCATATTGAAAGGGGAAAAAGAGCATAACATAACATGTATAGTCAGAATCTGAACATCAATTTGATATTCTATGACAGATATGGAGAACCTTGGCACCCCAGATGTTTCAGAACTACATGTCCCATGGAGTTTAGTCACAGATGAGGCTGGCTGAGCATTATAGAACATGTAGTTCAGAAATATCTCTGATGCTGAGATTCGCCACCACTGCTCTATAACCAGGACACAGCTGATGTGAATGCTGTAGGGCTGCGTAAGGGGTACAACTTCTGCCACCTTACTCGCAGGCTTCTAGGTAATCAAAGGGCAGAGGCCCAGGAGTCTGCAGACTTCACTTAAAAAATATCAAAAGCTTTCACACAGAATTTCACAATATGAAGGAGAAGAAGAATCAGCAGGTCTTGTATGAATTAAACCTTGCGATGCTGCGATATTCTCACCTGTCATCAAACACCCCCACCCCACCTGAAGCTTGCATATCATTTAGCCACCATACCTTGCTGTCTGCGTTTCTGTCGGCGCCTTATGCGACGCCTGTTCATCATGCAGGCTGCGACTGTGCTGAGAATAATGGCCAGGGTCAGGAAGCAGACTCCTCCCACCACGCCAGCCAACAGTGGCTTCTGCTGAACCTCTGGGAGCTCAGTTTGTGACGGATACACCTTCATCCCTGCGAAAGGTAATCACACAGCATAAGATCAGCAGCTGAACAACCATGACCAGCATTTCAGAGGGTAAACCTAACTGTGCTGAGCTATGCACAAGAGTTGAATAAATCCTTCATAGGCATATAAGAGGCTAGATCTGATGCACTAGGATGGTATTCAAGGGTAGCCGTAACCCTCTGGTATCGCATTGAAGGGTAGACATAACCCTCTGAGATCATATTAAAGGGTAGATGTAACCCTCTGGGATTGTATTAATTAAAGAGCAGGTGTAACCCTCTGGGATCGTATTAAAGGGTAGAGGTAACCCTCTGGGATCGTATTAATGGGTAGAGGTAACCCTCTGGGATCGTATTAATGGGTAGAGGTAACCCTCTGGGATCGTATTAATGGGTAGAGGTAACCCTCTGGGATCGTATTAATGGGTAGAGGTAACCCTCTGGGATCGTATTAATGGGTAGAGGTAACCCTCAGGGATCGTATTAATGGGTAGACGTAACCCTCAGGGATCGTATTAGGCTGGGGTCAGACGAGCGTGATTTCTACGGACTGTACGTCCGTGCAGTACGGACATCGTCAGTACGGATGACGCAGTAGTGGTCACACAGTCCGTTTTTTCACTGAAGTTATTTTTTGACGGATGTAGGAGGGGAAAATAAATTACAATGAAAAAATATTCTGTCCGTCAAAAATGCTGGACGTATAAATGCAGTCCGTCTGACCTCGCTCCATCACTCACACACAAAGCTATGCAGACGTTGTGGACGTGGCGCACTCCGCACGTCCGTTCTAGCAGTATTACGTTCTTGCCTAACCTGCGTCCGTTTGCAGCGTCCGTCATGCGTCCGCAGTTCAGTGCGGACGTACTTCATGTGTCAGGCTCCAATGGACTTACTTTCATGCTATCACGGACGTACTTTTAGGCGCAATCACGGACGTGAACACTACGCTCGTCTGACCCCAGCCTTAATGGGTAGAGGTAACCCTCTGGGATCGTATTAATGGGTAGAGGTAACCCTCAGGGATCGTATTAATGGGTAGAGGTAACCCTCAGGGATCCTATTAAAGGGTAGAGGTAACCTTCAGGGATCGTATTAATGGGTAGACGTAACCCTCAGGGATCGTATTAATGGGTAGACGTAACCTTTAGGGATCGTATTAATGGGTAGACGTAACCCTCAGGGATCGTATTAATGGGTAGAGGTAACCCTCAGGGATCGTATTAATGGGTAGACGTAACCCTCAGGGATCGTATTAATGGGTAGAGGTAACCCTCTGGGATCGTATTAATGGGTAGAGGTAACCCTCTGGGATCGTATTAATGGGTAGAGGTAACCCTCAGGGATCGTATTAATGGGTAGACGTAACCTTTAGGGATCTTATTAATGGGTAGAGGTAACCCTCAGGGATCGTATTAATGGGTAGAGGTAACCCTCAGGGATCGTATTAATGGGTAGACGTAACCCTCAGGGATCGTATTAATGGGTAGAGGTAACCCTCAGGGATCGTATTAATGGGTAGAGGTAACTCTCAGGGATCGTATTAATGGGTAGACGTAACCCTCAGGGATCGTATTAATGGGTAGAGGTGGATCATATTAATGGGTAGACCTAACCCTCTGGGATCGAGTTAAACGTCAGACGTAACCTTCTGGGATCGTATTAATGGGTACATGTAACCCTCTGGGATCATAAAGGGTTGGCATCATGCCAGCAGCAAAGTGATTGGCGTGACAGGTTTGTGACAGAGGCAGAAATAAAATTAATTAGAGGATAAAAATACTGGATACAACTGTAATATGAAAATAAAAATAATCTTATGTGTAAATATTGCTGCCTGGTTATATCAGTATATAGTTTGATTTAAATCTATCAGGATTATTCAAAGAGAATCGAAAAGTCACCACATGTAAGGTGACTTTTCGTTCTCTTAAATTCGGGCCGATTCGGCAATCCCATTTCGGCAACGCTGCGGTGTATTCAGCAAGCACCACAGGGCCGACGAAGCGCAGGGAAAAGCTGCCGCAAACCCGACGAAAAGTCACCGCGAAAACCCGGCAAATGCACGCCGAAACCCGCAAAAACTTCTGGATTAACCCGAAGACTCTGGAAAAACCCGAGCAGGAGCCGATTACAGGCAGCGCAGCCGCCGGAACAAGCCGAGACCGCAGACGAAGGGAGTGAATAAATTAAAACGTTTGCTTGAATGTTTGAAAAGTGAAACACTGTTTGCAAAGAAACTACTGAGCGAAAATGTCTGAAATTTACATCTAAAATCCAATGAATGATAATAAAAAGGGCTGTTACAGAAAAAAGAAGTAAGGTTATAATAAAACAAAATGGACTTTTTAAGAAAAGAAAAAAAAAAATCCTGAAAAATGCTTTAAATATCCTAAAAAAAATCTATAAATAAAGAGACTCTTTACTGCAGGATTTTATAATGAACGGTTTATTAGATATTGAATTAAAACGGGAATATTTTTAACATTGAAGCCTATGGGATTCTCCTGCATAAACCTGTGGAATTAAACCCCCGAATGGCAGGGCATTTTGGGAACCTTTCACTGCTGGTATTTTGTTCTCTGAATAGACGAAGCAGTGATTTTTTTTATAGGGATTTCACTGCCCTCGACCAGGCACCGTATGTGTAGGCAATTCGTCAGGATTTGGCGTATTGCCTGCTCTCTGGATAGCCGAATGGCCAAGAAAGGTAACCGAACGCTGAAAATTTGTCCAGCCATTCGGATCTCTTTGCATAACCCTGCAAGTGTTCTTCCCCTGGTGCTGCTGTAAGCTTTGTGTTTATTTGCATGCTCACACTAAGCCTCCAGATACTCCTTACTACTCATCCTGTCTGTAGGAACCCTTGCTGCTAGGAACCTTTGTGGAGTGGCCTCTGTGCCAGCACAGTGTCAGTTTTCCCATTCTCACAGTGTTATTCCTCTCCAGGTGATGGCAATCACAGGGAAGTGTTATCAAGGCATGGACCAGGTGAGTCTCCATTACCTCTGCTTATTGAAATTCTGTCTTTTAGTTAGCAGCTGGTGTTTCACAATCACAAAATCTTAGTTTATTTATTATGCATTATAATGCCAAATAACGTTTCTGGTTTACATTTTTAAAAAGAAGTACAACGTCAACGTTTGCATGTCTATTGATTTTACTGTTGCTTGCCAGCTCGGCCATATTTTCCTGGACTTTTATTACCATTTCTTGTAGAGGGGAGGACAGGGAAAAGTGCTGCCCTGCAACATGTATAATTCATATGTTGCATTGCATGGAGTAAATCAATACAAAAAATCCTTTTGATTTCTGCTTGCAGCACATGGATTCTTCTTGCTGTGGAGTGGCATTTTTCATGTGCTGGCCATCAGCATGATTAAATTATATGCATCAAGGAAATCATGGCCGACCTGGCAACCCTAATTGATAAAAATTTTATTTTAAAAGTGTGCTGACAAAAAATAACATTAACCAATAAGTAAAGGCCATACAAGGCCAAGCAGAGAAAAGCACAAATAGAGACATCAAAAAGGTATAGGTAGGGATAGATGGAGAAATAAATCCAGATGAGCACAATTTGGAGGACCAGTCCAGGGGGAGACATAAAAGGGAGAAAGAAAGGGGGTGGTGGGAATAGGGGCAGGGCGGAACTGCCCAAGAATTGTGCCATACCCGGCTCACCCCAGCAATCCACAGAAGACCGGGGGCCATGGTAGGGGCCACTGGGACGGGAGACCTGGGGCCAAGAGGACGCTCAGAGCCTAGGTAGCCGCCCTAATGGCTCACCCAAGTTACTACCCAATGTCCCGTTAAAAAAAAAAAAGGGGGACAGAGGTATGGAAAGGTCCCGAATATTCCAGGAATCGCAATCAAGGAAGGTGAAACTGTGTGATAGGGAAGGGGGTTGGGGGGGTAAAGTCAATACGGCCACGAGAAACTGCAGGTAAAGTCCATCAGAAAAAATAAGTGACATAAAGGGCGGCAAAGGGTTACTCATATAGGAAAAACAACTGAAGAAAGGGTCTAGGGAAACTCAACGATCAACCAGTGTCCCGTGGCTAATCTCCAGGCATCGGCAGCTCAGCCACAAGACCCAACTGAGACACAATAGCTTGCGCTTCATCCAAGTTTGTTGCTGTGAGGGTCTCATTAGCGGAGGATACAAGTAGGAAGCCAGAAGACCGCCATCGATAACGGACATTGTGGTGGCGAAGCAAAGTGGTGATTTCCTTGTAAGATCTACGTGCGGCCAGCATCATAAAAGGCACGTCTCGAAAGACAGTGAGGTCACTGGAGGCATAGGTGACTCGAAAAGTGGGTCCAACCGCCGTCAGAATCCGAGACTGTGTCAGCCCGTCCCGCATTCTCAGAAGAACATCTCAGAGGGCTTCTATGGGTGCAGTGGCCACCTTCCAGAGGCGTGTAGCTGACATTACCAACAGGCCTGCCAAATTCTCAGAGGTAGGATGGAGATGTGTGACTAGGCCCTCTGCATACCGTTAGAGCTCCTCACCAGAAATGCATTCAAAGATCCCCCTGAGCCGCAGGTTACACGTCTATGTCTGGACTCCAGGGCCATCACCGCTGACCCAAGTCGCACAACCTGGCGTTGGAGGTCTGCCACACGAGCATCCGTTGCCGCCTGCGACTTCTCTGCCTCTAAAGCCTGGGTATCAACCACCTCGATCCTGAAGGGTCTCCACGTAGAACAGACCTCTTGCAAGTCTCGCCGCCAAAGGCTATGGAACTCCTCCATAACCCGTCTGAGTGCCACCTCCGTCAACGGTTGTGCAGCGCTCTGCAGCTGTACCTCATCCTGAGTCGCGGCTGGGGGAGTAGATGCAGTGTGTGAGGAATCCTCAGGGGGCTCCAAGCAGGTGAGTACCTCATCTTGCCGGCATTTCTCCCCACAAGTCCGATTTATGCCCAGCAACTGCCTGATATCCGGGATACGAGGGCCCCCGTCTTCCACCTCCTTCTTGCTCTTCTTCCCCATTACCACCGGGACTGAGACGCCTGTGAAAGCCGCGGTCGTATTAGGCCTTAAGATGGCCACCGGCAGGAGCAGGCCGCAGGAGGGAGAAAGCACACTCCGAACCTTACTGGGTGCAGCTGTTACCTCAGAACCGCGCCTGTGGGATCTCGGGGCCACAAACAGTCCTTCCGAGGAGAGGGTGCCACGTAGCTGTAGCAGGGAGGGTATAAATATCGGGAATGCGGTCAAGCAGGGCAGAGCTCTGGGAAATAGCGACCGCTCTCCTCGAGGTCCAGACACGCCCCTCGATAAATTAAATTAGGTTTTATACTCAATTTTATTTTCTGTTATAAAATTCTGTTTGTCCTTCCTTTTTTTGCTTTCTGTATCTGATTTCCTTGAAAATAAACTTCATATTCTTAAAAAAAAATATGCAGGTAATACCTGTGTCTGCTGTATGCATTGACCTATACGTATACACAGAATTTAATTTTTATTTCCTTTCATTGCAACAGTGTTTCTGCCTCACATGTTTTTGTTCTAGGATCTCACAGGTGAATAGCCCAGTGACCATAATAATAGTTGATATGGTAGGGTTACCAGGTTGGCCATGTTTACTGGACACATTACTATTTCATGCAGAGGGAGAGCACAGGGAAAAGTGATGCCCTGCACATGTATAATTCATATGCTGCAGGAAGGAAATCAAGGCAGGTCACCTGGGATTCCTTTTTTGAATTCTTACCTGTATCGTGTATACAATATGCTATGCACTGAATTGTAAAAAGAACCTTAAAAGGAACACTCCACTCAAAAATCCCCCCCTTTTTTTATCTTAATCTATCCCTATTCCCTTAATAAATCGTTAGGGTTTTTTTTTGTTTTTTTTGTGTAACTGTAATACTTACCCTAAAATCCACTTGTCTCCAGCGGTGTCTTTTTTTTTTTTTAATACTCCCCTCCCTCCTCTTCCACTCCCGTCCTTCTTGCCTCTTCTTGCCTTCTGGTTTACGTGAGAAGCGCGCATGCGCGCCTCTCACGTAAGCCAGCCAATCGGCAGGCTTCCTCCCGGCTCCCTCTGAGGATAAGTGTTGCGCGCAAGAGGATGCGCGCAACACTAACCCTCAGCCGCTGCCGCCAGCTACTGCGGCGAGTTGGAAACGTCATCGCGCTGAAAGCGCGATGACGTCTCCTACTCGGCAATAGTCGGCAGAAGCAGGAAATATGAATCCCGCTCTGCTAAACTCCTCCGCCTCTCTCAGCTGAACTGCTGAGCGGAGGGAGGGAGGACAGAGGGTGGCATACTCCGGGCATCATGACCACCTAAAAAAGCTTAGGTGGTCATGTTGCCTAGAGTATCCCTTTAAGGCAGGGGCCACACGAGTGCGGAAGGAACATCCGTGAGAATGGAGGTTCTTTCCACGCGGACACCCATGTGGCCACCTTGCTGTGTGCACATTAGTGCGTTCAGCTCTACAAACCTCATGCCTCTTATGAGGGATCGAGCTTTGTACACCCGTCTGACATCCGGGGTAGCGGCTCAATGGAGAGGAAATCAGCACACCTTTGTAAAGTGCATTACTAGTACATATGTTACATTGTGTGGTCCGCCCAGCTGAGACTTCCTATCGCTACGGCGGACGCTGGGAGGTAGGGTCTCTACGTATGCACTTGGTGCTCTCGTGTGGCCCCAGCCTTAAAGTTGATATAGAGGGATTAGTTACAAAGTTCCGGTGTTGCAAATCCTGGCAATAATCACTGGTAATGCATCGTTGACTAAAAACAGTGGTTCACAAAACTGAAACGTAAAGAACGGGAGGAGGAACTGCACTGTGAAGCTTCTTCTGTTGCTCTATATATATTTTAGTTTTGTGAAAAGCCGGCGTTTGCCAGCGCTGCATTAACAGCAATTTCCATCGGCATGTGGAACACTGGCACTTTGTAAATAATCCTTAAAAAAAAAAGCCATTAACACCTCCACTACCAAGTGAATTAAAAAAAAAAAAAACATTGTCAGGAATCTGTTTTTTCTAGAAAATAATTTTTAATTAATTGTACAGTAAGAAATATTTGGGAACATTCCCACTGTTATATTGTTATAATCTATTTGGCAGGAAGATGGCACCATCTACTGGCCCCAAGGAGTTACTTCAATTACAACTGCTGTTTCCGGGTCTTGTATTATCCAGGTGGGGAGATATCAGACCCGTTCTCAGCTGATTTTCAACAGTTTTAGCACCTTGGTCATCACGCCCATGATGCTAAAACATATTAGGTGCATGTTCTGGGACCCAAACGCAAATTAAATTTGTTCACATGCTTTTTCCATTAAAGTTTGCTGCCGTAAAGCCACGGTTCTTTCAATAAGTGAATGACCCCTACCCAAAGATCAGTAGTATGTCCCCGTGTATATGTGGGGGCATTATAGCGCAGTGCTGGGTACAGTGATCTTTACTTATTATTTGCCCCCCTAGTGCACTCACCTGCAGTGGAGATGTTCACAGAGTTACTGGGGTCACTGATGTAATCTCCAGCAAACGCCACAAGGCGGAACTCATACATCGCATCCTAAAAGAGAGAGGCGTTTCGTAATAATGCTAAATAATGCAAACTCCCTCCCCCCCCCCCATGACCACAGTAAATGATTCTTTCCAGAGCGGCGCCAGCCACGCTAACTGGAAGTGAAATGTGTAATTATGTCAATCAATAAGGACACTGCGTCTCAGAACCGGGAATGAAATCAGGCCATGCTTCACCAATCCCAGGAGGAAAAAAAGCATAACGGATTCAGTGGGCGACAGACACCGATAAGGAAACCAGCCAGCCGCCTGTCCATTTTGTTATATCGATACAGGATTATTATTACTGCTGGTAAATCACAATACACAGACGGATATACAGAGGCCTCTGGGGTGCATCGCTTACAAGTTGCCAAACGTTTCATCCTATTGACAACATGTCCTGTCTAACCCCTCAATAAGCAGGAGAGCCTCCATTTATACATATTGCATAGTAATATAGCAAAAAAAAAATTGTATAAACCAAACATTACTACTAGATACAGTTACAAGTTTTTATAGAGCGCCAACAAGTACCGTATCGCTGTACAATTGAAGGCAGAATAACAAATCTACATACAGGTTCAACATACAGCATAGTAGGATAGAGGACCCTGCTCAGGAGCTTACAAGCCTGACCACACAGACAGTCTTACTGTGGAGGCTGTATGAAGTATGGTAGGCTGGGCTTTTCCAGGCTGTCGTGCAGTATGGTAGGCTGGGATTTTACAGGCTGTCGTGCAGTATGGTAGTCTTGGGTTTAGAAATTGTCGAGCAGTATGGTAGTCTTGGGTTTAGAAGTTGTTGTGCAGTATGGTAGTCTTGGGTTTAGAAGTTGTTGTGCAGTATGGTAGGCTTGGGTTTAGATGTTGTTGTGCAGTATGGTAGGCTTGGGTTTAGAAATTGTTGTGCAGTATGGTAGGCATGGGTTTAGATGTTGTTGTGCAGTATGGTAGGCTTGGGTTTAGATGTTGTTGTGCAGTATGGTAGGCTTGGGTTTAGAAATTGTTGTGCAGTATGGTAGGCTTGGGTTTAGAAGTTGTGCAGTATGGTAGGCTTGGGTTTAGAAATTGTTGTGCAGTATGGTAGGCTTGGGTTTAGAAATTGTTGTGCAGTATGGTAGGCTTGGGTTTAGAAGTTGTGCAGTATGGTAGGCTTGGGTTTAGAAATTGTTGTGCAGTATGGTAGGCTTGGGTTTAGAAATTGTTGTGCAGTATGGTAGGCATGGGTTTAGATGTTGTTGTGCAGTATGGTAGGCTTGGGTTTAGAAATTGTTGTGCAGTATGGTAGGCTTGGGTTTAGAAGTTGTGCAGTATGGTAGGCTTGGGTTTAGAAATTGTTGTGCAGTATGGTAGGCTTGGGTTTAGAAGTTGTGCAGTATGGTAGGCTTGGGTTTAGAAGTTGTGCAGTATGGTAGGCTTGGGTTTAGAAGTTGTGCAGTATGGTAGGCTTGGGTTTAGAAGTTGTGCAGTATGGTAGGCTTGGGTTTAGAAGTTGTGCAGTATGGTAGGCTTGGGTTTAGAAGTTGTGCAGTATGGTAGGCTTGGGTTTAGAAGTTGTGCAGTATGGTAGGCTTGGGTTTAGATGTCGTTGTGCAGTATGCTAGGCTTGGGTCTAGATGTTGTTGTGCAGTATGGTAGGCTTGGGATTTCCAGGCTGTCATTTTGTATGGTAGGTTTGGGATTAGAAGCTGTTGTACAGTATGGTAGGCTTGGATTTACCAATTTTATACACAGTTTATCACTTGGCTAATGGCTAGAAATCTGCCTCACCTTAACCAGTCCAGGAACAAGCAGCTGTGTCTGAGATGTAGGAATAGATTCATCCAGTAATTCCCATGCTCCCTCGTCCCGCCTGCCCTCCAAGCCGTACCCGCGGAGGGGCAGGGATGAGCGCTGAGGCGGCGTCCACTGAAGCAGCACACCATGTGCCGACTCATTGGCAAACAGGTAACGTGGAGGGGACAAAATATCTTGTGGGTCTGTGGTGGGGATAGGAGGGGGTAAGGTAGTTGGAGGGGAACCTGAGAGAGGCCAAAAGTATGGGTTAGTCAGGAGGCAGAACAGCAAGAAAGGAAGGAAGAGAAAAATGGAAATATTCTAATATTCTGGCAAAATGTGGATCTACCGCTGGTCTCCCTCAATGCTCCTCTGACGAGGTCAGCAACCCAGGTGGGACAAGGACCTACAGTAAATCTGAGAGGCATTCATCCAAATGCACGTCCATAGTGACCTCATGTATGGGTAGTCCGGGGGGGGGTCACATGATGGCTGCTGGTCTGAGTGGGTCAGGCATGGTCTTTGACGTTCCCTCTAAGCCAGGACTGTGAAACTCCAGGTTCCCAGATGTTTCTCTGGCTGTCTACTGCATTGAATTCTGGGTATCACAGGCATCAACATCTGGGGGGCCGGAGTTTGGCAGCCCAGTTCTAAGCATTCTGCAAGAACACTGGTCCTGGGAACTGCGGTGGAAGTACAGCCCTACTGACAGAAAACCAGTCTGAGAATCTTTCAAAGGACTTCCTTTTGGTGGGAAAAGGGTTAAACTTCCTAATACATGGCACCAACACGCAGTACAGCTATTGATGTTCTGAAAGCTAAATGAAACGAGGCCTAGATTTCGTGGTGATGCTCAGTTTGGGAAGAGGGGTTTAAAGGAAACATGATAAGATGTTAGTTGGGGTGGGGGGTGAAAGGTGGGGAGAATAGAGGATTTGAGGGGCACGACAAGGCAAGGAAAAGAGAGGAGAAAGGCAGGATGGCGGGTATTTAGGAAAGGGATCCATGATATTCCTGTGTACTTACTGAGAGGCGAGGCAGACACTATATCGCTAAACGGGCCGCTGCCCAGCTTGTTTTGGGACAGGATGCTAAACTGATACACTGTATCTGTCTGGAGATTCTGTATCAGCAAATGGTTGGCATCGGCGGGCACTGGGAGGGACAGCCATTCATGGTGTCCCCGCGTCATACTCTTCACCCTACGAGGAAAGCACAGCCGTGAAGGATGGAGAAGGAGAACAATACACCGGCGATCCTAAACCATATAAAAAAACACAAACCATAATATCTACATCAGGATCAGAAAAACGCTAGGCTGGACCTCTCACCCAAAAAAAAGAGAAACGGCAAAGGTAAATATTGCAGATAAAAGGGCAAAATCACCTCGTTTGGTAGAAAAATTCAGCCGTTTGTAATGTTTACCAAAACCTAAACCTGTATTGATTAAAAGGCACAATCATTGGAAATAATTGTTACTCAGTCAAGCACCAGCATTTTAAGAAAACCATCAGAAAGCAGAAGGTCCGGTACATGCTGGGAAATAATTATATTTTGAGCACAAAAGAGACAAACAAAATGCACTTTTGAGACCAGTAAACTCATGGTTGTTTTTTTTTTGTAGGTGAAAGGTCAGCTTTGGTTTCCTTTTTTTAGAGGAGCATAGACCCGGAGGAGCCGAGCTCGAGGGATAATCTACAAGCGGGTCTGTTAGTATGTTATGCAGAAATACTCCATCGCTCACAGGTTGGACAGCAGGAGCAGCAGAGATATAAAGTGTTTGTTGCTGCGCTTCAGAAGTTGTAGGATGCACTTGTGTGTCCATTCATGGTCCTGCATGCAGCCATCACAGAGGAAGAAGCCGCAAGCCTCAGGTGAGCTTCCTTTTAATCGAGCTAAGCTTGTCTACTGCATTTGTTTTTGTGGATGAATGTTTGCCTTCATGCAATGGCTTCCAATTCTGATCCTCAGGTCCTCAGGCAAGGTTTGCAGGATATGTGAAGCACAGCACAAGCTATATAATTTGCTGCTCAGTGATTGCAGGATTCAGTCTTCATTTCCCCCAAAATAATCCTTAAAATCTGGCCTGTTGGAGGGACCTGACAACCCACCATACTGTCCAGAAGGGTAAGGCTGGGTTCACACCTAAGCTCCTGCGCGCTGTAAAACGCTCAAACAGTGAAATCCCATGATTCCCTATGTGGGCATATCACACCTGGCCGACGCAAAAAGAAGTCCGGGAGCTTCTTTTCGGCATATAGCCGCGCGTTCGCGGCCATATCATAGCCGCGAACGCGCTGCAACGCACGTTCGCTTGTATGCGCGTAAAAAAAACACGCGCATTGCGCGACGCTGCGCTACGCTGTGGTGTGAACCCAGCCTAACCGGGGTTGCACAGAGCCGCTGCGTTGATATTTACCTGCCAGGTGGGAGCAGGAGAGATGGCCCACCAGCCACATTGTTTTCTGTCAGATAATCGGAGGGCCGAGATGTTGGCAATGCAGCCAGAGCATCGCTTCTCTAAGAACGTGTGTCCCCAGCAGGCAATATCAGGTGGAAAAATGAGGAGCGGGCACTGGAGGGGCTGAGCAAGATGGTACCACCCTCAGACCCATAGAAATGACCGTGCTCTGCTTCTAGGAGTGACAGGCTCCTTTTACAGGACTCCTTTTTCTGTGCAGTTAACACTAATTCTTTATTTGTTACTGTGTGTATCCTATAAATTAAGTTTTAATTAACTCTGCATATCAATCCTGGCCGCCCTTTCTGGGTGATGGTGTCTGATTTGCATATGGTGGATCGTCCTCTGTAATGACATCATTGAGCTAAACCCCTGTGATACCTGAACGGGGTCTCACCGAAGGGCAGGACACTTACGCTGTTGCTGTTCTCCGTGCTCTCATACACCCTTGTTTTGCTCAATATAAATGAAGTTTATTCACTGAGATCTGTTCACTAAACTCTGAGTCCCTGCCGACAAGTGCAACTTGTAAGGTGTAATCAAGAGATGAACAAGACGGCTACTGGCAGAATGAAACGTTGGCCAATACTCCAGATTTAACTGAGCCAATACTAACAAGTGCAACTCTGTTACAGGCGAATGGAATACGTTAGATTTTATATTATCAAAGCTGTGCCCTGATTGGCTGGTGAGTTCAGCCACTCCCAATCCAGCTACCTTCAAATCTTCGCAATTTGTCGAATACTGTTGTGCAGGAACGAATAAACCAATTACAGCTCGTGTCTGCTATAAATCGCAGATTTCCTGGACCCATGCATGCGCACATAGACGGGATCCAGGACTTTTAGATACATATCTGGACCTCTGAATGTGCAGAGTCCTCTTCCACATTTTTGCAGCATATATAGCAGGGATCTCAAACTCTGGCCAGCAGATGTTGAAGGCTCACAATTCTTTGAGTGCAATAGATGGGCAGAGAATCATGGGAGCTGTAGTTCAGGAAAATCTGGGGGCCAGAGTTTGATGTCACTGCTTTATAGTATCTAGTCTCTGGAGAACATTTATTGCCCTGGATAGAGAGGGTGGCAAGACATCATGGTGTGTTTTCAGGATGCCCCGTGTGGTATTTAGGCTAGGGTCAGACGAGCGTGATTTCTACGGACTGGACGTCCATGCAAACGGACGTACGTCAGTATGGAAGACGCAGTAGTGGCCACACAGTCCGTTTATTCACTGACGTATATTTTGACGGATGTAGGAGAGAAAATAAAATAAAAAGCAAAACCATTTTGTTCGTGAAAAATGCTGGACGTATAAATGCAGTCCGTCTGACCACGTTCCATCACTCACAAAGCTATGCAGACGTTGCGGACGCAGCGCACTTTGTGCGGCCGTTCTAGGGGTTGTACGTTCTTGCCTGCCTTGCGTCCGAGGGCCGCTGCCGTTGTGCGTCCGCAGTTCAGTGCGGACGTACTTTGTGTAACAGGCTCCGATGGGCTTTCTGTCATGCTATCACGGACGTACTTTTAGGCGCAATCACGGACGTGAACACTACGCTCGTCTGACCCCAGGTTTAAATTCACAGAATATCGCGTGACGAGTACGAAGGAGCCCAGCAGTCTAACCTGTAAAAGCAATGTTTAGGCTCATGCAACCGCCTTTTTCAAGCTCTGTACTTGAAGAAGGCTGCATCAGCTGAAACTTTGCTGCTGGCCCAATATAGTGGTATTTTTACTGATTGGGGTGCTAGGTTCCCTTTATCTTCTGTTTGTCTGGCCTCTTCATGGCTCGGAGGCTCCCATCTGACCCCGAACTGGTTAAACTTGCGAGCGTACAACCCTTCACTTGTTTATTGAGCTTGGAGTACACTCGCAGCAGTTGGAGAGTTAGTAAGGGAAGGTTAGTAGGGAGACTCACAGTGGGGCATACCAGACGCTGAACCGCTGGAAGTATCCTCCATCGTATCCGGGTGCCCAGGACACGTTCACAGCAGACACAAACGCCTGAGCGGACACCTTGCTCACTGCATGGGGGCTCGTACCTGTGAAGGAATCAAAGTCATCAGCGAGGAGGTACAGAGCTATGTATGCTTGCAGAGGTGGCCTTAGGCACGGAACAAATGTGAGGCTTTTTTTGTAATACCAAAAAATACACCTGTAAGCCAATACATCTGATTAATACTCCCTTTACTCTCCTTCCATGCATGTGAATGTAGATGTTCATTTTTATGGAATATCACAGGAATGCCATCTGCATACTGACATTACAAAAAGTTTCAACCATGCGAGGCCCCAGGTGACAGCCTGTTTTGCATTATTATATAGCCGCCTCTGTATGAATGGTCAGGATGGGATTAAAGGCACATTACCACCATAGGCGTGCGCAGGGGGTGTACCTATTGTGCCCAGGCACACCCTATTGTTGGGTGAAGAGGTCCTCTTTCACCTCCTACATTAACATTTTAGATGTCCCTTATTTGGTTGATGATGACGAGCATAAAAACTGACTATCTCTGATCATAGACTTGTTATTACTAATGAAAAATGTGTATTTTGAGCAAAATCTTCTAAATCTAAGTTTTAAATTAATACATGTTCTATTTGTGCACACCCTAATGTAACCGGCTGATGCAACATTTACCAAACTCTTGTGGCAAGTCTCACTTTACAGCTGTGGTTTAGGATAAAGTGGTTGGGAGGGTATGTGTAGACAAGGCTGAAGGGGATCTATTGTGTTGTCTGTGCTACAAGTGATGGGTTATCAACACTTGAAACTACGCCCCTGTATATCCTTTGCATACATGTCACACAATGCAATCCCTAGGAGTCGATGATTTGGAGGTCTCACCCATTCACTCCATTCTATGGCCAAAGCCACACAGTGAGGAGCAAGTGATGGAAAGATACAAAGTATCACACAATGGATGCACCCAGTGACACATATAGAGGAAAATATCACACAATGGATGCGCCCAGTGACGCATATAGAGGAAAATATCACACAATGGATGCACCCAGTGACGCATATAGAGGAGAATATCACACAATGGATGCACCCAGTGACACATATCACTAATATCACTAATCTGAGGAAAATATCACACAATGGATGCACCCAGTGACACATATAGAGGAAAATATCACACAATGGATGCGCCCAGTGACACATATAGAGGGAAATATCACACAATGGATGCACCCAGTGACCCATATAGAGGAAGATATCACACAATGGATGCTCCCAGTGACATATATAGAGGAAATATCACACAATGGATGCACCCAGTGACACATATAGAGGGAAATCTTTTCTAAACATACAAGAGAAAAACAAACACATGTAAGATATCAGCAATATAAATAAACACAGTAAGGACATGTCATTATTTGGTAGTGGCCCATTAAAGGGAATACATTTTTTTCTTACACCATAATTTAAGTTATATCCGCAAGAATGACACTTCAAACTAGTAGCCAAGCAAAGGGATATGTGTTGACTTCTGTAGGCCTCAGAGTAATATACGCTGGTGACCACCTCGCACAGTGGAATCGATCATCTCCTAACGAATATCTCACCCAGAACATAAACGGCGGTTTGCGCGCCAATGCTAGCCACGTTGTTGGCTGCGCTGCATTCCCATGTTCCATGGTCGTCCTTGGTGAGCGGTCTGAAAACCAGGCTGCTGTTTCCGTCCATCTGAGCGGCGCTTCTTCCCGGAGTCCCCAGCTGTGAATGCAAAGTGGCACGAATGTGAAAGAAACCACAAGAAAACCCCTCCTGGCGCAGGGCTCAATCCCAGCGACCCTGTCAGGGGTCAAGTCAAGCAGGAACGAATGGAAACACAGTTCTTGCACTTTTTTGTCAGAATAAATATCATATTTTATATTAATAAGGAAACTAATTATTGGAACCGAATAAAAACATCTGAATGTGTGAGCCAAAAGGAAACCCGTTCCTCCTAATTATAGTAAGGATGCCTTAAAACCCGGCTTAGCTTTATGTTTAAAGGGACGCTCTGCTCATCGTCACCACTTTATAGTTATAAAGAGGTCAGGATGCGAGGAGTGCCCCCTTCTTACCCCCCAGCTGCCCTAATCTGGAGAATGTTTCCTCCAACCCACCCCAGTGTTGCCAGAAGCCCGGATTTTGAATTTCCCGGCTGCTGGTCACCAGGTTGGTCACTAGTGATGTCACACACAGAGCGGCCGACGTCACCTTCTGAGACCAATCTCTGTAGCGTGCGTTCTCAGATCTGTGCATGCGCGTCCAGCTCCGACCCATCGCTCTGCGCAGGCGCTACGGAAATTGTGTATGTAACGTGCACAGGTCCCATAGCGCTGTGCAATTTGCGGTTCCTATACTACACAAGTTGTATAGGAGTGCAAATTGCACTGAAAAGCTGCAGGGACTTCCAGGATCAGGAGTTCCTGAGCCAAAGAGGAGCAGCAGCGCCCTGCGAGGGGGGAAAAGGTGAATAAAATCACCTGACATGTTAATAAATAATTGGGCAGAGGCTGTCAGCAGGATCTGCCCAATTTATTTAAAGGGGGGAAAAAAGGAAATTCTATTTTTTCATTAAAGTGTCCTTTTAGGCTAAGGTCAGACGAAAGCATTTTTAACGTGCGTTTAACCGCACTAAATCACGGCCGTGCTAGCAGCAAATGACGTCCAATGCCGGGCAGCATATGAAGAACGGCCGCACAAAAGTGCGGCCGCGCAACGCAAGTGGCAAACGAACGCATTTTTTCGAGAACGTCAAACCGCTAGTACTGACGTACAGAGTGCGCTGCGTCCGCATAGCGGCGTGTTTGCGTGATTGGGAGACGTCAGACGCTGCACACGTCCGGCCAACATAACGTCCAGACGCAAAAAGGGTTTTATTGATGCTCTGTACAAAATCACGGACGAAAATGCGCATCGTATGACCGCTATCGCGTATTCCGTGAAAAAATACGTCCATTCGTTCGAACGCACTTTTTCACGGACAACGCGAAAAATGTGTTAGTCTGACCCTAGCCTTAATCATTGATATAAAAGTTGCATGTGGGGTTGTGGTTTACTGCAACATGTCAATGGTTACTTGAGAGGCAGAAATCTTGGAGAGTTCCTGTAGTTTGTATTTTTAGATCTAGATCTTTGTTTTTCCTGTTATGACATTTAAGGTTTCTGTATGAATGGGCTATAAGATGTCACTTTATTCTGTGCACTCACCTTGGCCCAGCTGATGACAGGCGTTGGGTCTCCTGTAGCCGCACAGGGAATAATCAGCTCTCTCCCAACATCCTGAAAGTATTCCTCCTTAGGGAGAATCCAGAATACTGGAGGATCCTGTGTCCGGGAGATAGGAAAGGACATTGCATGCCTCATTGGAGGGGGAATAATACGGGAGCTTAGTGCCAAAGCATGGAGCTGTGGCACCAGGAAGCTATAAGGAATTCTTAATTTGAACCAAATTACAAGACTACCAGGACAGTAGAGCGTACCTTCAGGGTGACCTGTGTGGGTGCGGATACCCCGGATGTCCCGTAGCTGTTGTAAGGGGTACAAGTGTAGGTACCAAGAGCGTCATCATTACCGGTGGTCACCACAAGGGAGCCATCCTCCTCCAAGTACCATCTGGGGAACTAAAAAAAAAACAAAAGAACTTTCACAGTGAAGGAAAATGTCCGTTACAACTTTCATGAAGTTCTACATATCTGGAAAACAAATACTTTGCAAGAAATGCCAATTCCTACAGCACTACATTTTCCATGAAGCCTAGCCAGGAATAAACTGTCAGAGCATCATGGGACATATAGTTTCAAAACATCTGGGGTGTTGAGATTCATCCTCACTGTGCTACAACATTGTCCCAGGAAGAGTTCAGTCTATTAGAGAAGGGGCTCCTGAGAGATGCCCGTCCCTGACTTAAATATCTGGTAACAATCTTTCTTTCAATACGTTGGATACATGTTTTAAAACCACAAACACTGAGTATCATTCTATGTGAAGGGACACGTGGTACCTTCTCCAGTTCCAGAGGGACGCCATCTTTTGTCCAGTTGACGTACAGTAAGGGCGGGTTGGCTCGGACGGGGCACCTAATCGTCCCTCGCATCCCGATTGGCAAGAAGGTCTCAGGTGGCATGTCTGTCACATAGGCAGAATCTGGAGAGGAAACAGGACCAGGGAGTGAGACACCCTTACTCAGAGGATTACGGCTGTGAAACCTAAAGAGGATCTGACAACACGTCCAGGGACAAGAAAAGCCTGCTTCATGGAATATGAATGTCTATTTGCTGATAATAATACACCAAACCATGACTACTCTCTGAAAAGGAACAGAAAAGGGTATATTTATTACCTTATGGAGTTATTCATCAAGAGCTGCTGTGGCAGCGATGTTCCCCGTAGTTACTAACAGTGGTAAGAATCAACGTTGTAGCAACTACGGTGGACATGGGCTACCCAGAGAAGCAAAACTCAACACCGGCAGGCGAAGCCGCTGCAAACAACACTAATCACGTGGTACCACAATTATTCTAATTTAAAATAAGTAAGCTGCAGCTTTTCTCCATTCAGTGTGGTTCTGCCATCATTTGAAACACCGGGGTATACACTGCGGCGATTTTTAAAGTGACAATCTCCATTGAACTCTGACAGAGACTACACTGAACAACTTCAACTGAAACAACTGTGAAATGTACACCGAATAGCTTCAGCGGAAATTGGTGAGAAGAACTACGGTGGCAGCTCTAAAATTGAGAATTTATCATAAATGGTTGACCGAGGGCCGCCAAACTGAATCCACTGTTCTTTCAATAAATGAACAGAGGTTTGTGGATAAGTCCGTTTTTTTTGTTAACTTTTTGTGTCAGGGCCGCTGGCCCGTCGGCGCCTGGTGCGGCTGCCTCCCTCGGTTCCCGGCGCTTTTGCCCGGGTCCCGGTGAGGCAGTCTGCGCCCGCGTCCGGCAGTACCGTGCGGGCCAGGGGCTTACCTTGTGGTGCTCCGGGGTCCCGGGTGGCTTAGGTGCAGGCTCCTTCGCGGGCGACGTTGCCGCCGCCGAGCGGCGGTCCCCGCCGCAGCACTAGGCTTCAGGCCTTGCCTGACAGGGTGTGCACACATGGTTGGGCTCCAACTAGATGGCGCCCGAGGTGTGGCTCGCATTAATGACATCATGGGGTACCCGATTGGACCAGAGGGAGATACAGGGTTTAAAAGGCCAGAATGCCATTACAGCCTCGCTCCAGTATTGAGATAGTTCTCCTTTCGCCTAGTTCTGAGCCTTGCAGTTTTCCTGTATTGAACCAACCTTATGACCACAAATCTTGGTTTACAGCCTGAACCCTTCTTGCTCCGTGCCTTACTACGACGTCCCTTGAGTTGTCCACCATTATCTGAGGGGAATACCTGACATTTTGTGATGACCTGAAGCTTTTGCCACAAGTAAATGTGTTAATGTGCACGGGTATTTTGCAGATAGGAGTAGCGATCAGACATGTGCTTCTTCATCCCAATTGATTTTTGGATGAAATATTAGCATTTCAGGATTACCCAAAATTCTGAATCAACAAAATGCCACATTGACTGAAAAATGAATTTGAATTGATATGCAGATTTTCAATTTGAACTGATAAAATATGCATCGTTTTGTCCAATTCTAGTCCTAAACCTAACACTATAATCCTGACAGTAACCATAACACAAGCAGTATGTGTAATCCTAACAGCAATCAACACAAACATTAACTGTAACTAACAAAAGCAGTAACTGTAACCCTAACACAAGCAGTATGTGTAATCCTAACAGTAACCGTAACACAAGCAGTTACTGTAATCCTAACAGCAATCAACACAAACATTAACTGTAATCCTAACTGTTATCCTACACAAATCCTAACAGTAACCGTAACACAAGCAGTAATAGTAACCGTAACACAAGCAGTAACTGTAACCCTAACACAAGCATTAACTGTAATCCAAACAGTAACCGTAACACAAACAGTAACTGTAAATGCCTGTTACAGGAGAAAAGCTAATCCGCGGCGCTCGCTAGCTCTAGTTTCCTGGAGCAAGGAAGATGCAGGATTTACTGATTACAAATCATAGGTTACATACGCAGCACAGTGAGGTAGGCGGAAGCAGAGGGCGATTTCCACATCCCGTTGCTTGGAATACAGGTGTATTTCCCCGCATCCTCTGGAGTGACTTGTTGGAGCAGCAAACTCCCATCCACCAGGATCCGAACCCTGGACTGGAGGCCACTGTAAAAAAACAGGAAGAGGGGGGACACTATAAATGGTGTGGATATAACTTAGCCCACCTAAACGTACACCAGTCTCTTTTCCTGTGAAACCTGGACACAAATTGCAGCACAGCAACCCGTTTCACGGTAGTATGGAAAGTGATTGCTGATGGCTTTATGTATCTACCTGAGGAGGTAAACGTTGTTATTCCACTGGAACCAGCTGTAGGTAAGGTTAGCAGGGTAAGCCTCAGCCTGGCAGGTTAGGAAGGCATCCTGGGAGACATTAACAGTCATGTTTTCAGGTGGGATGACAATGGTTGGGGGGCCTGGACAAAATGAAACAAAAGGACAAAAAATTTTACAAAATAAGAATCCAGTTAATATTTTCAAGACCTTTGTCGTAAATCATAACATGTACTTTACAGAATCATCAGGTTTTTTTTTGTCTGTTTTCTAACCTAGATTGTAATTTGAGTTGTTAAGTATGGTGTGTGTGCAGGGCTGGTGCTCACACTAGGCCACCGCTTAGGGCGCACTGCCGTCTAGGGGTGCAGCCGGCCCCAACCTGGGTTCCATTATTGTACCCGTTCCTCATTGTTCGGCTCGTGTAGCCATCAGTGCCAGCTCACAAAGCCGACTTGGTCGGCTCGCGGAACTCCACGAGCGGTGCAGAAGGTGGGCGACTTATGGTGAAGTGCAATCGCCAACAGATGACACATGGGCACCACCAAAGTCAGATTTAAAAAAAGAGGCAGAAGAACGAAAGAGGCAGAGGAAGGAAGAGGCGAAAAAAACAGGCACAAAAGAATGAAAGAGGCACAAAAGAATGAAAGAGGCACAGAAGAATGAAAGAAAGAGGCACAGAGGAAAGAAAGAGGCGCAGAGGGAAGAAGAAAGAAAGAGGCACAGAAGAATGAAAGAACCACAGAAGAATGAAAGAAAGAGGCACAGAGGGAAGAGGAAAGAAAGGCACAGAAGAAAGAAAGGCACAGAAGAATGAAAGGCACTGAAGAATGAAAGAAAGGCACAGAAGAATGAAAGAAAGACACAGAAGAATGAAAGAAAGACACAGAAGAATGAAAGAAAGACAGAAGAATGAAAGAAAGACACAGAAGGATGAAAGAAAGGCACTGAAGAAGGAAAGAAAGGCACAGAAGAATGAAAGAAAGAGGCACAGAGGCAAAGAGGAAAGAAAGGCACAGAAGAATGAAAGAAAGAGACACAGAGGGAAGAGGAAGGGAAGAGGAAAGAAAAGGCACGAAAGAAAGAGGCACAGAGGGAAGAAGAAAGAAAGAGGTACAGAAGAATGAAAGAAAGGCACAGAAGAACGAAAGACAGAGGTACAGAAGAATGAAAGAAAGAACCACAGAAGAATGAAAGAAAGAGGCACAGAGGGAAGAGGAAAGAAAGGCACAGAAGAATGAAAGGCACAGAAGAATGAAAGAAAGAGGCACGGAGGGAAGAGGAAAGAAAGAGGCACAGAAGAATGAAAGAAAGGAAGAGGAAGGAAAGAAAGAAAGAAGCACATAGGAAAGAGGCACAGAGGGAAGAGGAGGAAAGAAAGAAAGAGGCACAGAGGGAAGAGGAAAGAAAGAAGCACGGAGGAAAGAGGCACAGAGGGAAGAGGAAAGAAAGAGGCACAGACCGACCCAGGCCCGAACAGCAGTGGGGTAAAATGGGCACCGAAAGACCATGTGTGGCCCCCGTGCACGGTGTGTGTATGTCCCCCTTCACCGCAGCGTGCTTGTGTCCCCCCGTGCGTGTCCTCCCCCAGGCGCACAGTATGTATGTCCCCCCCCCCCCCACATTTCAACAGTTAACAATTTTTTCTGGGGGAGCAAGTAGCTGGTCTTGCCTAGTGTGTAAAATAGTCTAGCGATATATGATTATAATCACTGGCGTGCACAGCTTGTTATACTATGCACACCATGCAATTATAAAATTTTGCAAAAATTCACATTATTTTTATTAGAAATAACAAGCCTGTAATCGGAGAAACGGTCAGATTTTATGTTATTCATCATGAACCAGATAACCACATTAAAATATCAGCATAGGAGGTGAAAGAGGACCTCATTCTTTACCCACTATTAAGGTGTGCCTGGGCCCCCTGCACACGCCTAGGATTATAATATGTATTTCGCATTGGATTTCTAGGGCAGGATTGCCATATGCTGCAGTCTGATGAGTAATCCTGTATCTACACGATGCAGAGTGTGTCCCGTATACAGACAGCAGATCTCCATGCCCACCAGTTATGTTACCTTGGACTAGCACGCGACTGGTATGCATAACCTCCCCTTCTTCACTGGCGGCGTGGCACGTATACATTCCCGCATTGACTCGCTCCACACCAACGATTCGCAGGGATCCATTATTCACCTGTGGGAGTTGAGCAGTCACAGACAGGTTTCATGCCACATGGGTATTGTGAGACAGTATGCATACTACCTAATTATTATTATTAGTCTTTATATAGCGCCAGCATATTCCACAGCGCTTAACAATAGGGCACAATATAGATAGGGTTACAATACACTGAGACTGAACAACATTTGACAAACCAGTACAGGAGGAAACAAGGGCCCTATTCCTGTGGTAACTTACAATGTAGATGGGTTGGGTGGAAACAGGAGGAGAGGACTGCAAGGTGAGAGTGACTGACTGCAAGGTGAGAGTGACGGGCTGCAAGGTGAGAGTGACGGGCTGCAAGGTGAGAGTGACGGGCTGCAAGGTGAGAGTGACGGGCTGCAAGGTGAGAGTGACGGGCTGCAAGGTGAGAGTGACGGACTGCAAGGTGAGAGTGACGGACTGCTAGGTGAGAGTGACAGACTGCAAGGTGAGAGTGACGGACTGCAAGGTGAGAGTGACAGGCAGATTGGGCCAGTGAGGTGTATTAGTGAGTCAGGTGGAAGGCTTGCCCAATACACGCATTGCTTCCTTTTTACAGGTTATTTCCCTCTAGAGGGGTTATTCAGAAAGGTCTGAAATGTCGCCAAAATGTAACCGGACACTGAAATTCAGCGTACAGTGACATTTCGGGGCCATTCGGCTATTCAGAGAGCAGGCAGTTTGCCAAATTTTGGCGAATTGCCAGCAAGTACCGTGCCTGTTCAACAGCAGTGAAATCCCCCATAGAGAAGCAATGGTTAATCTATTCACAGACACCGAACAGCAGAGAAATGTCAGTGAAATGCCCTGCTGTTTGGTGGTTTCATTCGACCGGTTTATTCAGGCGAATCCCATAGGTTTCATTGTTAAAAATATTCCCGTTTTAATTCAATATCTAATAAACTGTTTATTATTTTATTCTGCTGTGAAAAGTTTCTTTATTGATTTTTTTTTTTTTTAAGATCTTTATAGGCATTTTTCGGGATTTTTTCTGCAAAATGCTTTTTCCGTGTTTTTTTCTTTTATTTAAATCGTTGTTTCGTTTTCTGTAACAGCCCTTTTTATTATCATTCATTGGATCTTATGTGTAAATTCCAGACATTTTTGTTCAGTAGTTTCTTTGCAAACCGCGTTTCAATTTTGAAACTTTCAAGTGTACTGTTGTTTTTTATATTTCTCACCCCGTTCGTCAGCTGCTCTGAGCTGTGATCGGCGGTTCGTCAGTTTTTTGCGACGGTTTCTGTGGGTTTTCGGTGAGTTTGCAGCAGGTTTTCCCTGCACTACAGGGGGCCCTGCGGTGCTTTCTGAATACACCGCAAGATCAGTGAACTAGAATCGCCGAATCGCCCCGAAGTGCAGGGAACGAAAGGTCACTGAACATGCGGTGACTTTTGGATTCTCTCTGAATAACCCTGATAATAAAGCCGTTTCCCAGATAGATTGCTATTCTTGGATAATTAAAATAATGTAGATGTCCTCATTTTTAGTTTTTCATATGTATTTGGATTATCCTCTTCAACCTTTCATCCCATTGAAAGTTCTGCAAACTCTAGACGGCGTGTCTTATCTGGCACAATGTCACACAGGGTCTGCATTGTCAGCATACAGGCAGAAATGGCCCTTGTGTCAGTAAATGTGCTAGAGACAGATAATAATATGGTGAGATCAACTACTTACACGGGGTCTGCATTATCAGCATACAGGCAGATGCAGTAAATGTGCTGCACACAAATAATAAAATGGTGAGATCTCCTGCTTATGGGGATTTGTAGTGATAAGAATCAGATTATTAGCAATGCAATATTTGTATGTGCCACATAATGCCTGTGTATGGCAATTACAGCAACACCTTGTATCTGTATGTGCTGCATAATGCCTGTGTATGGCAATTACAGCAACACCTTGTATCTGTATGTGCCGCATATTGCCTGTGTATGGCAATTACAGCAACACCTTGTATCTGTATGTGCCGCATAATGCCTGTGTATGGCAATTACAGCAACACCTTGTATCTGTATGTGCTGCATAATGCCTGTGTATGGCAAATACAGCAACACCTTGTGTCTGTATGTGCTGCATAATGCCTGTGTGTGGCAATTACAGCAACACCTTGTATCTGTATGTGCCGCATAATGCCTGTGTATGGCAATTACAGCAACACCTTGTATCTGTATGTGCCGCATAATGCCTGTGTGTGGCAATTACAGCAACACCTTGTATCTGTATGTGCTGCATAATGCCTGTGTATGGCAATTACAGCAACATAGAAACATAGAAAAATGTCGGCAGATAAGAACCTTTCGGCCCATCTAGTCTGCCCAATTACATGGATACTTTACCTGGATTTATCTTTTGTTTAGGATAGCCTTATGCCTATCCCATGCCGGCTTAAATTCAATTACTGTTTTGGCCTCTACCACTTCAACTGGAAGACTGTTCCATGTATCCACCACCCTCTCAGTAAAATAATGCTTTCTGATGTTACTTTTAAACCTTTGCCCCTCTAATCTAAAAACTATGTCCTCTTGTTTTGCTACTTTGTTTCCTTTTAAATATACTCCCTTCCTCTACCTTGTGGATTCCCTTTACCTATTTAAATGTTTCTATCATATCTCCTCTGTCTCGTCTTTTTTCCAAGCTGTACATGTTAAGATCATTAAGCCTTTCCTGGTAACAACACCTTGTATCAATATGTGCTGCATAATGCCTGTGTGTGGCAATTACAGTGACACCTTGTATCTGTATGTGCTGCATAATGCCTGTGTATGGCAATTACAGCAACACCTTGTATCTGTATGTGCTGCATAATGCCGGTGTATGGCAATTACAGCAACACCTTGTATATGTATGTGCTGCATAATGCCTGTGTATGGCAATTACAGCAACACCTTGTATCTGTATGTGCTGCATAATGCCTGTGTATGGCAATTACAGCAACACCTTGTATCTGTATGTGCTGCATAATGCCTGTGTGTGGCATTTACAGCAACACCTTGTATTTGTATGTGCCGCATAATGCCTGTGTATGGCAATTACAGCAACAACTTGTATCTGTATGTGCTGCATAATGCCTGTGTGTGGCATTTACAGAAACATCTTGTATCTGTGCTGTACAGGGATTTACACTCATTATAACCCCCTGAATCTTATCCCTGTACAGCAGTGACTGACCCCACAGCTCTACCTGTATTCTGACAAACCCCTGGCTGCTGCAATGATGCAGTAACGTTTGTTACAGCGAGGGTGGGGGCTGCTCCTTGTAGCTTTTTTACAGTAATAATGGGTAACAGGAGTGAGAGCTCACTAAGGATTAAATTTCTCCGCAAGAAAACATCAACCAACCAGCTTTAGGAGGGTGTGAATTGGGGTTTTATTAAGTTGTGTTTTACTAAGGTCTTTTAATACAAAAATGTGTTTACACAGAATATGTGCAGCCGGCTCTGTGTCATATTTCTCCCCCTGGGGGAGTCAAGTAGGCCTTTATAATACATAAAACATATACAGGGTAATTCATAGAGATTCAAAAAGTCACCGCACGTTCGGTGACTTTTCGTTCTCTTCAATTCGGTTCGTTTTGCCGATCCCATTTCGGTGACCCTGCGGTGTATTCAGCAAGCACCACAGGGTCCCCGAATTGCAGGGAAAAGCCGCCGCAAACCTGACGAAAACTAACCGCAAAACCCGGCGAATGCACGCCGGAAACCCGCAAAAACATCTGGAATAACCTGCCGAAAACCACAGAAAAACCCGAGCAGGAGCAGATCACACGCAGCGCGAAGCTGCCGGAAAAAGCTGACACCGCAGACGAATGCAGTGAATAAATTAGCAAAACAGTTTGAATGTTTGAAAAGTGAAACGCTGTTTGTAAAGAAACTACTGAACGAAAATGTCTGAAATTTACATATAAAATCCAATGAATGATAATAAAAAGGGCTGATACAGAAAAAAGAAGTAAAGTTAAAAGACAAAATCCAGAAAAATGCTTAAAATATCCTAAAAAAATCTATAAATAAAGAGACTCTTTACTGCAAAATTTTATAATGAACGGTTTATTAGATATTGAATTAAAACGGGAATATTTTTAACATTGAAGCCTATGGGATTCTCCTGAATAAACCTGCCGAATTAAACCACCGAATGGCAGGGCATTAGGGGAACCTTTCACTGCTGGTTTGTGTTCTCAGAATAGATGAAGCAGTGCTTCTGTATGGGGATTTCACTTCCCTCGAACAGGCACCAAATGTGCAGGCAATTCACCAGGATTTGGCGAATTGCCTGCTCTCTGGATAGCCGAATGGCCAAGAAAGGTAACCGATCGCTGATTTTCAGCGTTCGGTTACCTTTCTCAAGGAATTCGGATCTCTTTGAATTACCCTGATAATGTGATATATCTTTATCGATTGTAAGCTCAGAGATGTCTCCGCACTTTGTAGAATTAATTATTGTTAGACTACCAACATATTCTGCAGCGCTGTACAATGAGGACGAGAACCATTAATTTGTATGTCTGATTCTAAACTCACAGTGCCCAGGATAATATACAGTATAGGATCAGGCAAATCGATACAATGTGTTATGGGAGGAGGAGGAGGATGATGATGGCGTAAGACCTGCAGGATGCGGTGCAGTGTAGCAGACAAACACTAGGTGGCAGCAGAATCCTTCCCATGTCTCTCGTCACAATCCTCCTTTGTGAAGGGCTGATAGGATGCTCCGGGCTCTGGGGAGCCTGGCAGGCACAATGGATGTTTTCATGTTGGCTGGCACGAGTGAGCAGAGACACAATGTGTGTCGCACAGCCTGATTTACAAACTCCAAGGCCAGCACTGGCTGATGTCTGCTGTCGCCAGCACAATACCATGTGTTTAGCTGTAAGGGAGCAGGAGCATCTGCAGATTGAAAGCACATGCTTAATGCGTGTAAAGGCTCTCACTGCCATTAGATTCTCTCTGGCCACCAAACAAACGCGTCAGAGGGAGACGGTGACCCACGCGCGGCTTGTAAGTAGTGTCAGGAGAACACTGTATTAAAAATCACCGCCCCCCTTTTCCCCCTTAAATAATTGGACAGATGCTGCTGACAGCCTATGCCCCATTGTTTTTTTAAAATATTTTATTTTGAGTGAATTTACTCTACTTTGTCCATCGCCGCACACTGCTCCTCCTTCTCTTCAGCTCTGGGGCTTCCGAACCCTGAAGCTTTTCTGCGCAATTTGCGCTCCTGTCTGTGTAGCAAATTACACATCACTTGGGACTCACACACTTTACGTTCACAGGTTCTGTAGTTCCTGCACAGAGCGATGGATCGCAGCTGCACGCGCATGTACAGATCCCATCCATTGCTGCCTCTCTGAAAAAGCTATCTATCGCTGGCGGTCTGCGAGAGACTCACATCTGCACCCAGAGGGTACTGACGTCACTAATGACTGGCAGCCAGGAAATTAAAAAACCCCGCTACTGGTTATGGTACGGTTGGTGGGGTAGAGGAGACTCCTCCACTTCACCCTGCCAGTTGATTGGGAAAAAGCTCAAACACTACTGGAATGTCACATTAAGTGTGAGTGACCGTATGACAAAGCTGCACACTGCACTTGCTCTCACCTGGATCTTGTCTTCGCTTCCAATGATGACATCATCTCGTTTCCACAAAACGACCGGCTGAGGGTTCCCATAGGCCACGCATGTCAGGGTCAGGGTGTCTCCCACACGAACCTCCACGTACATGGGCGGAGTCTCACGAAAACTGGGTGGAGCTAGAAGGTTACAGTTACAAGTATTTATAAAGCGCTAACAAGTTCCGTAGCGCTGTACAATGGGTGAGACAGAATAACAAATATACATACACGTTAAACACACAGCAGTAGGAGAGATGAGGGAATCAATGACACACAATTAATCCTCGATTTAATCATATGCTTTATAGCAAGGATCTCAAACTCCACCACCCCCAGGGCCGGTGCTTCCACTAGGCAAACTAGGCAACTGCCTAGGGCAAACAGCCACCTAGGGGCGCAGCCAACCCAAACCTGGGTTCCATTATTGTACCCCTTCCTCATTGTTTGCTTGTTTAGGCCCGCGTCAGACGAACACAGTGATCACGTCCGTGTCGCCACACAGTTTAACGTCCATCGTAGCATAGAATCATGATCAATAGAGACCCACAAAGTACATGCACGCACAACGCACGTGGCAAACGGAAGCAAGTTACGCGAGAACGTAAAACCGTTAAGACAGACGCGCAGAGTGCGCCACGTCCGTGTATGGCCTGTGTGCGTGATGAGGAGATGTAAGACGCAGCGCATTTGCAACATTCATCACGTTGACGCTCAGACTTTTTCTGGTCTGGCTGACTGTAATTGTCATTTAATTTTTATTAATTTTGATTCCCATATTTCCCTTTTTTTTTCTCTACATCCGTTAAAAAAAACGGACCGTGTGGTGTCTACAGTATCTTCTGTCAGTACGTCTGTCCGTCCATTATGCATGCATGCAGAGTGCGCTCATACTGCGTTCATCTGACATTAGCCTTAGCCGGCAGTGGAGGCTCGCAAAGCGGACCCCTGCTAGCAGCGCAGAAGATGGGCGTCTTATGGTGAAGCGCAGGGGCCACCAGATGACGGGCAGGCGCCACAAGAGGCAGAAGAAAGAAAGATAAAGAAAGACACCAAAGAAGGGTAGAAAAAAGAGGCACAGCAGAAAGAGGCACATAGAAAAGATAATAAAAGAGGCAGGGTGGAGTAGAGGTAATGTCACTGCTTTGCATGGAGAGAGCCTGTGGAGTCATGGGTTCGATCCCAGCGAGTAACCTCTCCAGTAAGTGTCCTTGGCAAGACACCTAACGGTACATACTCGCCACCCAGGACATACTTGAAAACAAGAGAAATCTTAATGTATCCTTCCTGGTAAAATCCTTTCTCAAAAAAAAGAGGCAGGAGAAAGGAAAGGCAAAAGAAAAACAAAGAGACAAAGGAAAGAAACAGGCAGGAGAGAGAAAGAAAGAGGCAGAGGAAAGAAAGAGGCACAGACCAATCCCGGGCCCGACCAGCCGGGGGGGGGGATGGGCACTGAACGACCGTGTGCGGCCCCCCTTGCACAGTGTGATATTGTCCCACGCATTTCAACGGTTGACAATTTTTTTTGGGGGGGTGCAAGTAGCTGGTCTTGCCTAGGGCGCAAAATAGTCTAGCACCGGCCCTGACCACCCCCCATATGTTTCTAAACTACAACTCCCATGATGCTCTGGTCATTTTTTACATTCAAAGAATTCTGGGGATTGTAGGCCATCAACATCCGGGCAGCCACAATTTGAGATCCCTGCTTTAAAACAAGGATCAGCAACCTTGGATGCCCCCCCCAGACGTTTTAGAACCACAGCTCTCACCATGCTCAGACAACCTGATGAGTGGCTGAGCATCATAGGGAAATGTAGTTCCAAAACATCTGGAGGGCCGAGGTTGCCAAACCTGCCTGCTGTAAAGTAAGGGTGTCAACCCGCCCAGTCACTGATGACCTACTGTTTCCAGAAATGTTGATTGTCATAGATGGGCAGAGAATCATGGGAGTTGTAGTTTGCAACATTTGCAAGGCCAGAGTCTGTCATCCCTGGTTAAGGCTAGGGTCAGACTAACGCATTTTTCACGTTGTCCGTGAAAATGTGCGTTCGAAGAATGGACGTATTTTTTCACGGAATACGCAATAGCGGTCATACTATGCGCAGTTTCATCCGTGATTTTGTACGGATCATCAATAAAACACTTCTTGCATCTGGACGTTATGTTGGCCGGACATTAGCAGCGTCTGATGTCTCCAATTCACGCACACACGCCTCTAGCGGACGCAGCGCACTCTGTACGTCAGTACTAGTGGTTTAACGTTCTCGAAAAAATGCGTTCATTTTCCACTTGCGTTGTGCAGCCGGACTTTTGTGCGACCGTACTTCGTATATTGGCCGTCATTGCCCGGCATCTGCTGCTAGTGCGGCCGTGATTAAGTGCGCCAGAACGCGCGTTCGCACTGCCTCAGTCTGACCCTAGCCTTAGACCGTGGGGTTTGATGGGTTCCCGTTATGATCCATGCCAAATCATTTCCAATGACTTTAATTATGTCACGTTTTTGGTTTTTTCTCTCTCCCTGTTTATCTGCTTGGATAGGTCCATGATATGCTCTCTCTGCCCACCACAGATCACTATAACACCACCCCAAATACAGCTCAGGGTTGTACAAGCACTGGTATGGGCAGAGGGGGCACAGCTCCTTCTTGTGACACATCTTGGTGGTGGTGGGTGGCTGTGGAGCGGCGTGGCCTATGCTTCTGGTTCTGCACAGTGCGATGGAGTGTATCCCTATCCTGATCAGCCTGCACACCAGCATCACTCAGGCTCGCTCTGTCATTGCTCGCTCGTTATTATGTTTGTCTGAAGTCATTCCTTTGTTTGGTAAACCCGGCTGCTCACGCGTGAAATGCTTCTTCCTCTTGCTAAAACCACAGAATTGTCTGGAAAGCAGAAATCCCGGTTTACACTAGGCTCGCCTGATCGGCCGAGCTTTCCTGGACTCATATTACTATTTCACACACAGGGGGAGCACAGGGAAAGTACTGCCCTGCAACATGTATAACTCATATGCTGCAGGAAGGAAATCAAGGCAGGTCACCTGGGATTCCTTACCTGCAGCGTATGGATTATACATGCTGCAGGTGGCATTTTTCATGCACTGCCCATCAGCATGAATAAATTTATATGTGGCCAGGAAAACATGGTTGACCTGTCGACCCTAAATTCCACGCATACCTAAACCACAAACACGGGTCATCTCTTACCTCCCGCAGACGCTACTCTGTCTGCCACCTGCCTGTACACAGCACACACTGTAAGGCCGGGGGCACACTAGGCGTTTTCTTTAACGCACTAGCGTACGTTAAAGAAAACGCTAACGCACCGCTCCCCCCTCGACGCCCGCCTGCCCCCCTACACAAGGCTGCAAAGCGTGATCCTCCTATGGAGGATTGCGCTTTGCAGCCCCGTCGACGCGCATCCTAGCGCATCGACAGTGATGATCTGTAGGTGCACGCATGCTACGCCTGCACCAAGTGTGCGTGCGCAAGCATGTGACCGGCTCCGTCCGCAGCATCACAACGCTGCGACGGCTGCCGGTAACGCGCACTAGTGCGCACAAGAAGACGCCTAGTGTGCCCACAGCCTTAAGCAGCACAGAGCACACTGACAGTATATCTGCAGCGACCTGGCGGTGTACCCTTAATCACACTGTGAACAGGAGGTAAGGCATACTCATGGCGGTGATAAAGAGACCCTGTATTAAACCACATCAAGGATTTGCCACCCAAGCAGCTATACTCCACTATTAGAAGGCGCTCAACCAAATCCTGGCTGCGGCTGCACCGCAGGTTAGATTAGCGCGGAGACCATGGCGGCTAAACGTCTGGTTTAGACTGAAATCTCATGGGAAAACATAACATTTCAGGAAGTTTCCCAACACGTCTTTTACATGTTTTTATGTGATACCTTCTCCTTCACAAGTGTAATCTTTTGGGGACTCATTCACTAAGCGGTGAGCTGATGCAATCTGCCTGAGAGACCTGGGCCGGTGCCATGATATCTGCTGCTTTTTCTTTCTCTCTGATACGGTTTCCAGTTCTGGCAGATTATGACTTTAGTGAACACCCTATGGCAGGGATTTCAAACTTCAGCCCCCCCCCCCCAGATGTTGTTGAACTACAACTCCCTTTGATCCCTGGACATCAATTCAAAGGATTATGGGTGTTGTATGTCATCAACCTCTGGGGGCTGGAGTTTGACAGCTCTGCCGTAGGGTTTATTCACTAAACAGTGATGTTAACAATGTTACAAACAAAAGTAAAAAACAAAAAGAATCTTTGTTGTTGCACATGGCAATCTACAGAAGGAAAACCTAACACCGGCAGGCGAAGCTCCTGCAAACAATGCTGAACAGCGGTGCCAACATTATTCTTCCGTAAAATACATAACCTGCAGCTCTTCCCCATCCAGCGCGGTTCTGCCGTTGTTTGTAACACCAGGGGAATATACTTCGGGGATTTTAAAGAGGATTATAGGATTAGGATCCTATAAAAACCACGATGAAAACATTGGACAACTTCCACTGGCACGATTTACGGGTGGAAAAACCACTAGGAAAAGTGTCTGAGTAGGAGGAGGGCGGGGGTTAAAAATTTTAAACAGAGCACCCCCTCCCAGTAGTAAAGGGTTAAAATAGCATGCGTGTCTCAGAGGTGACTGGAGGTGTTTATACAGATGTGGAACTGGTTCCTTGGCTCGCTGCGCCAGAAGAGACACGTAACACAACCCGATCGCCAACGAGGGCTTTTTACATATTCCCAAAAAAGTCCACGTTGGAGCTACCTGTCAAACGGGAAAAATTCCTCCGTTCTGTGGGGCCCAGGCCTACCAATTATTACAGTATACACGGAGGATCACTTTAAGACACTCCCGATGATGCCATTTATAGAGGTATATATGGTCCCCCTGCAGCTTAACAAGACCCCCTCCTGAATGACAGCTCCTCCGCACTCTGCCACTTCACCGCTAAATTCCCTGCACTGGGAGCTGACGGCGCAGTGACGCAGAGGTATACCTCCAGAGTGGCCTTATTTAGAAGGGAGAGTCCCTGTTCTGGGCCCAAGTCCTTCTTTTCTCTCTGAATGTATCGATTTTTAGGGGCTCATCCATATATTCAAGGAGTGTGGGTGTGTTTTTAGAGTTTCACCATGTATTTAGCTATATGGTTATCTTTTTAGATACCTGTACACCCTGAATATATGCTTTTTAGGGGCCCCTCCATATATTCAGGGTATGCAGGTGTATTTTTAGGGGCTCCTCCATATATTCAGGGTGTGTGGGTGTGTTTTTAGAGGCTCCTCCATATATTCAGGGTGTGCGGGTGTCTTTTTAGGGGTTCCTCCATATATTCAGGGTGTGTTTTTAGGGGCTCCTCCATATATTCAGGGCGTGCAGGTGTGTTTTTAGGGGTTCCTCCATATATTCAGGGCATGTGGGTGTCTACTAAGGGGCCCCTCCATACATGTGGGGTGTGTTTGTGTCTTCTAAGGGGCTCCTCCATACATTTGGGGTGTGTGGGTCTCTTCTAAGGGGCTCCTCCATACATTTGGGGTGTGTGGGTGTCTTCTAAGGGGCTCCTCCATACATTTGGGGTGTGTGGGTGTCTTCTAAGGGGCTCCTCCATATATTTGGGGTGTGCCATAAACCTCTGCACAGAGTCTGTTATCTGTAGTAAACGTCTGTAGAAGTCGCTCGCTGTGAATCAGACACTTCGCTCTTGTTCTATATGACATTTTACTGATATAAATGACCCCAACAGGTCATGACGTCATTTAAGAAAGTGTGGGAGTAACCTGGTCTCTGGCATCACTTCCTGCGCCAGTCTCCCGTTCAGCGGTTTGAGATGCTGGCAGGAGGAGATATTGTTATGGAGGGAACAAGCCCATGATATAAAGACAAGGGGTTGGGTATCTCATAATTTAAAAAGGGAAGGTGCAAAGTACTTTAAAGCACAATGGTTGGGTTACTTTCAGGTGCATTTCTGCTTTAAAGTGGGCACTTGGACCCAACAGTTTGCCGTCATAGAGTGCAGTGCCTGGGCCGGGTTGGCAGTTCCAATCCTCGCTCATTAAACAAGCCCCTCTCCTTGGGGTACTCGCTGTAATTAGGGGAGGGGAGGACACTGTGGTTAGGGGTTAAGGGTGAGCTGGAATCCCACATTTGATCTAATTAGTGTGGTCCTCTCTTCTCCATGCTCTGTTTGGAGGTGTCATGATTCATTGTCTTTCCATGGGAAACCGCCTTTCATCATGGATCACAAGGCCATCACCAGAGGCCATGCTGCCACAACAGACCCCAGGCAGGGGTCTCTGATAACACAAAGCAGGACTAGGGCTGGTTAAATTAGGAGGCAGGAGGATTGGAACGCCTCTTCCCTGCTCCACAGAGAGGTCCTTGAGACTCCGCTGTGAGGATTAGAGACTCTGCTGAGAAGATGTTCTTCCCTCCATACTTTTCGCCCAGGTTGGGGTTTGGCCGAGCCAGATGAATGCGTCCATGTTAGCAGGGGATCACAAGCGCCAGTAATCTGCATGATCTGCTCAGAAACTTCAAAGGACCAGCGTCCTAGCCTGTACCATGCCCTAGAGTTATAGTGTGTCTCCGACGTCCTATTAGGGGAAATGCCAACGTAACCGAGACCACCTGAAAGGGAGTTGAATAGCGGCTTCCTCCAGTACCTTCATATATCGTCTAGAAAGACTAAAGTGTCCCAGGACGGTCAAGGAAGACTCGGTCTGACCCTCCACCACTACATCAGAGTGTATAAATGAATTGTAAAGGAAAGTGGGACCCCTTGAACTATACACACCGCTCTAGCAACCATTATGGCACTAGCCAGAAAGACGTTTTCCAATATAAGGCAGTCTCGCGTCTCTTATTAGAGCCCTGTGGGCTGTGGTGGACCTAGGGTATGGCAAGTGTGGCACTTTGTTATACGCGCCACTTGAAGGGGGCACACTCTGGGTCCTGGCTGGCCTGGCCATATACTATTAGCACGACCCCTTCGTACGTTTTCATATCTCCGGGTGTGTAGGACCCCTGTTGGTCAAGGTCACAAGTGGAATGCCGATCTCAGTGCAATCTGTGCTTCTACCAATGCACAGACCACATGGTATCTCTTACGCTGCTAGACTCTGGCTTAGTGATTGAAAGCACCGGCACGCGGACTCACTGAGTCACCTGCGATCTAGACCACCAGTGGACCCTCACAATCGGGAATATGATATTGGATGAAGGGCCCGGCGGTGTCTTTTAATATTTTATATTCAATTTAATAAACATTAAGCCACAATTAATACATATACTAAAATGTATACATCAAAATAAATATATTTTAATATTCTAAAGGGACACTCTACGCACAATGGCGCCAGCTTTCTTTGTGTCCTGGCATCAACAAGTCTTCGCAAGCGCTTGCAGAAGTGCAGTGTTTGCTATATGTGCTATTATACCCAGATACCCCTCTGCCCATAGGCACATATTGGCAGTGCAGAGTGCTTACAGAATCACTTACAGTTCACAGTGAGGTGGATCCAGGTGCCGTTTTGGAAATCCTCCTCAGTATGGTGCCTGTCGAGAAAAAGCACCCTGCACTCATACCACCCCTGGTCATCTGAGCGCAGAGCATCTATGTGGAGCGATGCACCTTCCTCGATCCGTGTACGACCTGCGGAGAAACCAAAATGTACAGCACCACTTAGTATCACAGGCACACCTACATAACATGGCAAATCGACAGCAAGATCACATCTGAACACATGCTATATTCCTCATCAAACATCACTGTATGAAGGACCGTAACGTATCACTGTGCGGGGTCACATCACTTTATGAGGGACCATAACGTATCACAGTACGGGGTCACATCACTTTGAGGGACCATACCGTATCACAGTGCGGGGTCACATCACTTTGAGGGACCATAACGTATCACAGTGCGGGGTCACATCACTTTGAGGGACCATACCGTATCACAGTGCGGGGTCACATCACTTTGAGGGACCATAACGTATCACAGTGCGGGGTCACATCACTTTATGAGGGACCATACCGTATCACAGTGCGGGGTCACATCACTTTATGAGGGACCATAACGTATCACAGTGCGGGGTCACATCACTTTGAGGGACCATAACGTATCACAGTGCGGGGTCACATCACTTTATGAGGGACCATAACGTATCACAGTGCGGGGTCACATCACTTTGAGGGACCATAACGTATCACAGTGCGGGGTCACATCACTTTGAGGGACCATAACGTATCACAGTGCGGGGTCACATCACTCTATAAGGGATGAAACGTATCACAATGCGAGGTAACTTTATGGAGGGATTGTAACGTATCAGTGCGAGGTAACTTTATGGAGGGATTGTAACGTATCAGTGCGAGGTAACTTTATGGAGGGATTGTAACGTATCAGTGCGAGGTAACTTTATGGAGGGATTGTAACGTATCAGTGCGAGGTAACTTTATGGAGGGATTGTAACGTATCAGTGCGAGGTAACTTTATGGAGGGATTGTAATGTATCAGTGCGAGGTAACTTTATGGAGGATTGTAATGTATCAGTGCGAGGTAACTTTATGGAGGGATTGTAACGTATCAGTGCGAGGTAACTTTATGGAGGGATTGTAATGTATCAGTGCGAGGTAACTTTATGGAGGGATTGTAATGTATCAGTGCGAGGTAACTTTATGGAGGGATTGTAACGTATCAGTGCGAGGTAACTTTATGGAGGGATTGTAATGTATCAGTGCGAGGTAACTTTATGGAGGGATTGTAATGTATCAGTGCGAGGTAACTTTATGGAGGGATTGTAACGTATCAGTGCGAGGTAACTTTATGGAGGGATTGTAATGTATCAGTGCGAGGTAACTTTATGGAGGATTGTAATGTATCAGTGCGAGGTAACTTTATGGAGGGATTGTAATGTATCAGTGCGAGGTAACTTTATGGAGGGATTGTAACGTATCAGTGCGAGGTAACTTTATGGAGGGATTGTAATGTATCAGTGCGAGGTAACTTTATGGAGGGATTGTAACGTATCAGTGCGAGGTAACTTTATGGAAATGCTGTAACGTGTCACAATGCGAGGTAACTTTATGGAGATGCTGTAATGTATCACAATGCGAGGTAACTTTATGGAGATGCTGTAATGTATCTCATTTTAAGTTCACATCACTATATGGGGATCTGTAACATCTCAAACTGAGGATCTGATTTTTCCTGGCAGCTTTTACTCAGGACAAAGTGCAGGTGTACGTGCGGGTGACTGGGACCAGCAGATCATATTCAGTACATCTAACAGAAATCCCTTTTAAGGAAAGGCAAGTCGTTTTGTTGGAAATATGGCTTTGACAGGAGACCATAGCGCTTAAAGCGCCAAATTGGGACATTCCTAAAAAACTGGAAGAATGTCATTAAGTCCTTGGAGAAGAATCACAGCTTCAGCATGCACATCTCCTCTATTGTGGAGAAACAGGACAGGTCACAGGGTCATAGGTCAGGGGGGAGCACTGTTTGTTCCTTAATGGTAAGTCATCCCTAATAAGAGCAATAAATAAACAGACAAAAAAGCGGGGAGGCCAAGAGATCGCCCTCTACAAACAAAGGGGACCGATGATTGAGAGGAGTTAAAGCTCAGGTCAGTGACTGGCCAGGCCTCGCTGTCACTAGGAGTGCTACCAAAACGTGATCATTTGAAGAATTCAGTGTTTTGGGATTTTTATCAAAAAGTGTAGACAGTGATACTTCAACCAGCTTTAAAACAGGCACAGGCCTGTGATACAGAGGGGACCCTCAGCTCAGTAAGTCACCCCTCTCCTCTTAGATGGTAAACTCTTGAGCAGGGTCCTCCTCTCCCATTGCCATCAACTTGTCTAACTCGTATGTATATGTGGTTGTTTCGTCCCACCCATTGTACAGCGCTCTGGAACTTGTTGTCACTTTATAAATACTGGTCATCGTCTCATTCTAATAGTTTCTGTGTGAGCTTTTATAACATCTACAACACAAGGGGCTTCATTCATTTCAACTTAAAATTTTAAATCATTACAGCTTACAATTCGTTCTATGTTTCCTAGATCTTTGTCCAAAGGCTTACATTCTGTTCTATGTATCCTATGTCTGTGTCCAAGAGCTTACAATCTGTTCTCTGTATCCTATATCTGTGTCCAAAGGCTTACAATCTGTTCTCTGTATCCTATGTCTGTGTCCAAGAGCTTACAATCTGTTCTATGTATCCTATATCTGTGTCCAAGAGCTTACAATCTGTTCTGTATCCTATATCTGTGTCCAAGAGTTTACAATCTGTTCTATGTATCCTATGTCTGTGTCCAAGAGCTTACATTCTGTTCTATGTATCCTATGTCTGTGTCCAAGAGTTTACAATCTACAATGTACCCTTCTTGTCATTAGAGCCAGTAACCATTTCTTATATTTATGGCCGCACTATCGCTCTCTCTCCATGCGCCCCGGTAGTTAATAAGTCATTTATATTTGGTTTATTTTGCCGCACCCCTGGCGTTCACGTAGCGGCCGGGTAACCTCCTCCCGCTGCAGGTAATGTGCCGGGCTGGGTTTGTGGAGGCGCACCAGGGAGGGGGTTTCAGGAGGGATGAGACGGGAGATAATACATCAGGAGCAGATTCAATCTCCTTAATTGCCCGGTGCTATTATCAGTCGGCTGATCCGATCAGGACAACTTTAGCCAAATTTCAATTGGCTAAAATCCTGGAGTCTGTTACTAGTGGATAAGCCCAGGATTGGCGGGCACAGACGCGGGCACGCGGGGGATTTACAAGTAAGGAGCATTAGCCTCCTCTAAAAAGGCATACTGGGGGCCCATTAACCCCTGCGCTGCCAGCAAACCCGCCAGACGCTACCTTTAGGGTTATGTTTTGGGACTACATCTCCAATGATGCTCTGCCACTCCTTAGGTTGACGAAGACTCCTGGGAAATGTAGTTCCAAAACATCTGGAGGGTCCAGCTTGCGTAACACTGCATCAGAGAGGGCTTTGACTGTACCCCTTGACCCACCATACAGTCACAGGAGGCACGAAGGATACACGGTTTAGTACCACCAACGCCAAAAACGCCCAAACCGACCCGTAATCACTGCATGATGTATAATGCGGAACTTATCTGATGAAGAATCACAGGTTTTAGGCCCGAAGGGACCGGCGGATAAAATGCAGCTGTTTCAGACTAAAATTTGGTGAAAATTTTGGGGAAGCTCTCGCACACATTATTACCCACGGGGACAGAGCTGTGCGGCTGGCGGTGAACGGGTTAAACAGACAGTTTAAAACCCGAAGTGCGTGCATCTGAGGTTACCCCGGGCCTTAGGAAAATCCTGCTTATCCGTACACCTCTTCCTTCCGTAACGAGCCGCACGTGTCCCGCTGATACAGACACGGCCTCGTACCAACCAGCCAGATGCTCGACAGACAGACAGACTGACTGACAGATTGACTGACAGCATGATTTAACATGAAAAATGTACAAAATGCAGAAAAAAAAGCTGACATTTTAACAACGAACTCTATATTTATTGGTTTATTAAGGTTTTAGACTACATTTTTGGTGCCCACCACGTTTGTTGGACTTACATGTAGCGCATTCTGTGGTTTGGCCTATGTTTTAACCCTTGACACCACACTGCAAGCTGTCCCACCTGACCTGCGGCTCTGTAAAGCAGCACTGTGCCCTCTCCAAACCAGGCCCTCGCCAACGGGCCAAGAAAACTTTCTCTCGGGAAAAAGAAACGCAAATAGCGATGGGAGTGGGTAGGTGGGGGGGATTTAGAGAAGGGGAGCCATTGGCTGGAGGGGGAGACGCAGGAGGTATAATAGATGAAAGGGAGGGGGATCAAAGCTGCACATGCATTTTTCAAGCTTTCAAAAGATGCTGCGAGGGATGCCCTGATGCCGGATTCGTTACTCCATTCTCTCGTTCCATTTAACTCTTTAAGCGCCACCAGGGTCTCACGTCAGCACAAAAAGCAAGGGCAGATCCCGGAGTGCTTACACACAGATGCACACACCTCTAGATTGTAAGCTCTTGTGGGCAACACACTGCCTTCTTTTTGTTATAGGTTGCCATTGTACAACGCAGCAGAATACGTTGGTGCTATATCACAGACCAATAAAGGGAGTGTTGAGGGAGACACAGACTGTTGGTGTACACCAAAGCACAGCTTGCGATCATACACAGCCACACATTACAAAACTATATTTTTTTTTCGTTATTGCAGAGGGGACATTGTACCCACCATTAAAAATTTGCTTGGATATAATGTCCCAGTAAATAAAAAAAAATGTGAGTTTGGGCCGGAGTTTGCCATTACACTGCTAGATTGTAAGCTCTTGGGCTCGGGGACTCATGCTACCTGAATGATCATTGAAATTGTGTCTCACACCAAAGCACTAGACCAGGGGGTCAGCGACCTTGGTCCTCCATATGGATTGGAACTTCATCTCCCATGAGTCTCAGCAAAACAGATGAGTGGCTGAGCATCACAGGAGATGTAGGTCCCAAACATACAGTCATGGCCGAAATTATTGGCACCCCAGACATTTTTCCAGAAAATCAAGTATTTCTCACAGAAAAGTATCGCAGTAACACATGTTTTGCTATACACACGTTTATTCCCTTTGTGTGTATTGGAATAAAAACAAAAAAAGGAGGAAAAAAAGCAAATTGGACATAATGTCACACAAAACTCCAAAAATGGGCTGGACAAAATTCTTGGCACCCTTTCAAAATTGTGGATAAATAAGATTGTTTCAAGCATGTGATGCTCCTGTAAACTCACCTGGGGCAAGTAACAGGTGTGGGCAATATAACAATCACACCTGAAAGCAGATAAAAAGGAGAGAAGTTCACTTAGTCTTTGCATTGTGTATCTGTGTGTGCCACACTAAGCATGGGCAACAGAAAGAGGAGAAGAGACCGGTCTGAGGACTTGAGAACCAAAATTGTGGAAAAATATCAACAATCTCAAGGTTACAAGTCCATCTCCAGAGATCTAGATTTGCCTTTGTCCACAGTGCGCAACATTATCAAGAAGTTTGCAACCCATGGCACTGTAGCTAATCTCTCTGGGCATCACGGAAGAGAAAAATTGATGAAAGGTTGCAACGCAGGATAGTCTGAATGGTGGATAAGCAGCCCCAAACAAGTTCCAAAGAAATTCAAGCTGTCCTGCAGGCTCAGGGAGCATCAGTGTCAGCTCGAACTATCCATCGACATTTTAATTAAATGAAACGCTATGGCAGGAGACCCAGGAGGACCCCACTGCTGACACAGAGACATAAAAAAGCAAGACTGCAGTTTGCCAAAATGTACTCGAGTAAGCCAAAATCCTTCTGGCAAAACATCTTGTGGACAGATGAGACCAAGATAGAGCTTTTTGGTAAAGCACATCATTCTACTGTTTACCGGAAATGGAATGAGGCCTACAAAGAAAAGAGCACAGTACCTACAGTGAAACATGGTGGAGGTTCAATGATGTTTTAGGGTTGTTTTGCTGCCTCTGGCACTGGGTGCCTTGAATGTGTGCAAGGCATCATTAAATCTGAGGATTACCAAAGGATTTTGGGTCTCATTGTAGAGTCCACTGTCAGAAAGCTGGGTTTGCGTCCGAGATCTTGGGTCTTCCAGCAGGACAATGACCCCAAACATATGTCAAAAAGCACCCAGAAATGGATGGCAACAAAGCGCTGGAGAGTTCTGAAGTGGCCAGCAATGAGTCCAGATCTAAATCCCATTGAACACCTGTGGAGAGATCTTAAAATTGCTGTTGGGAAAAGGCGCCCTTCCAATAAGAGAGACCTGGAGCAGTTTGCAAAGGAAAAGTGGTCCAAAATCCCAGGTGAGAGGTGTAAGAAGCTTATTGATGGTTATAGGAAGCGGCTGATTTCAGTTATTTTTTCCAAAGGGTTTGCAACCAAATATTAAGTTAAGGGTGCCAAGAATTTTGTCCAGCCCATTTTTGGAGTTTTGTGACATTATGTCCAATTTGCTTTTTTCCTCCCTTTTTTTGTTTTGTTCCAATACACACAAAGGGAATAAACGTGTGTATAGCAAAACATGTGGTACTGCAATACTTTTCTGTGAGAAATACTTGATTTTCTGGAAAAAATGTCTGGGGTGCCAATAATTTCAGCCATGACTGTATGTAGGGACACTTTTGCTGACCCCGGGGCCACTGGTGTATTTTGGCCTAGGCCAACAAGGCCTAGGCCTAGGGCGGCACCTTCCAGGGGGCGATGGCCCGCCGGGTGGCCCCACCCCAAAAAAAAACAAAACTTTTTTTTTTTTACTTTTGCAAACTATTTTACCAGGAAGGAAACATTGAGATGTCACAAATTTTCAAGTATGTCCTGGGTAGGCAAGGCCTAGGCTTTCACTTTCCAGGGGGCAACAAAAACCTCACCACTAATTGGGTTACTCATAGAGCACCGAAATGACGCCAACATTTTTGTGTTCTGTAGTTCCCTGCACTTCGGGGAATAAAATTTCCCCACCCTGCAGTGAATTCACCATTCACCGCAGGGTCCCCAAAGTGCATGGAGTGGGTCGCTGTATGCTGCCACCGCAAACCCATGGCCTGCTGTTTTCAAAAGAACTACTGAACGAAAATGTCTGGAATAAGATCCTATGATTGATAATAAAAAGTTCTGTTACAGAAAAAGAAGAACCGCTATTAAAAAAAAAAGGGGGATTTTACCAAAAAAATTCAGAAAAATTACTAAAAGGTACTAAAAAAAAAAATCAATAAATAGAGACTTTTTACTGCAGATTAAAATAATAAATGGCTTATTAGATATTGCATAAAAACGGGAATATTTTTAACATTGAAACCTATGGGGTTCGCCTGAATAAACCTGCTGATTGAAACCACCGAACATCAGGGCATTTCACTGACATTTCTCTGCTGTTTGGGGTTCTCTGAATAGATTAACCATTACTTCTCTGGGGATATGCAATGCCTTCAAACAGCACCGTACTTGCTGGCAGTTCGCCAAACTTGTGTGTGAGCATATCACAGAGCAGTGGTGTACATAGGGGAGTGGCAGAGGGCGGGCTGCCCCAGGTACCAGTGATTATTGGGGTGTCATTAGGGGGTACTAGGAGGTGCCACTGTCACTGTATGTCAGCTTTGAGCTGTGTTCTCAAACAATGAGCAGCGGAGCAGGACGTTTGCATACGGAATAAAATTGAATAGAATAAAAATCCCCCTCTCCTCCCTCCATAGCTCCTCCCCTGCCCCGCAGCAGCTCTAGGAGAGGGGAGGGGGATGTGATTTGTGTCCAGAGAGAGAGAAGATGACAGTAAACGGCAGGTAAAGGGGGGGGGGTAATCAGCAGAATATGAAGCCCTGTCTGCTTACTGCTGTTTAAAGTGGACCTTTCCTTAACCAGCACTGCAGTGATAGAAATTTGTCATTGAGCTGCCTGGCTCCTGGTGAGGCTGCGTGCGTGCAGGTCACACTCGGTCCGGCCAGTCAGGTGGTACGAAGTCTCAGTACCACCTGACTGGCTGAACCACGTGGCACGCAGCTGCCCGCCCTTTCGTTAACATGGACTGTCACTCTATTCTGGACTGAACACCCACCGGGAAGGGAATCAAAGCCACGGTGCACCCTCTGGCAGTGGCACCCCACTGCTGACAAGATGGCTCCACGCACAGGCACAGCCGCGATCCTAACGTGGCCTGGAGGGACCTCCTGCTGAGTCTGTACACAGTCCCTGCTGACTCTGCACACAGCCCTACCGCGGAGGCCGGTAAATATAGAATAAATAATTGCTGTGTGCTCATATACACTCGGTTTGCTGGGAGTTTTATTTCAGTGGATTCTGATGTACTCATACACACCACACATTGCATTGCTGGGAGTTTTATTGCTGTGGATTCTGATACGCTGACTCGCACATTGCAATACTGGGAGTTTTATTGCTGTGGATTCTGATACGCTGACACACCCCAAACATTGCATTGCTGGGAGTTTTATTGCTGTGGATTCTGTGATACACACTTCATAGTACTGTGAGTTTTATTGCCCTGGAGCTCTGGGATACACTCATACACACTGCACATACCTGTGAGTTTTATTGCTGTGTAGTTCTGTGATATGCTCATACACAGTGCACATTTCTGTGGGTTTTATTGCTGTGCAGCTCTGTGATACGCTCATATGCAGTGCACGTTTCTGTGGATTTTATTGTTCAACCAATTAGAGCGGCTGTGATCCAGTATACTTGACATACGTGGCTGTTCTTTGTAAAAATGCTTGAATTTAAACATTTCATAATTTTATTTATCTCAATAGATACATTTGAAATGGTATACAAAATATACAAGTAGGCGCTTGGTATCCACTTTTAATATAAAGAGAGGAAAAGGCGGAGTTCTAAGAGGAAAAGGTGGAGCTTAAAGAGGAAGGGTGGGGATTAACCAGGAAGAGGTGTGCCCTTGACAGGAAGGGGTGCCTCAAATTTAAATTAGGGGGTGCACAAGTTTAGTCAGGCCTAGGGCAGCACAAAACCTAAAGACACCACTGCCCGGGGCTGGACTGTATGCGCCGGATTAGATTTCTAGGTTTTTATTCGCGTTTGGGAACAGTTGTCCCCGCCAAAGTGCCAGATTGCAAGCTCTTGAACCTAGCACTTGACATTCAACTCCTATATATCATAAGAACCTCTGCAAACTCAGAAATCTAAACTGTAAACTCCTGGGCCCAATGTCACTCATGACCCTGCTGTGTTTGTTCACACAGCCAAGGTAACACATTGCAAGCTCCTTGGCCCAGGATCTCTTCGTAGAAGTATATTTCTATGCTGATTTGCAAATAAATGTCTGTCAAAGCAGTGGATGGTAAACCCCTAGGGCCCAGTGTTTCCTGTACGTTGATTATAAGCATCCCCCATTCTAGTGTTGGAGTGTAAGCTCCATGGCTCAGTGCCTCTCATTATTCCCCTTTGCACAATGGTCTTATTGTGTGGTTTTATATGATGTTATAAGTTTGCCAGGCCCAGGCTTTGTCCTGCAGTGGCCCGGGAAGGGGGACGGGGGGACGGGGGGGGGGTGATATTTATTATAGGGGTGGGGGGAACAGGGAGTCCTGCCTGAGAACTTTACTGCTCCCTGGTTATTGACATAGACCCAATCCTCTGTCCATTTTATTACCGCTCCACAAAGGCCGAGTTTTTATTGGAGACAATAAACGATCACGCTGGGCTGGATGGAGGAGAGTTTCCTTGTTCCCATTGGGGACTCTATGTGCCAGCGCGGACATGATTAGATATTAATTGGCAGGCTGTGCCCCGCAGAACGTGTCCCGTCGCCCTGTGTTGGCGCTACACATATACTCCATTAAACCGATAGCCAGGCGTTATAGCTCTGTGAGCACAAAGTCAGCCTTTCCATCAGACGTCTCTTTTCATTTCCTCTGCCAGGGCCAAAAGAGTGGCCGGGACTTATAGAAAAAGCGGCCACAATGGAGCTTTTACCCTTAAAAAATTAAGAACTGGCAAAAAAAAAAATAAGAAGCGTGCTGGGACAAAATTAAATATCCGGGGTGACTCTGCAGGAATTTACCGAATCACCATGAAGTAACGTACAGTAAATGCGCATTACAGATCACAGAGGAATATTAAACACAGAATAAAAATAAAATACACCAGTGAGATAGTGTGAAATTATTATATATATATATATGTGTGTGTTTAATATTGCAGAAGCCACCTGCACATCACAGCAATTCGATGAATTGCATCCCAGAGCTCTTGTGCCACATTCCCCATATGCAGCAAGGAACTCTGGGTAGGATATGCAAATGACTTCTGTCTCACTTTTATGCATCATGGATCTGTTATTATATATATAACCATCAAATTAGAACCAGCAGTCTCTTTACCGTCAATATTAGTTGATTCACTGCCTGGGTGCAAAAATCCAATATACACTATATTGCCAAAAGTATTGTCTCACCCATCCAAATAATCAGGTGTTCCAATCACTTCCATGGCCACAGGTGTATAATATCAAGCACCTAGGCATGCAGACTGTTTTTACAAACATTTGTGAAAGAATGGGTCGCTCTCAGGAGCTCAGTGAGTTCCAGCGTGGAGCTGTGATATGATGCCACCTGTGCAACAAATCCAGTCGTGAAATTTCCTCGCTCCTAAATATTCCACAGTCACCTGCCAGCTGTATTATAAGAACGTAGAAGTGTTTGGGAACGACAGCAACCCAGCCACGAAGTGGTAGGCCACGTAAACTGACGGAGCAGGGTCAGCGGATGCTGAGGCACATAGTGCGAAGAGGTCTCCAACTTTCTGCAGAGTCAATCGCTACAGACCTCCAAACTTCATGTGGCCTTCAGATTAGCTCAAGAACAGTGCGCAGAGAGCTTCATGGAATGGGTTTCCATGGCCGAGCAGCTGCATCCCAGCCATACATCACCAAGTGCAATGCAAAGCGTTGGATGCAGTGGTGTAAAGCACGCCGCCACTGGACTCTAGACTAGAGCAGTGGAGACGCATTCTCTGAAGTGATGAATCGCACTTCTCCATCTGGCAATCTGATGGACGAGTCTGGGTTTGGCGGTTGCCAGGAGAACGGTACTTGTCTGACTGCATTGTGCCAAGTGTAAAGTTTGGAGGGGGATTATGGTGTGGGGTTGTTTTTCAGGAGCTCGGCTTGGCCCCTTAGTACCAGTGAAAGGAACTCTGAATGCTTCAGCATACCAAGACATTTTGGACAATTCCATGCTCCCAACTTTGTGGGAACAGTTTGGAGCTGGCCCCTTCCTCTTCCAACATGACTGTGCACCAGCGCACAAAGCAAGGTCCATAAAGACATGGATGACAGAGTCTGGTGTGGATGAACTTGACTGGCCTGCACAGAGTCCTGACCTCGACCCGATAGAACACCTTTGGGATGAATTAGAGCGGAGACTGAGAGCCAGACCTTCTCGTCCAACATCACTGTGTGACCTCACAAATGCGCTTCTGGAAGAATGGACAAAAATTCCCATAAACACACTCCTAAACCTTGTGGACAGCCTTCCCAGGAGAGCTGAAGCTGTTATAGCTGCAAAGGGTGGAGCGACGTCATATTGAACCCTATGGATTAGGAATGGGATGTCACTTAAATTCATATGCGAGTCAAGGCAGATGAGCGATTACTTTTGGCAATATAGTGTATGTATATATATATAAAAACAATCCAAATGGATGCACTCCGAGCAGTCAGTGTTTTATGAATAATTATAAATAAAAGCAAAGTATCCCTTTATAAATAGGCTATAACTTGTAACCTTCTCCGACCCCCAGCAATGCTGCACGTATAGTAGTAATATTTTTTATAAAACACCCATTAAAGTTAGACTAAACAAATAATAAAATAAAAAACCAATGTGACGACGAATAAGAGTAAAAGGCTCGGACATTCAGGTGAAGCTAAAGAGAGAAACGTATTTTAATTCCTCTCTGGAAACAAAACAGCAAAGCCTTTTATACATCGTATAAAACTATAAAAAATATAAACATCTCAATGTATCCCTCCTGGTAAAATACTTTAATAAATAAATAACACAGTAAAATGTGAGGAAAGGTCTGCTTTACTGGACCAAACCTCAACCTGCGAAATACAAAGCGCAAGACATGAAATAAAACCCAATAGAGGCGTCCCATGCACCACAGAAATGTCACCCCGTGCAATAAAAGCTACGAGGGTACTGGGTAAAACATGAACAGCGAGAAAATGGGCTGTTTGTTCAAGAGGAAAAATACAAAGTGCAGCGCAGGAGATAAAATGTATCAAAAGTCACTGGAAAAGAATATTCTGCGGCTGAGAATAACAGAGCGTGTGAGAATGCCTAGGAGAAAGCGAGGAAAATGATAAAAAATACAAATATACAATTAAAAAAATTAAGTTTTTCTTATAAATAATAGATACGATATATGATAAAACTGAAAAAAGGAAATCACAAAAAATCCTGAAATGAAAATAAAGAAACAAGCATCTGATTTTTAATGGTTTTTATTTTATTTTTTAAATTAATATATTTTCCCCGTGCTTATTGTTTTTTTGTGTGGGATTCAGTGGCCCCGCACGATGCAAAGTGACGCTTCTCTGTGCTGATTTGTGACTTTGTAAAATGCTAAAAAAATGTACCCCCTACCACCCCCACCACCTCCATACAAGTCCTCGCCTTTCCGGGCCCTGCCCCAAAAAACGGCAGCCTAGCCTTCCCCGTCCACCTGGTAACCATGGCGATAGGATTTAAACCCAAGCACTTAGACAATGCCAAGCCAGACCCGTGAAAACTGCCCAAACCTTCACTCCACCCCCCCACCTTCCCCGATCCATTGTAACGCGGCCTCCAAGACGCTCCGCACCTCCCGACGACAGACACAGCGCTCTCTTATTTCGCTGGATTGAAAAATAAACAGCCCGTTGCCGCGGCAACCGTGTTTTTATATTAAATGGTCCAGGACAAATCGAGAGGCAGATTCTGGTCAGAGAGAGACGGCGATCCGATCGCAGGACACTATACCCCACAACCGCCACCTTTCACTACGGTGACGTACAGTGGTGTCGCTGTGACGTTTGATGAATGCTGGCGCGACCGCAGAAAGCCTTCGGGCATAATAGCATAGATGGGGAGGGGGCCCCTACATCACGTTTGTGACACTCCTACCAGCCTCCGTGACCACCTCCCAGGATTAACGAAGCGCTGAGAAGCCAACATGCCAAGAGTCCTGGCCGGCGGGAGTACAAAGACATGGGATAACCTGGCTATTCCAGTCTAAATATGGCTCATGAAAGTCACTGTTAAGTCGATGATCCCCTACTTACAGCATGTGTTATTCATTTCTTCCATACACCTAAAAGCCTCCATGCTAAAACCAGACAAAATCCTGTGCTAAAAGCACTGCCATGTCATTAAAGCGCAGCTAATGTCAGTATCCTTGTCCCCGGTGCTGTGCCACACAGGATACCCCCCACTTTGTAATGTATGGGTGCTTAGGCTGGGGCCACACGAGCGCACTACATGCGTCCGTTATAACGCGCAATGTGAAATCCGTCATAGAATTTTGATGGATTATCAGTGGATCATATGTCCATCGTACATGTCTACGGGCAAGATGCTCTCTATAGGTGGGGGGACAGGACATCAGACCATTTGAAACTGAGACTACGAAACGCAACAGCTTCAGCTTCCACGTCTCTCGAGGCTTTAATCTTCAGCATCAAAATTCCTGCGCGTCGTGTGGTGTCCATAAGTACGTCCATGCAAAAGTTACAACACACGCGTTTACTGCGCTCGTCTGGCGCCAGCCTTAGGGTTAGCTTGGCTGTTTTGTTAAATAAGGCTAATGTCAGTTGAACGCAGTCTGAGCGCACTCTGCGTGCGTGCCCAACGGACAGACGTACTGACGGAAGATACTGTAGACCCCACACGGTCCTTTTTTTTTTTGACGGACGTAGAAAAAAAAAGGGAATTAAGGGAAATAAAATTAATATGAAAAGGATATGAAAAGCCATTATGGGCGTCAAGGTGCTGGACGTCGGAAATGCACTGCGTCTGACATCTCACACAGAACGCTACGCGGACGTGGCGCATTCTGCGGGTCCGTGGTAGCGGTTTTACATTCTTGCCTAACTTGCGTCCGTTTGCCACGTGCGTTGTGCGAGCGCAATTTGGTGCGCACGTACTTCGTGTGTGGGTCTCTATTGCTCATGATTCTATGCTACGACGGACGTTAAACTGTGCGACGACACGGACGTGATCACTGCGTTTGTCAGACATTGGCCTAAGTGGGATTTTCATTAGCCTGGCTGAGTGTGATGGGAGTACAATCAGCAGTATGGTGAATGTAGCTACGGCCTGGGTTACCCCAATAACAGAGGGTTACACTGAGAAAGAGGGGCTGTCAGTGTTACTTACTGCGCTCCTTGGCATTGTGGACTATAACTCTCATCATTCTCTGCCAGCTGGAGCGGATGATGATGATAATGATGAGAGGTGCATTGCAGTAATACTGTCAGATTGTAAGCTCTTTGTAAGGTTGTTTCTCTCCCCCTCTCATGGCAATTAGGCACCGGAGGTCGCAATGTAACTGCGAGCAGCACCATTATAAGTCTCAATGTGTCAGCGACGCGGTGATCTTCCAGATTTTCTCATTTCGGTAATGAAATTGGAATTATTAGTATTTCAGATTTGAAAACGGGGTCGGGAACTTTGGCTCTCCAGATGTTTTGGAACTACATTTCCCATGAGCCTCTGTTGACCTAAGAAGTAGCCGAGTATCATCATGGGTGATGTAGTTCCAAAACATCTGATGGACAGAAGTTGCTGACACAAGCCTTGACAGGTGGATTCAGTCAGAGAGGATTAAAACAGAATAAAGTGGTACAAACGCACTATAAAGCCAGTATACGGCCAGGACCACACCTAGGATACGCCCAGCGCACAGCCAGGATATGTGCCCCTAAGGAAAGGTTATTTGAAACGCGCTGAGCTTGGTATCAAAGTTACATGTACCCGATCCCATAGCTAATACCCGTGGGACTATTAAAAACACCTTCCAATGCTTCCTTTTTTATGTGTAAATATTTTTAGATTAGGTTTTCAAAGTGTAAAGAAAAAACAAACAAATAGAACATTGTATCTGCCTACACCTGCCATTCCCACGGCTAAAATGTATCCACTCTTACAATTAAATGTACACGTCATAATCATGATAACCGGCCTCATGGAAACTCTGTAACGGCAGGACAGATAACTACACTCACAAGAAAAGAGGAGGATCCACTAAACCAGCGGGCAGCAAACTCAGCCCTCCAGATGTTTTGAACTACGTCACCCATGATGTTCAACAACTCCTTCGGTTGAAGAAGGCTCATGGGAAATGTAGTTAAAAACCATCTGGATGGCCAAGGTTGCCGACCCTTGCACTAAACACTGCGCACTGCTCTGAGGTGGCTGATCCTAAAATGACATGAAGAAAAAATGAAATGAGCTGCTACTGGTTTGGACCAAAAACATCAATTTATGGTTTTAACATCATATTCAGCAACGTTTCAACCCCAGCCATGCAGTTATAAAGCTGTTTATCACAACTTGATGAATGCCAGTTGAGGCTGAAACGTTGCTGTTGGCACTGCCGCATAAATTAAAACTAACGTTCTCGGATCAAACTAGTGCCGGCTCTTTCTGGGTTCTTCATGGAACTATAAAAGAATGTTGCGCACTCAACACCCATCACTCTCGGAAGGAGCACCGCAATCCTAGCAGCCGAACCCAACTCTTACAAAAGAGAAAAAGCAATTCTGTGATCCGTGATCAAAACTAAAGCCTACAAATTACAGAGATTTTAGTTACTAATAACGGGCATTGGTAGCGTAAGCCCACCAGCCAGCGTCCGTCAAGGCAAATCTACCTACGAGGAGATCTGCCCCGAACCTTTGTAACTGTGTGTATGGTATTATTATTATAACTGCACAGGATAAGGCGAGCGCACGTCCTAAATGCCTCCAGCAAAGGTTTACTTACAATAAAGATCTCGTGAAACTGGTTTCAATATACGAGACCAGTGTATATAAATAACAAGACTAATTTAAAGGGTTTTTTGAGGTGAGCGATTGTCTTAAAGCACAAAGGTCGCCGTTTTACTGGTTCTTTACAAATTAATATTACTTCCTCCTTTCTCTAATATCTACATTGGGACACAGGTTATTTAAAGGGACCTTTTGACTTACTTTTTTCTCCATCTCACAATAAATCGTGATCTAAAACACATTTTATCTTGCTGGACTTTTGTTAAATTACTTTTGTTTTGTTATATATATATATATATACACAGTTGTGTTCAAAATTATTCAACCCCCACTGAAATTGAGTGTTTTGGCCAGTTTGACATTGATTTTGATCATTCAGTCATCTTGCTTACAATTAAATCAAAGAGGCACGTGTAGGTCAGACAAATATAACATAACATTTATAATGAAATAACCACAAATGTCTTTTCTGTGCTCACATCATTATCAGTTTTATTCAACCCCCAAGTGACATTCAATCTTAGTACTTAGTACAACATCCTTTTACAGTTATAATAGCTTTTAAACGTGAAGCATAGCTTGACACAAGTGTCTTGCAGCGATCTACGGGTATCTTCGCCCATTCGTCATGGGCAAAAGCCTCCAGTTCAGTCACATTCTTAGGCTTGCGCACTGCAACTGCTTTCTTTAAGTCCCACCAGAGGTTCTCAATCGGATTTAAGTCAGGTGACTGCGATGGCCACTCCAAAATGTTCCAGCCTTTAGGCTAGGGTCAGACGAAAGCAGTTTTAACGTGCGTTTAGACGCACGAAATCACGGCCGTGCTAGCAGCAAATGACGCCTTTAATCTGCAACCATGCTCTAGTGGACTTGGAGGTATGCTTGGGATCATTGTCCTGTTGAAAGGTCCAACGTCTCCCAAGCCTCAGGTTTGTGACAGACTGCATCACATTGTCATCCAATATCTCCTGGTACTGAAGAGAATTCATGGTACCTTGCACACGCTGAAGCTTCCCTTGACCTGCAGAAGCAAAACAGCCCCAAAGCATGATTGACCCCCCGCCATGCTTCACAGTAGGCAAGGTGTTCTTTTCTTCATAGGCCTTGTTCTTCCTCCTCCAAACATAGCGTTGATCCATGGGCCCAAACAGTTCTAATTTTGTTTCATCAGTCCACAGAACACTATCCCAAAACTTCTGTGCTTTGTCCACATGACTTTTGGCATACTGCAGTCGACTCTTCTTATTCTTTGGAGACAGCAAGGGGGTGCGCCTGGGAGTTCTGGCATGGAGGCCTTCATTACGCAGTGTGCCCCGTATTGTCTGAGCTGAAACTTCAGTACCCACATCTGCCAAATCTTTTTTCAGTTCCTCAGCAGTCACGCGGGGACTTTTCTCCACTCTACGCTTCAGGTAGCGCACAGCAGTCGAAGTCAGCATCTTCTTTCTGCCACGACCAGGTAGCGTTTCAACAGTGCCCTTTGCCTTGAATTTGCGAATGATGCTTCCTATGGTCTCTGTTGGTATGTTTAACATCTTTGCAATCTTCTTATAGCCATTGCCCTTCCTGTGAAGAGTAATCACCTCTTCTCTTGTCTTCCTGGACCATTCTCTTGACTTCACCATGTTTGTAACCACACCAGTAAATGTCTAGAAGGAGCTGAGTATCAGTCATTTTAAAGCTGCCTAATTGGTGCTTATTATGCTTTATTGCTGCTCCGTGATATCCACAGGTGTTTTCAATACCTGATTGAAAACACTTGAATGAACCTCTGTTCTTCAGAGTGGTAGTGTTTAAGGGGTTGAATAATTGTGTCAATGAAGAATTCACAAAAGAAACATTTACTACTGTATTACAAAACCAATTGATGTCATTTTAGTTGCATATGGTTCTTTAAAAAGTCCTTGTAGGATTTCATTCTGAATACAATTACAAATGTACACTAAATTCCCTAAAACCCCTTACAGCATTGGGGGTTGAATCATTTTGAACACCACTGTATATAAGGTCAGAAACAAAAATCTCGTTTTGAAGGATTGTATATACTCAGATTATCTGTGTGACTTTACTGCTCTGATAAAACCAAGTGAATGATGCATAACTTGATTATAAGCAGGTCCAAAAATAAGCAAGCATATAGAGTGGGGTTTAATGTCAGACTATTCAACTGTAAGCTCATGGGACAGGATCTCCTGTTATAGCAATAGATTGTAAGCTCCTGGGACAGGCCCTCATGATATATCAGATGAGCCCAACATGTGCTCCGTGTTACATGTGACTGATCACGCCTTGACACAGTGACTTTATGCCCATTGATTATTCTGACCACAAGAATCTGCTCCTCGCACTTTGTGCATTATTGGTGGTTCAGCAACAGAGTTTCCCAAGCTGCCTGCTGGGGTCACCGCCGGTCTATTTGGAATTTTTAGGGCCAGATTAGCTTTTTCTCCAAATACATTCATTTGTAGCTTTTATTTCTTACTTTCCTTCTTTTTTATTCTCCTTTTGGTATAAAGGAGACAATCCATGTCTCTTTAGGGGCTCCTCCATATATTCAGAGTGTGTGTGTGTGTCTCTTTAGGGGTTCCTCCATATATTCAGGGTGTGTGGGTGTCTCTTTAGGGGTTCCTCCATATATTCAGGGTGTGTGGGTGTGTTTTTAGGGGTTCCTCCATATATTCAGGGTGTGCGGGTGTCTTTTTAGGGGCTCCTCCATATATTCAGGGTGTGCGGGTGTCTTTTTAGGGGCTCCTCCATATATTCAGGGTGTGTGGGTGTGTTTTTAGGGGTTCCTCCATATATTCAGGGTGTGCGGGTGTCTCTTTAGGGGTTCCTCCATATATTCAGGTGTGTGGGTGTCTTTTTAGGGGCTCCTCCTGTATTCAGGGTGGGATGGTGTATAACAGAGCTGCATAGTAGTAAAACTCCCAACAATGTGTTTCTTACACGGCTGCGTATGGAGGGGCCGTCAGTTGTTTGTGAAGCACCCAGGGGCCCCTTCTGGCAGAGAGCAGAGATTTCCCTCGTGACCCTGAAGCATCGTCACGTGATGTTACTTTGAATTTAAATCTGTTTTTCTCCTCTTTTTTTTTTTTGGCGTAACCGACGAGCCGCGCCCCAGATACCTCCATGCTGTAACCTAGTTAATAACTGACCGTTGGCTTCATCCGTGGCATCCAGGGGCCCCTCCTCTCGTTCGCCTAAAGAAAAGCTCCCTTTGTGTTTTTTCGGATCCAATTCACAGCTGACAATGCGGTGCCCTCCCCGGGGGGAAGAAGCCTCCATTGTCTCTCGCTGACAGTTAAGCGCTCGCTTTGTACACGGTTTCACACTAACCTCTCACCGTGGCCTGGGTGCTTCACCGAACTTTTCATGAGCCGACACCAGACCCATCCTGTGCGCCCCCTGACCTACCCAGAATCAACGTCCATAAATCCAAGATATCTTCTGTCCCACAATCATGTATTTGTAACTTAAAAGCCAACTGCTCACGCCGCAGCCTAAGTTGGTGCCATAGTAATAAATCAAATTAACTTTTGACACGTAAAACCATGGAAGACCTTGCTGGATCGGATGGGTACAGGACCTCATTTGGGCAGAGTCCAGTGCATATCAGTCTGGTGGTGATGCTTTCATGCGAGAAGGTGGAGCCAAATATGTGTTTATAGTAATAATAATAAAAAAATCAAACCAAACAAAAAGGGACAGACTGATCTTTACTGAGGCCAAACGTTCACTGTCCTGTGCCCAAATCCCTATTTCCTGCATAGACCGTACCTGCCTTAAGAAACAGGGTCTCAACGTATCATCTTTGTCAATACTTGTGTCCAACTGTATGGTGTTTTATTGTATCGTGGCAGAATCTACTGGCGCTCTGAAAATAAAGTATAATATAAACATATAAAGCGATATAATATGTTCCTGGGGTTTAACTGCTAAGCGGTGAATCAAAAGCGTCCGTGGGCACTCGCTGAGCAGGGAGCTGGCGGATGAAACGGTGTGTTTTTCACGTTGGGTTTCCTGCAGCAGGACCACCAAGGGATGAAATCTGCAGCCCCCCACCAATTAATTTCCATTTATAAATAAAAAGGAATAATGGGGTATTGTGGGGTGTCGGGGATCCAAAAACACCTGCATTGCTCTTCCTTTGCCACTTTAGAACGTGTGTGTGTGTGTTATATATTTTGACTCGCAAGTCTAGTCTTTGGATGGGGCGAGCATGACGCACGCCCCAGGACGTATCACTGCTCACATCCCCGTAGTGTCAGCAACCGCCACCTCTCAATCTATAGAGAGGTATTGAGGAGGGGCTGTCTGTCTGGGGTGAGCGGGGTCAGGAGTTTCTGTGGAGAGGTGAAAAGATAGTGGGGGGAAAAATTGTGTGTGTATATATATATATATATATATATATATATATATATATATATATAGACAAAAGGCGGAGCAAAAGAAGGTGTGGCATTGAAATGGTCCCCAAACCATGTTCTCACCCAGGGCCCCTTAAATGATAGAGGTGGCCCTGATGACTCATATTTTCACTAGTCCCCTCGCTCGGGGCAAGTGGTAGCCTCACCTGTGCTGCAGCCTGTCAGGCGGCAGAATTTCCTGACGCGCAATACTCATTATGGCCACTGTGGCACTGTTCTACATCTGTCATTGACAGATAAAGAGATAACATTTTCGGCCTCTTTTTTGCTTTTGCCAGTGAAAGGGAGGTGGTAAAATAAAACAATCTGTGCAGGCAGATTTCTTTTGCCGTCTTCCTTTCTGACCCAGTTGCTTTACTAGCAGCTGGCCGCAGACTGAAACAGACGCGCAGCCTGATACCGGAGCTTTATGGGATCGCACAAGAGTCGCAGGTGAAGCTCAAAGGGACACCAGGACTATTTAATTTCAATCTGCTCCTGGTGTTGAGAGGAAGTGGTGGATCACGCCGCCCTCTCCACCGTGTAATAAGAGGCAAGTATGGGATTTTGGGGTGTTATTTTACTTTGTTAAGTGATTTTATAGAAACAGAATCCCTTAGCCACCGTTTCTGGGAATCGATAGAGATATACATATGTCTCCATTCCAGAATAAAAGCATGAGCTACCATGGAATAGCTCATTCTTTTAGTGCCAGGTGCAAATTTAATGCCACCTATACACCGTATACAAGGTATATGAGACGTTAATTTACAGAAAGGACGCGCTATGTACGAACCGCAAACTCTGGTTATGGACAAGCTATTCATTCCATTGTTGCCATAAACTATCTGAATATTGTCTGCAGGCGATATTGTAAGGGCAAGAGGAGACTAGGGCCCTTTATATGTAAAACATCCAGAAGCAAAGCAGTAGGTAAGCAAGCACTGCCTTATGGTTTAGGAGACAGGTTTAGGGGAGCAGGCACTGGTTTATGGATTAGGAGATGTGTTATGGGGAGCAGGCACTGGCTTATGGGTTAGGAGACCACCCTCTCCTGGCTAAAATCGTACCTCTCCAACAGATCCTTCTCAGTATCCCTTGCTGGCAATTCCTCCTCTTCAATGCCTCTGTCATTCGGTGTACCTCAAGGCTCAGTCCTAGGTCCTCTGCTCTTCTCCATCTATACCTCCTCACTGGGTAAACTCATCACCAGCTGTGGCTTAAAGTATCACCTATACGCTGATGACACTCAGATCTACCTCTCCACTTCCGATCTCTCCCCCTTCGTACTCTCTCAGGTCAGTGATTGTCTGTCTGGTATCTCTGCCTGGATGGCCGCTCACTACTTCTTATTCCCCCCTCTAACTCTACTCCAATTTCTGACTTCTCCATAATTGTTGACGGTGTCACTATCCTTCCTTCTTCACTAGTTCGTTGCCTCGGAGTGACACTTGACTCCAGTCTTTCCTTCAGCCCCTACATCCAATCACTCTCATCATCTTGTCGCAATCACCCCCGTAACATTGCCAAAACCCCTCCATTTCTGACTGCTAACACCACCAAGGAACATATCCACTCTTATCTCCCGCCTGGACTACTGCAACAACCTCCTGACTGGCCTTCCTATCTCCCGCCTCTCCCCCCTGCAGGCATCCTAAACAAATAACAAATCAGCCCGGCTTATCCATCTCACCCGTCGCTCTGTCTCTGCCGCTCAGTGAATCCCTGCACTGGCTCCACATCCACAGCAAAATCAAATTCAAGCTACTCACCCTGACCTACAAAACCCTCACTAACACCGCCCCTCACTACCTGTCCTCACTAACGCCGCCCCTCACTACCTGTCCTCACTAACGCCGCCCCTCACTACCTGTCCTCACTAACACCGCCCCTCACTACCTGTCCTCACTAACACCGCCCCTCACTACCTGTCCTCACTAACACCGCTCCTCACTAACACCGCTCCTCACTACCTGTCCTCACTAACACCGCCCCTCACTACCTGTCCTCACTAACACCGCCCCTCACTACCTGTCCTCACTAACGCCGCCCCTCACTACCTGTCCTCACTAACGCCGCCCCTCACTACCTGTCCTCACTAACACCGCTCCTCACTAACACCGCTCCTCACTACCTGTCCTCACTAACACCGCCCCTCACTACCTGTCCTCACTAACACCGCCCCTCACTACCTGTCCTCACTAACGCCGCCCCTCACTACCTGTCCTCACTAACGCCGCCCCTCACTACCTGTCCTCACTAACACCGCCCCTCACTACCTGTCCTCACTAACACCGCCCCTCACTACCTGTCCTCACTAACACCGCCCCTCACTACCTGTCCTCACTAACGCCGCCCCTCACTACCTGTCCTCACTAACGCCGCCCCTCACTACCTGTCCTCCCTAACGCCGCCCCTCACTACCTGTCCTCACTAACGCCGCCCCTCACTACCTGTCCTCACTAACGCCGCCCCTCACTACCTGTCCTCACTAACGCCGCCCCTCACTACCTGTCCTCACTAACGCCGCCCCTCACTACCTGTCCTCACTAACGCCGCCCCTCACTACCTGTCCTCACTAACGCCGCCCCTCACTACCTGTCCTCACTAACGCCGCCCCTCACTACCTGTCCTCACTAACACCGCCCCTCACTACCTGTCCTCACTAACACCGCCCCTCACTACCTGTCCTCCCTAACGCCGCCCCTCACTACCTGTCCTAACCAGTCCTCACGTCTCCCTGCATTAACTCATCACTGCAGTCCCCCCTCCTGTTTCTAATCCCCTCACCCATTGCGATAGTAAATTCCCACGGGAATAGGGTCCTTATATCCTCATGTATCTGGTGGCAGGAATACTGACCTGTCTCCTGTATGTATTGTAGAATTGTCCTGTCTTTACCTATTACACCTTGTACAGCGCTGCGGAATGTGTTGGCGCTTAATAAATAATAATAATAATAATGGAGCAGGCACTGGCTTATTGGTTAGGAGACAGGCTTTGGGGAGCAGGCACTGGCTTATTGGTTAGGAGACAGGTTTAGGGGAGCAGACACTGGCTTATTGGTTAGGAGACAGGTTTAGGGGAGCAGGCACTGGCTTATTGGTTAGGAGACAAGTTTAGGGGAGCAGGCACTGGCTTATGGGTTAGGAGACAGGTTTATGGGAGCAGGCACTGGCTTATTGGTTAGGAGACAGGTTTAGGGGAGCAGGCACTGGCGTATAGGTTAGGAGACAGGTTTAGGGGAGCAGGCACTGGCTTATGGGTTAGGAGACAGGTTTAGGGCAGCAGGTTTATGGGTTTGGAGACAGGTTTAGGGGAGCAGGCACTGGCTTATTGGTTAGGACACCGGTTTAGGGGAGCAGGCACTGGCTTATTGGTTAGGAGACTACCTGTCCTCACTAACGCCGCCCCTCACTACCTGTCCTCACTAACACCGCCCCTCACTACCTGTCCTCACTAACGCCGCCCCTCACTACCTGTCCTCACTAATGCCGCCCCTCACTACCTGTCCTCACTAATCACCAAATACACCCCAGCCCGTCCCCTACGATCCAACAATGACCTGCGCCTGGCATCCTCCAGCATTACCTCTTCACATGTCAGATTGCAGGACTTTTCTCGTGCGGCGCCGACCCTATGGAACTCGCTTCCTCGCAATATCAGACTGTCCCCAAATCTGGCTTCATTTAAACGCTCCCTAAAGACCCTTCTATTTAGGGAAGCGACCACCTGACTCCGTAACAAGACATCCGACCAACCCAAAACCAGTCCTCACCTCTCCCTGCATTAACTCATCACTGCAGTCCCCCCCTCCTGTTTCTAATCCCCTCACCCATTTCGATAGTAAATTCCCACGGGAATAGGGTCCTTATATCCTCATGTATCTGGTGGCAGGAATACTGACCTGTCTCCTGTATGTATTGTAGAATTGTCCTGTCTTTACCCATTACACCTTGTACAGCGCTGCGGAATGTGTTGGCGCTTAATAAATAATAATAATAATAATGGAGCAGGCACTGGCTTATTGGTTAGGAGACAGGTTTAGGGGAGCAGACACTGGCTTATTGGTTAGGAGACAGGTTTAGGGGAGCAGGCACTGGCTTATTGGTTAGGAGACAAGTTTAGGGGAGCAGGCACTGGCGTATAGGTTAGGAGACAGGTTTAGGGGAGCAGGTTTATGGGTTTGGAGACAGGTTTAGGGGAGCAGGCACTGGCTTATTGGTTAGGACACCGGTTTAGGGGAGCAGGCACTGGCTTATGGTTAGGAGACAGGTTTAGGGGAGCAGGCACTGGCTTATGGGTTAGGAGACAGGTTTAGGGGAGCAGACACTGGCTTATTGGTTAGGAGACAGGCTTTGGGGAGCAGGCACTGGTTTATTGGTTAGGAGACAGGTTTAGGGGAGCAAGCACTGGCTTATTGGTTAGCAGACAGGTTTATGGGAGCAGGCACTGGCTTATTGGTTAGGAGACAAGTTTAGGGGAGCAGGCACTGGCGTATAGGTTAGGAGACAGGTTTAGGGGAGCAGGTTTATGGGTTTGGAGACAGGTTTAGGGGAGCAGACACTGGCTTATTGGTTAGGACACCAGTTTAGGGGAGCAGGCACTGGCTTATGGGTTAGGAGACAGGTTTAGGGGAGCAGATACTGGCTTATTGGTTAGGAGACCGGTTTGGGGAGCAGGCTTATGGGTTAGGAGACAGGTTTAGGGGAGCAGGCACTGGCTTATTGGTTAGGAGACAGTTTTTTTTTTGAGAAAGGATTTTACCAGGAAGAATACATTGAGATGTCTCTCGTTTTCAAGTATGTCCTGGGTGGCGAGTATGTACCGTTAGGTGTCTTGCCCAAGGACACTTACTGGAGAGGTGCTCGCTGGGATCAAACCCATGTCTCCACAGGCTTTCTCCATGCAGAGCAGTGACATTACCTCTACTCAATGTCATTGGCTTATTGGTTAGGAGACAGGTTTAGGGGAGCAGGCACTGGCTTATGGGTTAGGAGACAGGTTTAGGGGAGCAGGCACTGACTTATTGGTTAGGAGACAGGTTTAGGGGAGCAGGCACTTGGGTTATGAGACAGGTTTAGGGGAGCAGGCACTGACTTATGGGTTAGGAGACAGGTTTAGGGGAGCAGGTTTATGGGTTAAGAGACAAGTTTAGGGGAGCAGGCACTGGCTTATGGGTTAGGAGACAGGTTTAGGGGAGCAGGCACTGGCTTATGGGTTAGGGGACAGGTTTAGGGGAGCAAACACTGGCTTATGGGTTAGGAGACAGGTTTAGGGGAGCAGGCACTGGTTTATGGGTTAGGAGACAGGTTTAGGGGAGCAGGCACTGGTTTATGTGTTAGGAGACAGGTTTAGGGGAGCATGCACTGGCTTATTGGTTAGGAGACAGGTTTAGGGGAGCAGGCACTGGCTTATGGGTTAGGAGACAGGTTTAGGGGAGCAGGTTTATGGGTTAGGAGACAGGTTTAGGTAGAGGAGGTTTATGGGTTAGGAGACAGGTTTAGGGGAGCAGGCACTGGCTTATGGGTTAGGAGACAGGTTTAGGGGAGCAGGCACTGGCTTATGGGTTAGGAGACAGGTTTAGGGGAGCAGGCACTGGCTGGGGATCTGATAATTTTGACGGTTTTGCGGCTGTTTTTTCTTTTAAAATGTGCAGAATTTGCCACAAACCCGCCAAACCCATCCAAAAAAAGCCGCCTGAACACAGCGACGACCAGTGGTCGGAAAAAGCCGACAAGCTGACTAACGGGGTAAAAAGAAACAAACCACAAGATGATTGAAAGTGTCAAAAGGGAAACGTTTGCAAAAAATCTACTGAACGAAAATGTCTGGAATTTACACATAAGATCCAATGAATGATAATAAAAAGGGCTGTTACAGATAAAAGAAAAAACGATTAAAAAAAAAAACACATAATTTTTTTTGTCTACAAACTCCCGAAAAATGTCTACAAGATCCTAAACAAAAATAGAATTTCTGCTGCAAATTAAAAGAATAAACGGTTTATTAGATATTGAATTAAAACGGGAATATTTTTTACATTGAAGCCTATGGGGTTCGCCTGAATAAACCTGACGAATGTAAACACTGAACAGCAGGGCATTTCGGCAACTTTTCTCTGCTGTTCGGTGTCTGAATAGATTAACCATTGCTTCTCTATGGGGGATTTCACTGCCCTCGAACAGGCACCGTATGTGCAGGCAATTCGCCAAAATTTGGCGAACTGCCTGCTCTCTGAATAGCCCCAAAATGTCACTGTACGGGGAAATTCACAGTTCGGTGTATTTTTGGGGCAAGTTCAGATCTCTGTGAATAACCCAGTAAGATTGTAAGCTCTGGAGCAGGGTCCTCTCTCCTCTTAGATTGTAAGCTCTTGAGCAGGGTCCTCTTTTATACTGTTCTGTGTGTTTAACTTGTATGTATAATTATTATTCTGTCATCCATTGTACAGCGCTACGGAACTTGTTAGCACTTTAGAAAAACTGTAACTGGCAGCACTTTTCGTGTTCTCTGAGCAGGATGTTGTGAGCAAAGCCCTCCTCTGGCACTCTTGTTTCCGCCGTATAAAGCATGTAATTTCTCCAGATTTCCATCCCTCTTTGATGCTGTGAAATGCTGCAGGAAATGTTGGTGCCATACCAATGCTGAAAATAATAACCATGTGCTACAAGTATCTATAGTGTGTCCAGGAATACGTGGGGGACCTGGCAACCCAATCCACTATAAGAGGGGAAAAGTAACTCATTTTTAAAATGCCTGGGAAAACCACATTCCGAGGTCGAAATTTTAGAATCTGTTTTCTTAAAGAAACATGAATAATACTAATTTTGCATGAATTATCCACCCGATCTGATGTGATAATTATACCCTAAAGAGATCAGTCTCTGGGTGTATATCCCATAATATCATTCCATCCATCTCTGCGGGGACTATAATCACTCTGCCCCCCCCCCCCCTCATGCACCCAGCATGGTGTATAAGCTCCTCTCTCCCTCCTCCTCCATCTGCTATAGTGTGCGACTAATGCGGCCTGACACCCCCTTAACCTTGGAATGAGGCCCAGGCCATACCACAGGCAGTCTTAAGAAGCTGTTTAACCCCTCAGCTGCTGTTCTCCACCATGCCTGAGAGAAGAGCAGGGTACCACTGTATAACCACAGGCAGCAATGAATGCAAAATACAACCTTATAAACCTCTTGATACTGCCACCATGGTGTGCATGTTTCCAACAAGCTGTGAATGTGCAATACAGAGCTCCACAGCAATAAAACTCACAGTAATGTGCGGTGTGTATGAGCGTATCAAAGTTCCACAGCAATAAAACTCAGTAATGTGCAGTGTGTATGAGAGTATCACAGCTCCACAGCAATAAAACTCACAGTAATGTGCGCTGTGTATGAGCATATCACAGAGCTCCACAGCAATAAAACTCACAGTAATGTGCAGTGTGTATGAGTGTATCACAGAGCTCCACAGCAATAAAACTCACAGTAATGTGCAGTGTGTATGAGTGTATCACAGAGCTCCACAGCAATAAAACTCACACTCATACACAGCGCACATTACTGTGAGTTTTATTGCTGTGGAGCTCTGTGATACGCTCATACACAGCGCACAATACTGTTTCACAGAGCACCACAGCAATAATACTCACAGTAATGTGCAGTGTGTATGAGCGTATCACAGAGCTGCACAGCAATAAAACTCAATCTCCATAAATAAAGAATAAACCCATGTGACCCAGTATGGATCTCTGGGCACCATGTGCTGTCTCTAACAAAAGCTAGGGCTCCTGCATTCCTCCCACGCCAGGCTACACCTGACTCGGCAGCGACTGCAGCAGGTAAAGAACAAAAGGCCTGTGTGTGTGTAATCCCAGCCTGAGGCTCCGGTGACAGATAGGGATCTCCCTGTGTCACAGGCAGCCTATGAGAGGGATTAGCGTAGCAGCCGCTATAGATACAAGTTACAGGCACTCAACAAAGAAATACAATGTATGGAGTGAGACGCATCCACAGTTAAAGGGGCAGTAACACATTTGGAATTCTTTTACAGTACTTTCTGCATTGGTGGTGCACCAGAACCAGAAGTACCATGAGTCCTGCACCAGTTGTTAAACATACAGAGCATATTTGAGGACATGCTTGAAAACGAGAGAAATCTCAATGTATCCTTCGTGGTAAAATACTTATAAATAAATAAATAATTTACAGGGAAAGATACAATCCGCAGCCAATCCTAACGAGCTGTCATGCTTTAAAAACAGGTAGTAAAGAAACAGAAGGAAGAGGCTTACCTAGGTACTGAGGGTCCACACGGGGGGAGTACAGGCCGAACTTGATGAAGATGGGAAGGTTAAAGCCAAAGCGCACCCACTCAATGACGTAGAGAGGAGGGCGCCCCGCTTCCTGGTGGAGCAGGCTGCACCCCAGCACCGCGCTCTCCCCTACGCGACCAACCACCGTCTGAGCGTCTGATCGGTTGGTACCTGTGTGGGACAAAGATGGACGTTAGGAGATAACGGATGAGAAAGACAAGGCACAGTGCAATCTGTCATGTAATCCTCCAATGCATGGCCAAGCGTACAATAGATTGCCAGCTCTTCGGGTCAGACTATTGCCCTATTTCACTGGAATCATTAACATTAACAAGTGAGTCATTATATACGTATAATACCGGCATGGTTATGTTTGGTGAAGATGTGTGGTCTTGTACGAGGGACTCATCACTATACAGTGGCGTTGTACAGAATCTGAAGAGAGCGGTAACGTCAGGAGGGGGTGCTTTGACTTTTGTTTACTAACGTGTAAACGCCATATTTTCAAACCAGACACATTGTGCCCATAGCAGCATATGACAGCGTTTCCTGGACCTCAGGTGTTTCTCAACAACAAGTCACATGGTGCGCCACCATCTTTCAGGTGGACTGAGTATCATGCGTCATGTAGTTTAGAAACCTCTGGCGTGCCAAAGTTTGCCATCGCTGGCTAGGGTCAGACGAAAGCATTTTTCCCCGCGAACATGAAAAAGTGCGTCCGAACGCATTGACGTATTTTTTCACGGAATGCGCAAAAACGGTCAGACGACGCGCATTTTCGGGCGTGATTTTGTACGGATCGTCAATAAAACTCTTTTTGCGTCTGGACGTTATGTTGGCTGGACATTTAGCAGCGTCTGACATCTCCTAATCATGCAAACACGCCGCTATGCTGCAGCTGCGCACTCAGTACGTCAGTACTAGCGGTTCAGCGTTCTCAGAAAAATGCGTTCAAATTCCACTTGCGTTGCACGGCCGGACTTTTGTGCGGCCGTACATCGTATATTGTCCGTCATCTGCTGCTAGTGCGGCCGTAATTATGTGCGCCAAAAGGCACGTTAAAAGTGCGCTGGTCTGACCCCAGCCTTAGAGAGGGAACCCAGTGCTGTGAAAGGCTGGTGTAGCATCATGGGACATGTACTTCACAAGCACACAAAGGCTGCGTTCCCTAACTGGGGACTGTGACGCTTTCTTCACAGGAATCGTTGATCCTGATTTTCGGAAATAAATTCCACAATGACCAGTTTATTGATATTTAAACCTACTCGTCACTTTTATCCGATATGAAAATAAATAAACACACACATATATATATATATATAACACACACGCGACACGCACAAATAAACACAAACAAACATGCACATACGGTGGTATCAATTACAAGCTGCAAAATGTTGAGACCACAATAGACCTCTCTCCCCCTCTTTTGTTTCCCATCCAAACTGTCACAACTTGATTGTCGTCTCTCCTCCTGCGCTGTTTAATGAATAACCCCCCGGGCTCCTGGCCCTATTGATCTGCACTTGTTTAGGCAGTATGTGCGATGCCCTTGCAGCTTGGCGGGAGGGAGAATGTACACAGGGAATACAGATGTAACAGGTCAGGGGTCCCATGTACTCTCTGCATGTGGACAAGCTAGAGACATCATGAAGCCAGCCCTGGCCTGGACACAGCACCTACATAAACACAAGAAACGCACAGAACAGAAGACGTGCGGTGTATCCGGTATCTAGGATTAGGACACAGATATAACCCGGCCCCTCCCCACACAATCACACAGATATAACCCGACCCCTCCCCGACACAAATCAGATATAACCTGACCCCTCCCCGACACAAATCACACAGATATAACCCGACACAACTCACACAGATATAACCCGACACAATCACACAGATATAATCCGACCCCTCCCCGACACAAATCACACAGATATAACCCGTCCCCTCCCTGACACAAATCACACAGATATCACCCGACACAAATCACACAGATATAACCTGACCCCTCCCTGACACAAATCACACAAATATAACCCGACCCCTCCCTGACACAAATCACACAGATATAACCCGACCCCTCCCTGACACAAATCACACAGATATAACCCGACCCCTCCCTGACACAAATCACACAGATATAACCCGACCCCTCCCCGACACAAACACAAATCCCACAACAAAAGATATAACCCGACCCCTCCCCGACACAAATCACACAAATACAACCCGACCCTTCCCTGACACAAATCAGAGATATAACCCGACCCCTCCTGAAACAAATCAGAGATATAACCTGACTCCTCCCTAACACAAATCACACAGATATAACCCGACCCCTTCCTGACACAAATCACACAGATATAACCCGGCCCCTCCCTGACATATATCACACAGATATAACCTGAGCCCTCCCTGACAAAAATTACACAGATATAACCCAACCCATCCCTGACTCAAATCACACAGGTATAACCCGACACAAATCACACAGATATAACCCGACCCCTCCCTGTCAAATCACACAGATATAACCCGACCCCTCCCTGTCAAATCACACAGATATAACCCGACCCCTCCCCGACACAAATCACACAGATATAACCCGACCCCTCCCCGACACAAATCACACAGATATAACCTGACCCCTCCCTGACACAAATCACAGATATAACCCGACCCCTCCTGACACAAATCACACAGATATAACCCGACCCCTCCCTGACACAAATCACACAGATATAACCAGGCCCCTCCCTGACACAAATCACACAGATATAACCCGATCCCTCCCTGTCAAATCACACAGATATAACCCGACACAAATCACACAGATATAACCAGGCCCCTCCCTGACACAAATCACACAGATATAACCAGGCCCCTCCCTGACACAATCACACAGATATAACCTGCCCCCTCCCTGTCAAATCACACAGATATAACCCGACCCCTCCTGACACAAATCACAGATATAACCCGACCCCTCCCTGACACAAATCACACAGATATAACCCAATCCCTCCCTGACAAAATCACACAGATATAACCCGACCCCCCCTGTCAAATCACACAGATATAACCCGACCCCTCCCTGACACAAATCACAGATATAACCCGACCCCTCCCTGACACAAATCACACAGATATAACCCGGCCCCTCCCTGACACAAATCACACAGATATAACCCGACCCCTCCCTGACACAAATCACAGATATAACCCAATCCCTCCCTGACAAAATCACACAGATATAACCCGACCCTTCCCGACACAAATCACGCAGATAACGCGACCCCTCCCTGACACAAATCACACAGATGTAACCCGACACAAATCACACAGATATAACCAGGCCCCTCCCTGACACAAATCACACAGATATAACCCGACCCCTCCCTGACACAAATCACACAGATATAACCCGACCCCCCCTGTCAAATCACACAGATATAACCCGACCCCTCCCTGACACAAATCACAGATATAACCCGACCCCTCCCTGACACAAATCACACAGATATAACCCGGCCCCTCCCTGACACAAATCACACAGATATAACCCGACCCCTCCCTGACACAAATCACAGATATAACCCGACCCCTCCCTGACACAAATCACACAGATATAACCCGGCCCCTCCCTGACATAAATCACACAGATATAACCCGATCCCTCCCTGACAAAATCACACAGATATAACCCGACCCCTCCCTGACACAATTCACACAGATATAACCCAAGCCCTCCAGATACAAATCACACAGATATAACCCGACACAAATCACACAACTATAACCAGACCCCTCCCCGACACAAATCACAGATATAACCCGACACCTCCCCAACACAAATCACACAGATATAACCCGACCCCTCCCCGACACAAATCACACAGATATAACCCGACCCCTCCCTGACACAAATCACACATATATATAAACCGACCCCTCCCTGACACAAATCACAGATGTAAGCCGACCCCTCCCCAACACAAATCACACAGATATAACCCGACCCCTCCCTGACACAAATCACACAGATATAACCCTCCCCCTCCCTGACACAAATCACACAGATATAACCCGACCCCTCCCTGACACAAATCACACAGATATAACCCGACCCCTCCCTGACACACATCACACAGATATAACCCGACACCTCCCCAACACAAATCACACAGATATAACCCGACCCCTCCCCGACACAAATCACACAGATATACCCGACCCCTCCCCGACTCAAATCACAAATATAACCCGACCCCTCCCTTACAAAATCAGATATAACCCGACCCCTCCCTGACACAAATCACAGATATAACCCGACCCCTCCCTGACACATCACAGATATAACCCGACCCTCCAACACAAATCACACAGATATAACCCGACCCCTCCCTGACACAAATCACACAGATATAACCCGACCCCTCCCCGACACAAATCACACAGATATAACCCGACCCCTCCCCGACTCAAATCACAAATATAACCCGACCCCTCCCTTACAAAATCAGATTTAACCCGACCCCTTCCTGACACAAATCACAGATATAACCCGACACCTCCCCGACACAAATCACACAGCTATAACCCGACCCCTCCCTGACACAATCACAGCTATAACCCGACCCCTCTCTGACACAAATCACACAGATATAACCCGACCCCTCCCCACACAATCACAGATATAACCCGACCCTCCCCGACACAAATCACACAGATATAACCCGACCCCTCCCCGACACAAATCACACAGATATAACCCGACCCCTCCCCGACACAAATCACACAGCTATAACCCGACCCCTCCCCGACACAAATCACAGCTATAACCCGACCCCTCTCTGACACAAATCACACAGATATAACCCGACCCCTCCCCACACAATCACACAGATATAACCCGACCCCTCCCCGACACAAATCACACAGATATAACCCGACCCCTCCCCGACACAAATCACACAGATATAACCCGACCCCTCCCTGACACAAATCACAGCTATAACCCGACCCCTCTCTGACACAAATCACACAGATATAACCCGACCCCTCCCCACACAATCACACAGATATTACCCGACCCCTCCCTGACACAAATCACAGATATAACCCGACCCAAATCACAGATATAACCCGACCCCTCCCTGACACAAATCACAGATATAACCCGACCCCTCCCTGACACAAATCACACAGATATAACCCGACCCCTCCCCGACTCAATTCACAAATATAACCTGACCCCTTCCTTACAAAATCACAGATATAACTCGACCCCTCCCTGACAAAAATCACACAGATATAATCTGACACAAATCACACAGATAACCCGACCCCTCCCTGACACAATTTACACAGATATAACCCGACACAAATCACACAGATATAACCCGACCCCTCTCTAACAGAAATCACACAGATATAACCCAACCCCTCCGACACAAATCACACCGATAAAACCTGACCCCTCCCTGACACAAATCACACAGATATAACCCGACCCCTCCCTGACACAAATCACACAGATATAACCCGACCCCTCCCTGACACAGATCACACAGATATAACCCGGCCCCTCCCTGACACAAATCACACAGATATAACCCGACCCCTCCCTGACACAAATCACACAGATATAACCCGACCCCTCCCTGACACAAATCACACAGATATAACCCGGCCCCTCCCTGACACAAATCACACAGATATAACCCGGCCCCTCCCTTACACAAATCACACAGATATAACCCGGCCCCTCCCTGACACAAATCCCAGATATATCCCGACCCCTCCCTGACACAAATCCCAGATATATCCCGACCCCTCCCTGACACAAATCACACAGATATAACCCGACCCCTCCCCGACACAAATCACACAGATATAACCCGACCCCTCCCTGACACAAATCACACAGATATAACCCGACCCCTCCCTGACACAAATCACACATATATATAAACCGACCCCTCCCTGACACAAATCACACAGATATAACCCGGCCCCTCCCTGACACAAATCACACAGATATAACCCGGCCCCTCCCTGACACAAATCACACAGATATAACCCGGCCCCTCCCTGACACAAATCCCAGATATATCCTGACCCCTCCCTGACACAAATCCCAGATATATCCCGACCCCTCCCTGACACAAATCACACAGATATAACCCGACCCCTCCCCGACACAAATCACACAGATATAACCCGACCCCTCCCTGACACAAATCCCAGATATAACCCGACCCCTCCCTGACACAAATCACACAGATATAACCCAGCCCCTCCCTGACACAAATCACACAGATATAACCCGACCCCTCCCTGACGCAAATCACACAGATATAACCTGACCCCTTCCTGACACAAATCACACAGATATAACCCAGCCCCTCCCTGACACAAATCCCAGATATATCCCGACCCCTCCCTGACGCAAATCACACAGATATAACCTGACCCCTTCCTGACACAAATCACACAGATATAACCCGACCCCTCCCTGACACAAATCACACAGATATAACCTGACCCCTTCCTGACACAAATCACGCAGATATAACCCGACACAAATGACACAGATATAACCCGACACAGATGACACAGATATACCCTAGCCTGAATGCGAAGAAATGAAGAAAATGTGAATGTTACTGTTGTAAAATCAGATTTAATTGTTTTCTAATAATGCACGTTTTCCGTATATCACAATAACAATAGACGTCACATCCACTCTATCCTTTAGGCTAGGGTCAAAGGAACACATTATTAGCAGCGACCATCAAAAAGTGCGTCTGAACACATTGACGTATTTTTTCATGGAATGCGCGGAAACGGTCAGACGACGCGCATTTTCGTGCGTGATTTTTTACGGATCGTCAATAAAACACTTATTGCGTCTGGACGTTATGTTGGCCGGACATTAGCAGCGTCTGACATCTCCTAATCACGCAAACACGCCGCTATGCCGCAGCTGCGCACTCTGTGCGTCAGTACTAGCGGTTCAGCGTTCTCGAAAAGATGCGTTCATTTACCACTTGCGTTGCGTGGCCGGACTTTCATGCAGCCGTACTTCGTATATTGGCCGTCATTGCCTGTCATTTGCTGCTACTGCGGCCGGGATTAAGTGCGCCTAAACGCACGTTAAAAATGCGTTAGTCTGACCCCAGCCTTAAATGCAACACTGACGCAAACTGCATTTTCATATAAGCAAACATAACACAATGTGACTATTTCTATAGGGCCCCAGCCCCCAACAAGGAAACCTGATCTTCCAGTTCTAATGAATTGCAGAGGTAAAGACTACTTGCACAGAGTCTTGCACCGGTCATAATGTACTGCCAAAAAGCAACCTGTCAGGAATGACGTTTGGGGTGCATAGTGTGAGGCATTAGATGACACCACAAGCATCTGTGCATTAGCAAATGCCACATATATGATATGAGTGAAATGTATCGTAAACGTTGCATTAAGAGATATATATATATTAAGATTTCTGGAGTTTTTTGTGCTGTGGTGATTATTGTATGCACACGGTTTAAGTGTGAGGCCCCCCTTCCATGTGATTTTAAGGGACAGCCAGATACTTTGAGATCATTTAAAGGGAGTATCGATGTATGTACATACCTTCAGTGCAGCAGGTGAACAGGCTGAGAGAAAATATCCAGAGGGACCAATGCATAGCACAGATCTGTCCCCCGAGCACAGGAACCCAGCAAAGGGAAATTCACCCGCTCCTTTCTGCGGCATTCGGAGATCACCACGCAAATCTCCACGCAATTCCAACGCTCCAAAGTTACGAGTTAAAAAAAAACGTTATAAAGTGTTACAGTGCCCCTGGTCAGCATTCGGATACCCCACTCACAGTGGGTGATGGGGTTTCCAGGGGACAAAGGGCATCACCCCAAGGCATGAGTTGATCTTTGTGTCGGTCAGTTTCTATTTCAAAGAATCGGTTTATTGGGACAAAAGCTCCTTCTGCTGCTGAGAGTCACTTCTTCTCTCCTAATGGCTTTTCTGCATTTCTTCCCAGACCTGTTTGAAACAGAGAGAGAGGGTGGAGGGGCATTAGACTGAGAGTAAGTAGGTAATAAAGTGCCAAAAGCTGCCTGAGAGCTCAGAGTCAATGTTTACTCACACCTCACCTTCCCACATGCTGTCCCTTGTAAGATACATTATACGGGGCAATATCTGAAGAGCTCAAGCAACCCCTAAGCTGCATGTGATGGTCTACAGAGATGGGCCGGTCAATGACTTTGTGTCAAGACTCCCGACTACCTCAATCATGATGAAGATACACTCCTTACAACTTTAAATGTGGTGAACATTATTCACCATACGGCATGGATACAGATCAACACGTCTCAATCCTCCACTTCCATAACAGTTCAGGTTTCCATGCAGATGATAGGCAAATGGAGATATGGCCAAAATTTGTTGGTTACTTGCAGTATGGAAGCAGATTTCGTTGTAGAATCCAGAATCCTTAATCCAATACACATGGAACTCCCATAAGGCCAACTTTTGACATGACTCCAAAGTAACCCGCTGCTGGTAGGACCACCAGCCGACTCGCTGATAGTAAACCCTCTAAAGCATCTACCTGCCATGAACCTCAACTAACCCATTGTGGAGAGAATGACCAAGAAACCAAACTTCCAAGCAGCCAAAGTCTAATCTAATGCTCAGCCAGTCAGCTGATAACAGAAGCTTCATGGCTCCAATATCGATGTGACCCGTTATTAACCCAATAATGATAGAGCCTTGAAGGACTCCAAAACCAGAGTATCCCTCAGCTAACACCCAGACTATCAAAACTCTTAACAAATCCAACTCAATGTAACGGTCAGCTAAACCCCTGATGGACAAGTGTGTGATAACCCAACACCGACGAGACCCTGCAGCTTCCCTCTGTCGATCGAGCCTCCAACAAGTCCAACCCAATATGACCCTCAGCTAACGCCATGACAATCGAGCCACTAACTGACCCAAAATGGTGTAACCGTTTGCTAATGAATGTCTCTAATAACCCTGCCTCTCAGCTTGCCCCTCCTCCACTGTCGTTTGAGCCTCTAACAAGACCATCTCCATATAACCCTCAGATAATACTATGATGACAGAGACACTAACAAACCCAAACTGGTATAACCCTCTGCCAACCCTATGACCATCAAGCCTCTTGGGAACCCCACCCCAGTGTAATTACAAGGTGAATCCTGGATGATCAAGCCTCTGATAACCCAACACTGGTGTAACCCCAAGCAAAACCTCTGGTCTTTAACAAATCCTACTCTGTATTATCCTCTTCTGTTGATCAAGCATCTAACAATCACAGCCCCAAAGTAACTCTCAGAAAACCCATTGAAAATTGAGCCTGTTGGGTATACACGGGTCTGGTGTCTGTTGGGTATAAATGTATCTGTGGTCTGTTGGGTATACATGTATCTGTGGTCTGTTGGGTATAAATGTATCTAAGGCCTGTGATGTATACATTTATCTGAGGCTTTTTGGGTATACCTGTATCTGAGGTGTGGTGTGTGTTGGTATATATACATATGGGGAATGTGGCACAGGAGCTCTGGGATGCAATTCTTTGAATTGCTGTGATGTGCAAGTGGCTTCTGCAATAATAAACCTATATATATACATATCTGAGGTCTGTGTGTGTGGTCACGGTGTGTGCAGTGGGTAAATGGGGTGTCTGGCCATACATAGTAGTAACATAAATTGGACAGGATTTCAACAAGATCCTAAATAATTTATTGGAAAACGTCACATGACATTAAAGTATTAAAGCATACTGACCCGCATATCATTACATCCATGTTTTTGTCTTATTCAAAGCATTTATAGCCACAAATTACTCTGAAGACAGGGCAGGTTGCCCAGGAGCGTCAAAATCTTCCAGAGCCCTGAGCATGCTCAGTAGCTCCTTTCCTTTTTACGCAGACTTGTCTTCTCGATTGCATTTGCTGCAATCAGACAAAAACCATAACCGTTCCTTTTTTTATTTAATGAATACCCTCTGCCCTCTAGGAAACAATACTAGCCTTGAGCTTACACACAAATTATTATTGTTATTAGTATTTTGGTTATCTGTATTTATTTTGCCCACAAAAAATACTGGGGGTGGGGGCGCTGCTCAGAATAACCCAATGGAGGAGCCTCCACTGGCATTTGTTAGAATTGTAAGAAGTGCCCAGATAATCCCCGCTATCCTGATCCATGCTGCCACAAGGGTCAGGACAAACTCACTAGAAATCAGAGGATCTTCAAGAGGTTAACAATACGGACACTTTATAGCAGTCACACGTTTCATACAAAGTGACAATCTACATTAGTGTATATTGAAAGATACACGGATACAGCTAGAGACAAATCGAGAGGGATGGACAGATACATGATGATACGAGAGACAGAGAGATGTTCTATCAGAAAGATATTTGTCTCCGGTATGTGCTGCTGTTCCAGGTGTTTCCCTGGCATTCTGTGTCCATTAGCACGCAACTCCTCCTCATCCATGCCCTTCCTCCCACCACAGTATTAATCCCAGACAGCTTAAAGCACAGGTGTCCATCCCCTGCCCTCCAGCACTTGCTGAACAATATCTCTACCAATTCTTTGCTATGTCCAATAACTGAGGTCTATGCCCTCAACGAAATGCAGGGTGTCCTCGCAGCACGGATAAAGCTACTTTGTGGAGGAATCTCGTTCCTCGTTTTCCATCTTCCCTGAGCTTCGTACAAGGATAAAGCACAGAACCAGAGAGTCCAATCATTCAGTGTCCTTCAGTCATTCTCTTAATATTTCTACTGTTTTGAAGTAGGACTAGCACATCACCTCTCGGGAAACATGGAGGGCAGGTGCAGCACGCCCTGGAGAGGCCAACTCCCACAACACCGTCAAGGAACAAAGAAAAAGGACCTGGCACTCAGCCTCCAAAAACAGTAGTTGGTTTGAAACAATTGGCAACATTTCATCTCTACGGGAGCCTTTCTCCAGAAGCCTGACTTGAGAAAGGCTCACGTAGAGCCGAAACGTTGCCAGTTATTTCCAATAAACCCAGTGTTTTTGGAAGCCGAGTGTACAGGCCTCCTCCTTTGTTCTTGGCAGAATTCTGTCTTCTAGCTGTCAAACTCCTCTAACAGTCTTCACTGCCATTGTGCCATGGCTCCAGCCTTACTTACTGTTCATAAACATTGTTTTCCATGCTTGTTGTCCAGGAACAACGCGCTCCAGCTCTCTGCAAAACGCTTTGATGCTGGATATTCTGATCAGGTCCGCTACAGTATTGTTGATTTAAAAGCTCCTACTACTGTTCCGCATTCTGACATCCACATGCATCCCACGCCAGTCCACCTGGGTCCCCCCCCCCCAGTTTGGCTCTCTGATCTGGTGCCAACCAATCGAAAGAAGCTTGTCTCTATATAACACCTGCTTTGTGTTCCCTGGCACTCTGCCGTGCTTCATTATACCAGAGAGTGCGTTGCTTCATCTTCAAAGTGAACAATGATGCTGTAATAACTCAATTTCTCATTACTCACTGCTGAACAATGCAGTGCGGGGTCTGTCACGTGTCACCAGAGCCGCAGGAGGACAGACCCTGTGCGGCAATGTTCTGGGGAGAGTGAGTGTGATGAGCGAAGCCTGCGATCCAGCACCCACTCTGTCCGTCACTCACACTACGATCTGAACACCAGTTGTCGGGCAAAACTTGTAGAGTGCTCATCTTAAATCTTGTGTCTGGATCCTCCCCTATTCTGACCCTGTCCTTGTTTTATGCAGTTTAGGTTGACTCAGCCGTTACAAGGACTGGTATTAGGCTACCGGCTTATTAATGCATGATTAGGCCACTAAACATGACGCAGAGGCCCAGCAGAACGACATGTATTTACACCGGTTATCTCCTCCCAGCAGTATCCACACTGGTATACCCACTGCTCCACTAGGGTGCTAATAATATAATTTTTTACTAGGATGGAGGTAGCTTTATGTGTCTGGGACAGCCGTACGAGTGGAAAAAAGATGCATTATTTCTATAGGCCAGGTGACGCACACACTGATTGGCTCTGAAAACCAAACAGTGGGTCAAATTGTGGTTTTTACTCTTTGAGGGTATCAAGATGAACACCCCCTCCTTACACATAATCTATCCACATAGCAGGTCATCTTTCAACTAGAATGTCACTGTAAGGTTTTATCTTTAAGGTAAATTTTTGCTATGGTTTTTCACGTTTAATAGTGAGTATTGGTGTCTTTTTAGGGGATCTTCCATATATTCAGGGTGTATAGCAGAGCTGCACAGGAATACAACTCCCAACAGTGAGTATGCAAACTATAGTAAATGCCGTTAGGAATCTCTCATTGTAAATAAGACACTTTGCTCCTATTGTAAATGACATTTCTATGGACATAAATGGTCCCGGTAAGTTGCGGTTGTGGTGATCCTCTAGGAATAGCCTAATTTCTGATCTTACCTCCAGCAACATTTCCCAATACACAAGTGTCCTCCTTTGACTATTTAAAATGTTGCCAGCAGGTATGGGGTGTAGATTTATGTCATTTGTTATTCAATATTCATGACACCTAAGAACCAGCATATAACCCAATCAGGGGCATAGGTACTGGGGATGATGGAGGTTAGAGCCATACCTACAAACATCAGGGAGGTATGAGACCAGGACAAGGGTGGGCAGGACTTGTTAGAACATGCCCAAAAGGTGGTCATAACCCCCCCCTCCAAACAACTTTATAAGATAACTTTGTTTGTAGTAGAACACTGTGGAACTGTCATCGTAATGATCATACGACTCCCATAACAACCATAGGCCCTGTCTGGCCAGCCAGTGTTTCTTCCACAGAGATCTGTTGCCTTGGGAGCACTCGCAGACCAGCCCGTATACACGGATGTTTCTGTGTAACTCAACTCGGTCCAATGCTCCCAGCCCAAAATCCACGTCATCCTTCCAGGAAAACCAGAGGAATGGTTTAAATCAGTACAGACTCCTTATAAGATTTTCCAATAAGAAAAAGTCCAGAACACAAAAACAAATCTCCTTTACCAGCTTTGTTCTTCACGACCACATGAATCACACCTTACCCAAACTGTTCACATCACTCACAGACCATACTACACACGCATCCCAAAAGATGGGGGAACCCAGTATCTCCAGACACACCGCCTTCAGAGACCTGTCAAGAGACCGTATCTACAGACACCCTGACCTGCAAAACTTGTCATGAGACATATCAAAAGAAATCCGCCCACCCAAAAAGTCATATGACTATATCTGCAGACTATATCTGCAGGCAACTCCTAAAATAAAGACGTGTCCACAGAGAATAAAGTACAAGACGACGCGTCCACAGAGAGTAAAATACAACAAGACGACAAGTCCACAGACAGTAAAATACAACACAACGCATCCACAGAGAGTAAAATACAAGACGTTGCATCCACAGAGAGTAGAATACAACAAGACGACGCATCCACAGAGCGGGAAATGCAACAAGATGACACATCCACAGAGGGAGGGAAATGCAACAAGACGACACATCCACAGAGTAAAATACAACAAGACGACGCGTCCAGAGAGAGTAAAATACAACAAGACGACGCGTCCAGAGAGAGTAAAATACAACAAGAAGACATGACCACAGAGAGGGAAATGCAACAAGATGATACGTCCACAGAGAGTTAAATATGGCATGAAGACGTGTCCAGAGAGAGAGAGAATAAAATACAAGACGAGTCGTCCACATAGTAAAATACAACAAGATGCGACAATAACCAGTAAGATAAAAGACGATGCGTCCACGGAGAGTAAAATACAACAAGACAGCACATCCAAAGAGAGTAAAATACAACAAGATGGCACATCCACAGAAAGTAAAATACAAGACAACGCGTCCACAGAGAGTAAAAGACAACAAGACGACGCGTCCACAGAGAGTAAAAGACAACAAGACGACGCGTCCACAGAGAGTAAAAGACAACAAGACGACGCGTCCACAGAGAGTAAAAGACAACAAGACGACGCGTCCACAGAGAGTAAAAGACAAGAAGACAACGCGCCCACAGAGAGTAAAATACAACAAGACGGCGCGTCCACAGAGAGTAAAATACAACAAGACGGTGCGTCCACAGAGAGTAAAATACAACAAGGCGACGCGTCCACAGAGAGTAAAATACAACAAGGCGACGCGTCCACAGAGAGTAAAATACAACAAGGCGACGCGTCCACAGAGAGTAAAATACAAGACATCGCATCCACAGAGAGTAAAATACAAGACATCGCATCCACAGAGAGTAAAATACAAGACATTGCATCCACAGAGAGTAAAATACAAGACATCGCATCCACAGAGCGTAAAATACAACAAGACGTCGCATCCACAGAGCGTAAAATACAACAAGACGGCGCGTCCAGAGTGTAAAATACAACAAGATGACACATCCACAGAAAGCAAAATACAACAAGACAGCACATCCACAGAGTGTAAAATACAAGATGGCACATCCACAGAAAGTAAAATACAACAAGACAGCACATCCACAGAGAGTAAAATACAACAAGGCGACGCGTCCACAGAGAGTAAAATACAAGACATCGCGTCCACAGAGAGTAAAATACAACAAGACGGCGCGTCCAGAGTGTAAAATACAACAAGATGACACATCCACAGAAAGTAAAATACAACAAGACAGCACATCCACAGAGTGTAAAATACAAGATGGCACATCCACAGAGTGTAAAACACAACAACAAGACGACACATCCAGAGAGAGTAAAACACAACAAGACGATGCGTCCAGAGACAGTAAAATACAACAAGATGACGCATCCACAGAGAGTAAAATAGAAGACGGCGCGTTCAGAGAAAGTAAAACACAAGACGGCGTGTGCACAGAGAGTAAAACAGAAGACGAGGCTTCCAGAGAGAGTGAGGCTAGGGTCAGACGAACGCATTTTTATGTTGTCTGTGAAAAAGTGCGTTCGAACGAATGGACGCATTTTTTCACAGAATACGTGATAGCGGTCATACTATGCGCATTTTCGTCCGTGATTTTGTACGGATCATCAATAAAACACTTTTTGTGTCTGGACGTTATGTTGGCCGGACATTAGCAGCGTCTGACGTCTCCTAATCACGCACAGACGCTGCTAGCGGACACAGCGCACTCTGTACGTCAGTACCTGCGGTTTCACGTTCTCGAAAAAATGCGTTCATTTTCCACTTGCATTGCGCAGCCGGACTTTTGTGCGACCGTACTTCGTATATTGGCCGTCATTGCCCGGCATCTGCTGCTAGTGCGGCCGTGATTAAGTGCGCCTGCACGCGCGTTCGCACTGCCTCAGTCTGACCCTAGCCTAAAATACTACAAGATGACGCGTCCACAGAGAGTAAAATACAACAAGACGGTGCGTCCACAGAGAGTAAAATACAGCAGGACGACACGTCCACAGAGAGTAAAATACAACAAAACGGTGCGTCCACAGAGAGTAAAATATAACAAGGGGACGCGTCCACACAGAGAAAAATACAAGACGTCGCATCCACAGAGAGTAAAATACATCAAGACGTTGCATCCACAGAGAGTAAAGTACAAGACTGCGCGTCCACAGAGCGTAACATACAACAAGTCAACACATCCACAAAAAGTAAAATACAAGACGGCGCGTCCAAAGGGAGTAAAATTCAACAAGGTGACACGTCCACAGAAAGTAAAATACAGCAAGACGACGCGTCCACAGAGAGTAAAATACAACAACAAGACGACACGTCCACAGAAAGTAAAATACAACAACAAGACGACGTGTCCATAGAGAGTAAAATCCAACAAGACGATGCGTCCACAGAGAGTAAAATACAACAAAGCGATGCGTCCACAGAGAGTAAAGTACAACAAGACAGCGCATCCACAGAGAGTAAAGTACAACAAGACAACACGTCCACAAAAAGTAAAATACAAGACGGCGCGTCAAAAGGGAGTAAAATACAACAAGGTGACACGTTGACAGAGAGTAAAATACAAGACGGCGCATCCACAGAGAGTAAAATACAAGATGGCACGTCCACAGAGAGTAAAATACAAGACGGTACGTCCACAGAGAGTAAAATACAACAACAAGACGACGTGTCAATAGAGAGTAAAATACAACAAGACGTCGCATCCACAGAGAGTAAAATACAACAAGGCGACGCGTCCAGAGTGTAAAATACAACAAGACAGCACATCCACAGAGCGTAAAATACAAGATGGCACATCCACAGAGCGTAAAATACAAGATGGCACATCCACAGAGAGTAAAACACAACAACAAGACGACACATCCAGAGAGAGTAAAACACAACAAGATGACGCGTCTAGAGACAGTAAAATACATCAAGACGATGCGTCCACAGAGAGTAAAACAGAAGACGACGCGTCCAGAGAGAGTAAAATACTACAAGATGACGCGTCCACAGAGAGTAAAATACAACAGGACGACACGTCCACAGAGAGTAAAATACAGCAAAACAGTGCGTCCACAGAGAGTAAAATACAACAAGGTGACGCGTCCACACAGAGAAAAATACAAGACGTCGCATCCACAGAGAGTAAAATACAACAAGATGACACGTCCACAGAGCGTAACATACAACAGGACAACACGTCCACAAAAAGTAAAATACAAGACGGCGCGTCCAAAGGGAGTAAAATACAACAAGGTGACACGTCCACAGAAAGTAAAATACAACAAGATGACGCGTCCATAGAGAGTAAAATACAACAAGACGATGCGTCCACAGAAAGTAAAATACAACAACAAGACGACGTGTCCATAGAGGGTAAAATACAACAAGACGACGCGTTCACAGAGAGTAAAATACAACAAGATGACGCGTCCATAGAGAGTAAAATACAACAAGACGTCGCATCCACAGAGAGTAAAGTACAACAAGACGTCGCATCCACAGAGAGTAAAGTACAACAAGACAACACGTCCACAAAAAGTAAAATACAAGACGGCGCGTCCAAAGGGAGTAAAATACAACAAGGTGACACGTTGACAGAGAGTAAAATACAAGACGACGCGTCCAGAGAGTAAAATACAAGACGGCGCATCCACAGAGAGTAAAATACAAGACGGCGGGTCCACCGAGAGTAAAATACAACAACAAGACGACGTGTCAATAGAGAGTAAAATACAACAAGACGACGCGTTCACAGAGAGTAAAATACTACAAGACAACACGTCCACAGAAAGTAAAATACATCAAGACGACACGTTCACAGAGAGTATAATACAAGACGGCACGTTCACAGAGAGTAAAATACAAGACGGCACGTCCACAGAGAGTAAAATACAAGACGGCACGTCCACAGAGAGTAAAATACCAGACGGCACGTCCACAGAGAGTAAAATACAAGACGACATGTTCACAGAGAGTATAATACAAGACGGCACGTCCACAGAGAGTAAAATACAACAAGGCGACACGTTGACAGAGTAAAATACAACAAGGCGACACGTTGACAGAGTAAAATACAAGACGAGGTGTCAATAGAGAGTAAAATACAACAACCCGACGCGTTCACAGAGCGTAAAATACAAGACGACGCGTCCACAGAGCGTAAACTTCAAGACGACGTGTCCATAGAGAGTAAAAAACAAGACGATGCGTCCACCGAGAGTAAAATACAACAAGACGACGCGTCCACCGAGAGTAAAATACAACAAGACGACGCGTCCACAGAAAATAAAATACAACAAGACGACACGTCCACAGAAAGTAAAATACAACAAGACAACACGTCCACAGAGAGTAAAATACAACAAGACGACACGTTCACAGAGAGTAAAATACAACAAGACAACACGTCCACAGAGAGTAAAATACATCGAGACGACATGTTCACAGAGAGTATAATACAAGACGGCACGTCCACAGAGAGTAAAATACAACAAGGCGACACGTTGACAGAGTAAAATACAAGACGGCGTGTCCACCGTGAGTAAAATACAACAACAAGACGACGTGTCCATAGAGAGTAAAATACTACAAGACGACGCGTTCACAGAGAGTAAAATACAACAAGACGACGCGTCCACAGAGAGTAAAATACAAGATGACGCGTCCACAGAGAGTAAAATACAACAAGACGACGCGTCCACAGAGAGTAAAATACAACAAGACGACGCGTCCACAGAGAGTAAAATACAACAAGATGACGCGTCCACAGAGAGTAAAATACAAGACGACGCGTCCACAGAGAGTAAAATACAACAAGACGACGCGTCCACAGAGAGTAAAATACAACAAGACGACGCGTCCACAGAGAGTAAAATACAACAAGATGACGCGTCCACAGAGAGTAAAATACAAGACGACGCGTCCACAGAGAGTAAAATACAACAAGACGACGCGTCCACAGAGAGTAAAATACAACAAGACGACGCGTCCACAGAGAGTAAAATACAACAAGACGACACGTCCACAGAGAGTAAAATACAACAAGACGACGCGTCCACAGAGAGTAAAATACAAGATGACGCGTCCACAGAGAGTAAAATACAACAAGACGACGCGTCCACAGAGCGTAAAATACAACAAGACGACGCGTCCACAGAGAGGGAAATGCAACAAGACGACGCGTCCACAGAGAGTAAAATACAACAAGATGATGCGTCCACAGAGAGTAAAATACAAGACGACGCGTCCACAGAGAGTAAAATACAACAAGACGACGCGTCCACAGAGAGTAAAATACAACAAGACGACGCGTCCACAGAGAGTAAAAGACAACAAGACGACGCGTCCACAGAGAGTAAAATACAACAAGACGACGCGTCCACAGAGAGTAAAATACAACAAGACGACGCGTCCACAGAGAGTAAAATACAACAAGATGATGCGTCCACAGAGAGTAAAATACAACAAGACGACGCGTCCACAGAGAGTAAAATACAACAAGACGACGCGTCCACAGAGAGTAAAATACAACAAGACGACGCGTCCACAGAGAGTAAAAACAACAAGACGACGCGTCCACAGAGAGTAAAATACAACAAGATGACGCGTCCACAGAGAGTAAAATACAAGACGACGCGTCCACAGAGAGTAAAATACAACAAGACGACGCGTCCACAGAGAGTAAAATACAACAAGACGACGCGTCCACAGAGAGTAAAATACAACAAGATGACGCGTCCACAGAGAGTAAAATACAAGACGACGCGTCCACAGAGAGTAAAATACAACAAGACGACGCGTCCACAGAGAGTAAAATACAACAAGACGACGCGTCCACAGAGAGTAAAATACAACAAGACGACACGTCCACAGAGAGTAAAATACAACAAGACGACGCGTCCACAGAGAGTAAAATACAAGATGACGCGTCCACAGAGAGTAAAATACAACAAGACGACGCGTCCACAGAGCGTAAAATACAACAAGACGACGCGTCCACAGAGAGGGAAATGCAACAAGACGACGCGTCCACAGAGAGTAAAATACAACAAGATGATGCGTCCACAGAGAGTAAAATACAAGACGACGCGTCCACAGAGAGTAAAATACAACAAGACGACGCGTCCACAGAGAGTAAAATACAACAAGACGACGCGTCCACAGAGAGTAAAAGACAACAAGACGACGCGTCCACAGAGAGTAAAATACAACAAGACGACGCGTCCACAGAGAGTAAAATACAACAAGACGACGCGTCCACAGAGAGTAAAATACAACAAGATGATGCGTCCACAGAGAGTAAAATACAACAAGACGACGCGTCCACAGAGAGTAAAATACAACAAGACGACGCGTCCACAGAGAGTAAAATACAACAAGACGACGCGTCCACAGAGAGTAAAAGACAACAAGACGACGCGTCCACAGAGAGTAAAATACAACAAGACGACGCGTCCACAGAGAGTAAAATACAACAAGACGACGCGTCCACAGAGAGTAAAAGACAACAAGACGACGCGTCCACAGAGAGTAAAATACAACAAGATGACGCGTCCACAGAGAGTAAAATACAACAAGATGATGCGTCCACAGAGAGTAAAATACAAGACGACGCGTCCACAGAGAGTAAAAGACAACAAGACGACGCGTCCACAGAGAGTAAAATACAACAAGACGACGCGTCCACAGAGAGTAAAATACAACAAGACGACACGTCCACAGAGAGTAAAATACAACAAGACGACACGTCCACAGAGAGTAAAATACAACAAGACGACGCGTCCACAGAGAGTAAAAGACAAGATGACGCGTCCACAGAGAGTAAAATACAAGATGACGTGTCCACAGAGAGTGAAATACAAGACATACAGCATGTCTCATTTATATGCTACAACAGCCATAGACATACTCTGTTAGGCCCCGTCACACTGTGCGATTTGAAAGTCGCGCAACATCACTGTTTTGTGCGATTTTTGCAAAGCACCACCAATACAAATCACAAAATCGCAGATAGCAAATCGCAAAAAAAGGGTCATGTACCAGCGACATGCTTCTGCGACATGCTTCTGCGGCAAGATGTGAGCAGCTCCATTGAAATGCATTGGAGAAGCTACATAGTGCGACGTCGCGCGGATTTTGCTGCTACGTCGCGATAAATCGCACAGTGTGAACGGGGCCTAAGCCTGCAGTTTATTGAGTGATCATAAAACCTCCCAGCCATTCATCTCCTCAGGATATGAATTCTACATACTGCAGGGCAGCAACACATTCAGACATGGCAATCCTCAAAACCACATTCAGCAGATTCACCTTACTCTGTGTTTCTCATGTCATGTACATATGTGAGTGTCCCTCATGAGTAAAGGGGGTTTAATTTTGGATTTTGCAATATTTTCACACAATAACGATATATCTGGGGATGGGCTGGAGTCTAAACACAGAAATCCATTTATCTTACACACTGCCTGAAGGGCGTTTTATAGAGGGTTTATAATCAGCCCTGGTTTGTTGTATTTATAATCCCTTTATCTCGTCACATGAGATCTGGGGGGAGTTTTTATTTTCAAGTCTGGATTTCGGAGTCTGAAATATTAAATAAGGAATATTCAACCTGTACATAATATAAATACCCGATAAAGGAACACTATTGGCAGATATGACTTACAAACAATATATGGATTTAATTAACTCATTTATATACGATCAGGGTTATCCAAAGAGATTCAAAAAGTCACTGCACGTTCGGTGACTTTTCGTTCTCTTCAATTCGGTTCCTTTTGCCGATCCCATTTCGGTGACCCTGCGGTGTATTCAGCAAACACCACAGGGTCCCCGAATTGCAGGGAAAAGTCACCGCAAACCTGCCGAAAATTAACCGCAAAACCTACCGAATGCACGCCGAAAACCAGCAAAAACATCTGGATTAACCTTCGAAAAACCCGAGCAGGAGCCGATCACACGCAGCAGCGAAGCAGTCGAACAGGAGCCGAATCACACAGAGCCGAAGCAGCTGAGATGCAGAAGAGGCAGTGAATAAATTAGCAAAACAGTTTGTATGAATGTGAAAATGAAACACTGTTTGCAAAGAAACTACTGACTGAAAATGTCTGAAATTTGCATATGATCCAGTGATTGATAATAAAGAGGGCGGTTACAGAAAAAATAAGTAAACTAAAAAAAATCAGAAAAATGCTTAAAGTATCCTAAAAAATCTATAAATAAAGAGACTTTTTGCTGCAGAATTTTATAATGAACGGTTTATTAGATATTGAATTAAAACGGGAATATTTTTAACATTGAAGTCTATGGGATTCTCCTGAATAAACCTGCCGAATTAAACCACCGAATGGCAGGGCATTAGGGGAACCTTTCACTGCTGGTTTGTGTTCTCTGAATAGACAAAGCAGTGCTTTTTCATGGGGATTTCACTGCCCTCGAACAGGCACCGAACAGGCACCGTATGTGCAGGCAATTCGCCAGGATTTGGCGAATTGCCTGCTCTCTGGATAGCCGAATGGCCAGGAAAGGTAACCGAACGCTGATTTTCACTGCTCCGTTACCTTTCTCAAGCAATTCGGATCTCTTTGAATAACCCTGTATGTATGTGTATAAAATTATGCCTGTGATATATATATTAGATATGCACACACACATAGGTATACTCTGTACATAAATGCTTATTAAAAGGAAACATAAATCACTGGAAATCCAGGTATTTCTGCATATATTATATTGCATATGTTGGTTGTTTTGTGCCTCCAAAGGCTATGGGATTCCTCCGTGCTTTATTTGTGGTCGGATGGCCCGAGGTCGTCAGGAAATGGTGATATCGATTTTAGGGCAGGTTAAACAGGAACTGGAACTTATTCCCCCCCCCCCCAGCGAACTAATGGCTCCGCTTAACGGCAAACTAAAAGTTACCGAGTACCTCGTGTGCTTAACCTCATTGTTTCCCAACCGCGGTCCTCAGGACCCCCTAACAGGACAGGTTTTAAGGATCACCTTGGGGGAATACAGGCTGAATCCTGCAATCACTGAGCAGCAAATCATATCACCTCTGCTGCACTTCATATATCCTGCAAACCTGACCTGTTAGGGGGTCCTGAGGACCAGGGTTGGGGACCACTGCTCGACCCCCCGACAATCCCTCCCTTGCTGTTGTTTAACATCTATTATTTGCTTCTATATGCGATTTAAACCTGTACTGGCACAGCCTGGCATGAGATGGAAATGAGCGAAGCACGTGGCGAGTGAGCGCCAATGCAGGCTCAGCCGCCCCTGGGAAGATGATACCCGGTGCGCACCGACCACTAGGAAACATGGCAGAGATGGGCATTTTAGAAGTACCCCCCCATCCGTAATGTGCACTGGGGTGGCTTTTGATCCCAGCACCAACAACACGAAGGCACCGCAACTAGCCGGGCCAAGCTTGGCTCTCCATGTGCCGCTGCAATGCAATCCGCATCACTCTGGGCCAGTTAATAGCTAATGCTGCCTATCTTTTGAATATTAATGCTACAACCATTCTTGAGTATCTGGGGGGGGGGGGGGCTTATAAATGGGTAACCCTTAACTCCCCGCGGAGTGGATTTGGAAGCTGTGCCATTTCGCTTGTGTTGTAGACGCGTAGCACAGCCTCCCTGCCATTGTGGTAGAGTCGTGTTAGGGAAGGTTCCCCATTAAGTCACCGCAGGGATGGTGCTTTGGCAAGGAAACAAAGCAGATTGGGGTGGGGGCCGTGCCATGCCCACCTCTGTCAACAATCCGTGTTCCTATGGAAAACAGCCTTAACCCGAGCATACCCGGGTGTGTGTTTATATGTATTCATTTTCATATATACTCATTTGCGTGTGTGCGATTTCCGGGCCATCAGCACGTAAATCCCAGGAGACATTCTGGAAGACAATCTGCGCGCGTGCATTTTTTGGCAGCGAGGGGTTGAAATGCAGAAACCTACGGAAAGGTGATTTCACTTCTCTGACGGCCCACCCTGAAGTAGCACATTCTTTGGGATTTAAAAGGCCCGGCCGCCGCCGCCGAGGAGACAGTTTGGCAAAGGCCGCGTCGAACCGATCCAGCAGGTTCCACTGCAGACCTATTCTTCTCCGAATGTTTTGTCTGCAGCCTCTCGTTTTACGGGTGGAGGGGGGGGGAGACCGCAGGGCGGGCCCCCCGCACCTACTTATCCCCCCCCAAGGCCACGCAAAAAAAAATAATAGGGAAAAAATCCACACGGAGACAAATTAAGACGCCCGGATTATTGAAAAGGATCTAGGTGGAAAACCTCCCCTCCGATTTAAGCCGTTTAATGGCCGCACGGAGCAAGACGGGCCTTTTGTACGCCAGCTGTGGGATACCTGAAGCCCCCCTGGCCCGTTTGAGCCCACTTGTATCGGCGAGCTGCGCCCGTTGCTGACCGCTTGATACGATGACATCACTGCGCGATCGCCTATAAACGTCACCTGACATAAAAGGCGAATAACTGGGGTTTTATTGTCCTTTACCAATTACACCATGTGCAAGTTGCAAATGCGCCTCTCCATAAACGCAGACAATGGTCCGAGCTATTGTCTCTGTGTATAAGAGCAGGCTGGCTTTCTACCCTGACTCTGTATAGCGGCATCTTTTGTCCCTCTGTCTGGTCCCAACGTCCTCCCGTCCTTCACAATTCTGGTCGGTACCCCCTGCTCTACCCCTTCTCCCCATGACCTTGAGTTTATTTTGCCCTTATTTTCTCTTGACGTACTGCACATTAGAGCGCAAGCTCTTCTGCCCAGCCTTGGCCTTCCTGTGTGTTCCTCCTCTACCCATGATCGATTTCCTAACGAAACGGGCATAACACGGGCATTGCCTCACCCGCGAACCCAACTGTGCTCAATAGGATTATGCATACAGATATATATAGGGATGGAGTTATAGAAGTCCCTCGTGCCCGTTACACCCGGTTACGGGTTGGCACGACTCTCGATTTTTGTCCTAAATGTGTTGAATATGAGGGACAAAAATTCTATAAAAATGCAGATATTAACCCAATCTGAGCCTCATGTGGCCCTAAACCCCCTGTGTACCGTTGGCAAAACAATTAAACGTGGGGTGGCGGGGACGCGCAGCACGGGCCGTACCCTCTGAATAGATTGCAAGCCCCGGCGTCACGCCAGACAATCTCGTTTTATTTTGCATCCGTTTCGCAGCAATAATTCAATGTGAGGGGTTTTAGCGGCCACGACTCAGAACATCATAAATCTATGTGCACAGATGCGTGATTTCCCTTATTTTTTTTTGTCTTTCTGAATGTCTATGCACAGACATCACAGACGCACAAAGCTAATGATCGCCTTGTTACTGTGTCGATATTTAAAGAGACATTGTGTCGCCTTAATTCAGTCTTCTGCCGGTAATTGAATGACAGCAGCCTGGAATCATTCAGCAAGGGGCATTATTCTGCTCAGACTATCATGTATTTTTAATGGTAGTGGCGGGGGGGGGGGGGGTGATTATTTCGCAGTGGAGGGGTTTATTACCCATTTTATAAAAAAAACTAACAACCAAACAAAACACATGCGTACCTTTAGCCCCGACAATTAATGTAGCAATGCATAGATCCCCCATAATTGTCAAATCAACAAGTCACCCCCCCTCCACCCCTTCCGTACTGGCCCGAATTTCCTAGGATGGATCACCCGACTCGAAGTCTCCCTGCCGGATCCGTGCCGCCTCCCTGCCGGGCTGCCTCGGCCAAATCGCCGGCGGTTGTAGCGTTAAATAAAACTCATAAAAATTGCAAAAGGTGGAGCTGGCTTTACCTTACGGTGCGTGGCCCATGATTACTGGCGTCCGTGCGCTGGGAAGAGAATGGGAGGGGGGTCTCGATGCTGGGGCAGGGGGTCCAACACGCAAGTAGCCCAATGGTAGGGTTGATCCACAGTCACACGGCGGTTCCAAAACCGTGGGGGCTATTCGGTTATTCGCCACCAGGTGGGTACCTGTTGCCAGGGGGTTGGTGAGGCTTGCACCCGCTGTTTCGCTCGCCCAGGTGGCAAGGTTGCCAGGGTGGGCTTATCTTCCTCCGCAGTCAACGAAACCTGCCCCAGTGTTTTTTTATGAAGGTCCGCCTGCCTCACATCCCCGGATGCCCCCCACCAGTACCAGCATGCCAATCCTGCCAGTCCTTTGCCCAGGGTGGTCCAATACGTTGCAACAGTAAATGCCTAGTGACCCCCCTCCTCCCCAGCGATGAGAGGGTGGCTGTTTTTGTGCAGAGCCGCTAGGGTGCTCCTTCTCCCAGAACAGGTGGCGGGGACAGTGCTGGCTCACACACCTCCTCTCCACCAGCTCCTCTCTCCCTTCTCCCCTTGTTTTTCCCCCCTTCTCTCCTCCTCTCTATTCCTGCCTGAACTCCCTGCCAGGCTGCAACTTGCAAACATAATAGTAGGTGTGCCCTGTGGGCTCCTAACCCACCCACTCTTTCAATCAAGCGCCCCTTGTTTCTACAGCAACAACCAATGGTGCTCAGTCTGCCAGATCAGCCCTCTCCGTCTTCACCCATTATAGGAGCAGCAGATGGAGCCAATAGGGATATCTGGGGCCCTGAACCATGGGAGATGTAGTTCAGCCAGTGATCACCAGAAATCACTGCTTCGCTGCCTCCATCTAGTGGGTCACTATGGTAAAACATTACCTGGAAGGACCATGCTGCCCTTTATGATTCACCCGCCAAGTGGAAGACAGAAAAACACACATAGAATCCAACAGTTTTCAAGCCGATTGTTTTTATGCATGTGCAGACTGATTAATAAACACGCCACGCTCATATAATACATTTCTGTACTTACAGACTGATTAATAAACACGCCGCGCTCATATAATACATTTCTGAATGTACAGACTGATTAATAAACACGCCGCGCTCATATAATACATTTCTGTACTTACAGACTGATTAATAAACATGCCGCGCTCATATAATACATTTCTGTACTTACAGACTGATTAATAAACACGCCGTGCTCATATAATACATTTCTGAATGTACATACTGATTAATAAACACGCCGCGCTCATATAATACATTTCTGTACTTACAGACTGATTAATAAACACGCCGCGCTCATAATACATTTCTGTGCATACAGACTGGTTAATAAACACGCCGCGCTCATATAATACATTTCTGAATGTACAGACTGATTAATAAACACGCCGCGCTCATATAATACATTTCTGTGCATACAGACTGATTAATAAACACGCCGCGCTCATATAATACATTTCTGAATGTACAGACTGATTAATAAACACGCCACGCTCATATAATACATTTCTGTACTTACAGACTGATTAATAAACACGCCGCGCTCATATAATACATTTCTGAATGTACAGACTGATTAATAAACACGCCGCACTCATATAATACATTTCTGAATGTACAGACTGATTAATAAACACGCCACGCTCATGTAATACATTTATGTACTTACAGACTGATTAATAAACACACCACGCTCATATAATACATTTCTGTATGTACAGACTGATTAATAAACACGCCACACTTATATAATACATTTCTGAATGTACAGACTGATTAATAAACACGCCGTGCTCATATAATACATTTCTGTGCGTACAGACTGATTAATAAACACGCCGCGCTCATATAATACATTTCTGTGCGTACAGACTGGTTAATAAACACGCCGCGCTCATATAATACATTTCTGAATGTACAGACTGGTTAATAAACACGCCGCGCTGATATTATACATTTCTATAAGTACAGACTGATTAATAAACACGCGCGCTCATATAATACATTTCTGAATGTACAGACTGATTAATAAACACGCCGCGCTCATATAATACTTTTCGGAATATACAGGCTGATTAATAAATACGCCGCGCTCATATAATACATTTCTGAATGTACAGACTGATTAATAAACACGCCGCACTCATATAATACATTTCTGAATGAATAGACTGATTAATAAACACGCCGCGCTCATATAATACATTTCTGAATGTACAGACTGATTAATAAACACGCCGCGCTCATATAATACATTTCTGAATGTACAGACTGATTAATAAACACGCCGCGCTCATATAATACTTTTCTGAATATACAGACTGATTAATAAACACGCCGCACTCATATACATTTCTGTACGTACAGACTGATTAATAAAAACGCCGCGCTCATATAATACATTTCTGTGCGTACAGACTGATTAATAAACACGCTGCGCTCATATAATACATTTCTGTACTTACAGACTGATTAATAAACACGCCGCGCTCATATAATACATTTCTGAATGTACAGACTGATTAATAAACATGCCGCGCATTCATATAATACATTTCTGAATGTACAGACTGATTAATAAACACGCCGCGCTCATATAATACATTTCTGTGAGTACAGACTGATTAATAAACACGCCGCGCTCATATAATACATTTCTGAATGTACAGACTGATTAATAAACACGCCATGCTCATATAATACATTTCTGAATGTACAGACTGATTAATAAACACGCCGCGCTCATATAATACATTTCTGAATGTACAGACTGATTAATAAACACGCCGCGCTCATATAATACATTTCTGAATGTACAGACTGATTAATAAACACGCCGTGCTCATATAATACATTTCTGAATGTACAGACTGATTAATAAACACGCCGCGCTCATATAATACATTTCTGAATGTACAGACTGATTAATAAACACGCCGTGCTCATATAATACATTTCTGTGCGTACAGACTGGTTAATAAACACGCCGCGCTCATATAATACATTTCTGAATGTACTGGCTGATTAATAAACACGCCGCGCTTATATAATACATTTCTGTACGTACAGACTGATTAAAAAACACGCTGCGCTCATATAATACATTTCTGTGCCTACAGACTGATTAATAAACACGCCGCGCTCATATAATACATTTCTGAATGTACAGACTGATTAAAAAACACGCTGCGCTCATATAATACATTTCTGTGCCTACAGACTGATTAATAAACACACCGCGCTCATATAATACATTTCTGTGCGTACAGACTGGTTAATAAACACGCCGCGCTCATTTAATACATTTCTGAATGTACAGACTGATTAATATACACGCCATGCTCATATAATACATTTCTGTGCGTACAGACTGATTAATAAACACGCCACGCTCATATAATACATTTCTGTACTTACAGACTGATTAATAAACACGCCGCGCTCATATAATGCATTTCTGTGCGTACAGACTGATTAATAAACACGCCGCGCTCATATAATACACTTCTGAATGTACAGACTGATTAATAAACACGCCGCGCTCATATAATACATTTCTGAATGTACAGACTGATTAATAAACACGCCGCGCTCATATAATACATTTCTGTGCGTACAGACTGGTTAATAAACACGCCGCGCTCATATAATACATTTCTGAATGTACAGACTGATTAGGAAACACTCCGCGCTCATATAATACACTTCTGAATGTACAGTCTGATTAATAAACACGCCATGCTCATATAATACATTTCTGTGCGTACAGACTGATTAATAAACACGCCGCGCTCATATAATACATTTCTGTATGTACAGACTGATTAAAAAACACGCCGCGCTCATATAATACATTTCTGTGCCTACAGACTGATTAATAAACACGCCGCGCTCATATAATACATTTCTGTGCGTACAGACTGATTAATAAACACGCCGCGCTCATATAATACATTTCTGAATGTACAGACTGATTAATAAACACGCCGCGCTCATATAATACATGTCTGTACGTACAGACTGATTAATAAACACACCGCGCTCATATAATATTTTTCTGAATATGCAGGCTGATTAATAAACACGCCGCACTCATATAATACATTTCTGAATGTACAGACTGATTAATAAACATGCCGCGCTCATATAATACATTTCTGAATGTACAGACTGATTAATAAACACGCGGCGCTTATATAATACATTTCTGTGCGTACAGACTGGTTAATAAACACGCCGCGCTCATGTAATACATTTCTGAATGTACAGACTGATTAAGAAACACGCCGCGCTCATATAATACACTTCTGAATGTACAGACTGATTAATAAACACGCCAAGCTCATATAATACATTTCTGAATGTACAGACTGATTAATAAACACGCCGCGCTCATATAATACATTTCTGAATGTACAGGCTGATTAATAAACACGCTGCGCTCATATAATACATTTCTGAATGTACAGACTGATTAATAAACACGCCGCGCTCATATAATACATTTCTGAATGTACAGACTGATTAATAAACACGCCGCACTCATATAATACATTTCTGAATATACAGGCTGATTAATAAACACGCCGCGCTCATATAATACATTTCTGAATGAATAGACTGATTAATAAACACGCTGCGCTCATATAATACATTTCTGAATGTACAGACTGATTAATAAACACGCCGCGCTCATATAATACTTTTCTGAATGTACAGACTGATTAATAAACACGCCGCGCTCATATAATACTTTTCTGAATATTCAGACTGATTAATAAACACGCCGCACTCATATACATTTCTGTACGTACAGACTGGTTAATAAACATGCCACGCTCATATAATACATTTCTGAATGTACATACTGATTAATAAACACGCCGCGCTCATATAATACATTTCTGTGCCTACAGACTGATTAATAAACACGCCGCGCTCATATAATACATTTCTGTGCGTACAGACTGGTTAATAAACACGCTGCGCTCATATAATACATTTCTGTACTTACAGACTGATTAATAAACACGCCGCGCTCATATAATACATTTCTGAATGTACAGACTGATTAATAAACACTGCGCGCATATAATACATTTCTGAATGTACAGACTGATTAATAAACACGCCGCGCTCATATAATACATTTCTTTGAGTACAGACTGATTAATAAACACGCCGCGCTCATATAATACATTTCTGAATGTACAGACTGATTAATAAACACGCCATGCTCATATAATACATTTCTGTGCGTACAGACTGATTAATAAACACGCCGCGCTCATATAATACATTTCTGAATGTACAGACTGATTAATAAACACGCCGTGCTCATATAATACATTTCTGAATGTACTGGCTGATTTAATAAACACGCCGCGCTCATATAATACATTTCTGTACGTACAGACTGATTAATAAACACGCCGCTCTCATATAATACATTTCTGTACTTACAGACTGATTAATAAACACGCCACACTCATATAATACATTTCTGAATGTACAAACTGATTAATAAACACGCCGCGCTCATATAATACATTTCTGTGCGTACAGACTGGTTAATAAACACGCCGCGCTCATATAATACATTTCTGAATGTACAGACTGATTAATAAACACGCTGCGCTCCTATAATACATTTCTATAAGTACAGACTGATTAATAAACACGCCATGCTCATATAATACATTTCTGTGCGTACAGACTGATTAATAAACACGCCGCGCTCATATAATACTTTTCGGAATATACAGACTGATTAATAAATACGCCGCGCTAATATAATACATTTCTGTGCCTACAGACTGATTAATAAACACGCCGCGCTCATATAATACATTTCTGTGCCTACAGACTGATTAATAAACACACCGTGCTCATATAATACATTTCTGTGCGTACAGACTGGTTAATAAACACGCCGCGCTCATTTAATACATTTCTGAATGTACAGACTGATTAATATACACGCCATGCTCATATAATACATTTCTGTGCGTACAGACTGATTAATAAACACGCCGCGCTCATATAATACATTTCTGAATGTACAGACTGATTAATAAACACGCCGCACTCTTTATGTACTTACAGACTGATTAATAAACACGCCGCGCTCATATAATACATTTCTGTGCATACAGACTGATTAATAAACACGCCGCGCTCATATAATGCATTTCTGTGCGTACAGACTGATTAATAAACACGCCGCGCTCATATAATACACTTCTGAATGTACAGACTGATTAATAAACACGCCGCGCTCATATAATACATTTCTGAATGTACAGACTGATTAATAAACACGCCGCGCTCATATAATACATTTCTGTGCGTACAGACTGGTTAATAAACACGCCGCGCTCATATAATACATTTCTGAATGTACAGACTGATTAGGAAACACTCCGCGCTCATATAATACACTTCTGAATGTACAGTCTGATTAATAAACACGCCATGCTCATATAATACATTTCTGTGCGTACAGACTGATTAATAAACACGCCGCGCTCATATAATACATTTCTGTTTGTACAGACTGATTAATAAACACGCCACACTCATATAATACATTTCTGAATGTACAGACTGATTAAAAAACACGCCGCGCTCATATAATAAATTTCTGTGCCTACAGACTGATTAATAAACACGCCGCGCTCATATAATACATTTCTGTGCGTACAGACTGGTTAATAAACACGCCGCGCTCATATAATACATTTCTGAATGTACAGACTGATTAATAAACACGCCGCGCTCATATAATACATGTCTGTACGTACAGACTGATTAATAAACACACCGCGCTCATATAATATTTTTCTGAATATGCAGGCTGATTAATAAACACGCCGCACTCATATAATACATTTCTGAATGTACAGACTGATTAATAAACATGCCGCGCTCAATATAATACATTTTCTTGAATGTACAGACTGATTAATAAACACGCCGCGCTCATATAATACATTTCTGTGCGTACAGACTGGTTAATACAACACGCCGCGCTCAATGTAATACATTTCTGAATGTAGACTGATTAAGAAACACGCGCGCTCATATAATACACTTCTGAATGTACAGACTGATTAATAAACACGCCAGCTCATATAATACATTTCTGAATGTACAGACTGATTAATAAACACGCCGCGCTCATATAATACATTTCTGAATGTACAGGCTGATTAATAAACACTCCGCGCTCATATAATACATTTCTGAATGTACAGCTTGATTAAAAAACACGCTGCGCTCATATAATACATTTCTGAATGTACAGACTGATTAATAACACGCCGCGCTCAATATAACATTTCTGAATGTACAGACTGATTATTAAACACGCCGCACTCATATAATACATTTCTGAATATACAGGCTGAATAATAAACACGCCGCGCTCATATAATACATTTATGAATAAGAATGACTTAATAACACGCTGCGCTCATATAATACATTTCCTGAATGTACAGACTGATTAATAAACACGCCGCGCTCATATAATACTTTTCTGAAAACGACTGATTAATAAACACGCCGCTCTCATATAATACTTTTCTGAATATTCAGACTGACTAATAAACACGCCGCACTCATATACATTTCTGTACGTACAGACTGGTTAATAAACATGCCACGCTCATATAATACATTCTGAATGTACATACTGATTAATAAACACGCCGCGCTCATATATACATTTCTGTGCCTACAGACTGATTAATAAACCCCGCGCTCAATAAATACATTTCTGTGCGTAAATTAATAAACACGCTGCGCTCATATAATACATTTCTGTACTTACAGACTGATTAATAAACACGCCGCGCTCATATAATACTTTTCTGAATATTCAGACTGATTAATAAACACGCCGCACTCATATACATTTCTGTACGTACAGACTGGTTAATAAACATGCCACGCTCATATAATACATTTCTGAATGTACATACTGATTAATAAACACGCCGCGCTCATATAATACATTTCTGTGCCTACAGACTGATTAATAAACACGCCGCGCTCATATAATACATTTCTGTGCGTACAGACGTTAATAAACACGCTGCGCTCATATAATACATTTCTGTACTTACAGACTGATTAATAAACACGCCGCGGCTCATATAATACATTTCTGAATGTACAAGACTGATTAATAAACACTGCGCGCATATAATACATTTCTGAATGTACAGAGACTGATTAATAAACACGCCCGCTCATATAATAACATTTCTTTGTAGTACAGACTGATTAATAAACACGCGCGCTCATATAATACATTTCTGAATGTACAGACTGATTAATAAACACGTCCATGCTCATAAATACATTTCTGTGGCGTTACAGACTGATTAATAAACACGCCGCGCTCATATAATACATTTCTGAATGTACAGACTGATAATAAACACGCCAAGCTCATATAATACATTTCTGAATGTACAGACTGATTAATAAACACGCCGCGCTCATATAATACATTTCTATAAGTACAGACTGATTAATAAACACGCCGCGCTCATATAATACATTTCTGTGCGTACAGACTGATTAATAAACACGCCACGCTCATATAATACATTTCTTATTGTACAGACTGATTAATAAATACGCCGCGCTCATATAATACATTTCTGAATGTACAGACTGATTAATAAACACGCCGCGCTCATATAATACATTTCTGAATGTACAGACTGATTAAAAAACACGCCGCACTCATATAATACATTTCTGTGCGTACAGACTGATTAATAAACACGCCATGCTCATATAATACATTTCTGTGCGTACAGGATGATTAATAAACACGCCGCGCTCATATAATACATTTCTGAATGTACAGACTGATTAATAAACACGCCGTGCTCATATAATACATTTCTGAATGTACTGGCTGATTAATAAACACGCCGCGCTCATATAATACATGTCTGTACGTACAGACTGATTAATAAACACGCCGCTCTCATATAATACTTTTCTGACTATACAGGCTGATTAATAAACACGCCACATTCATATAATACATTTCTGAATGTACAGACTGATTAATAAACACGCCGCGCTCATATAATACATTTCTGAATGTACAGACTGATTAATAAACACGCCGCGCTCATATAATCCATTTCTGAATGTACTGGCTGATTAATAAACACGCCGCGCTCATATAATACATTTCTGAATGTACAGACTGATTAATAAACACGCCGCGCTCATATAATACATTTCTGAATGTACAGGCTGATTAATAAACACGCCGCACTCATATAATACATTTCTGAATGTACAGACTGATTAATAAACACGCCGCGCTCATATAATACATTTCTGAATGTACAGACTGATTAATAAACACGCCGCGCTCATATAATACATTTCTGTGCGTACAGACTGGTTAATAAACACGCCGCGCTCATATAATACATTTCTGAATGTACAGACTGATTAAGAAACACGCCGCGCTCATATAATACACTTCTGAATGTACAGACTGATTAATAAACACGCCAAGCTCATATAATACATTTCTGAATGTACAGACTGATTAATAAACACGCCGCGCTCATATAATACATTTCTGTGCGTACGGACTGATTAATAAACACGCCACGCTCATATAATACATTTCTGATTGTACAGACTGATTAATAAACACGCCGCGCTCATATAATACATTTCTGTACTTACAGACTGATTAATAAACACGCTGCGCTCATATAATACATTTCTGATTGTACAGACTGATTAATAAACACGCCGCGCTCATATAATACATTTCTGAATGTACAGACTGATTAATAAACACGCCGCGCTCATATAATACATTTCTGAATGTACAGACTGATTAAGAAACACGCCGCGCTCATATAATACACTTCTGAATGTACAGACTGATTAATAAACACGTCGCGCTCATATAATACATTTCTGAATGTACAGACTGATTAAGAAACACGCCGCGCTCATATAATACACTTCTGAATGTACAGACTGATTAATAAACACGCCAAGCTCATATAATACATTTCTGAATGTACAGACTGATTAATAAACACGCCGCGCTCATATAATACATTTCTGTGCGTACGGACTGATTAATAAACACGCCACGCTCATATAATACATTTCTGATTGTACAGACTGATTAATAAACACGCCGCGCTCATATAATACATTTCTGTACTTACAGACTGATTAATAAACACGTCGCGCTCATATAATACATTTCTGTATCTACAGACTGATTAATAAACACGCTGCGCTCATATAATACATTTCTGAATGTACAGACTGGTTAATAAACACGCCGCGCTCATATAATACATTTTTGTACGTACAGACTGGTTAATAAACACGCCGCGCTCATATAATACATTTCTGAATGTACAGACTGGTTAATAAACAGGCCGCGCTCATATAATACATTTCTTTACTATATTATATATTAATTTATACATGTGAGTAGGTGAGTCTGGCAGAGGCATTCATTATAGACTGTAGTGGGGTGAGTTCCCCCCCACCCCTTTCTATATAGTTGTTACTGTTTCCACTGGGAGGTTATTCCATGTATCTACTACCCTTTCTATATCACTGTTACTGCCCCCACTGGGAGGTTATTCCATGTATCTACTACCCTTTCTATATCACTGTTACTGCCCCACTGCGAGGCTATTCCATGTATCTACTACCCTTTCTATATCACTGTTACTGCCCCCACTGGGAGGCTATTCCATGTATCTACTACCCTTTCTATATCAATGTTACTGCTCCCACTGGGAGGCTATTCCATGTATCTACTACCCTTTCTATATCACTGTTACTGCTCCCACTGGGAGGCTATTCCATGTACAGTATCTACTACCCTTTCTATATCACTGTTACAGCCCCCACTGGGAGGCTATTCCGTGTATCTACTACCCTTTCTATATCACTGTTACTGCTCCCACTGGGAGGCTATTCCATGTATCTACTACCCTTTCTATATCACTGTCACTGCTCCCACTGGGAGGCTATTCCATGTATCTACTACCCTTTCTATATCACTGTTACTGCTCCCACTGGGAGGCTATTCCATGTATCTACTACCCTTTCTATATCACTGTCACTGCTCCCACTGGGAGGCTATTCCATGTATCTACTACCCTTTCTATATCACTGTTACTGCACCCATAGACCGATTGAACATTGCTATTTTTGATTTGTACCATAGGACAAATAAGCACCCGCATGTCAGAAAAATCTAAGGAGGTCAGTCAGAGACCTTCAGGGTTATTCAAAGAGATTCGAAAAGTCACCGTACGTACAGTGACTTTTCGTTCTCTTCATTTCGGTTCCTTTTGCCGATCCCATTTCGGTGACCCTGCGGTGTATTCAGCAAACACCACAGGGTCCCCGAACTGCAGGGAAAAGCTGCCGCAAACCTGACGAAAACTAACCGCAAAACCCAGCGAATGCACGCCGAAGACCCTCAAAAACATCTGGATTGACCTGCCGAAAACCACGGAAAAAGCCCGAGCAGGAGCCGAGATCGCAGCCTTCGACACATCAGAAGAGGCAGTGAATAAATTAGGAAAACAGTTTATATGAATGATTGAAAAGTGAAACACTGTTTGCAAAGAAACTACTGAGCGAAAATGTCTGAAATTTGCATATGATCCAATGAATGATAATAAAGAGGGCTGTTACAGAAAAAATAAGTAAACTAAAAAAAAATAATCAGAAAAATGCTTAAAATATCCTAAAAAATCTATAAATAAAGAGACTCTTTACTGCAGAATTTTATAATGAACGGTTTATTAGATATTGAATTAAAACGGGAATATTTTTAACATTGAAGCCTATGGGATTCTCCTGAATAAACTTGCCGAATTAAACCACCGAATGGCAGGGCATTAGGGGAACCTTTCACTGCTGGTTTGTGTTCTCTGAATAGCCGAAGCAGTGCTTTTTCATGGGGTTTTCACTGCCCTCGAACAGGCACCATATGTGCAGGCAATTCGTCAGGGTTTGGCGAATTGCCTGCTCTCTGGATAGCCGAATGGCCAAGAAAGGTAACCGAACGCTGATTTTCAGCGTTCGGTTACCCTTCTCAAGCAATTCGGATCTCTTTGAATAACCCTGCTTGTGACCATTTAACATAGAATGACTTGGTTACAGTTTGGGATACTTTTTATGTGGGGTTATGGTTGGAGACAGGGTTAGGGTTGAGGTTATGGATAATTATAGGGTTAGGCAGGGGATAAGCCCTATAAAAGCAAGTGTGGGAACTCTCCAAAATTTCTTTCCCTAATTGTTACCTCACATTTTATCCTAGCACATACAATCAAATTTGATTATATATATATATATATATAGTAGATACATCAAGACATGTGCAGGTTGGAATATTTTCGTTTCGTTATGTTTTAATTCATTACGTGCCATTTTTAGTTCTGTTCATTTTTTCGTTAGTATTTTTGGATCATATTGGATTGATTCGATATTCCAGATTATATTTCATTCGTAAAATCTTTCATTCGGATTTTGGGATTTTCTGTTTCGTGTCTCAGTTCATGGATAGTGTAATTTGTTGATTCGTATCATTTGTCGATGCTACCTTTTACTCTTTGTTTCAACGATTCTATAACTACAAGATAAAGGAAATTAAAGAATTATTTTTCTCTCTGTCACAAGAACACTCACACAATACTCACATCTTCAAGTACAGTGGCAACACTGTGTCTGCAACAGCCTGACTCAGAAAGAAAAAAGGGTTCCATTGGCCAGAGAGATACATTACACATTAACACTGCTCATTTGAAAAATCTAATGGATCGGAATGAATACAAATGATCAATCTTCTTCAGCATTTGTAATCCGAAAAAACAAAAATGATCCAAATATTATTTTGTTTTGTACATTCATTCATTCGTTTATTCATCATGTTCGTTCTTTTGTCTTTTTGGTTTTCTGTTCTGTCGACTATTCGGATTTTCGTTACTGTTGATATTTCTCCTTTTCGGATTTCTCCACAGAATTAGCAAAAATTCAGATGAAAACCAATTCGTGACCAAACGAATTGCACGTTTCTACATACATCTGATATATATAATCAGTATGGGCTGGGTTTTAGGGTAAATATTTGATAAATCCGATATTTATTATGGTTTAACATGGACAAGCGCTAAGGTTAGAGCTGAAGAAAGGGCAAGGGTTGAGGATAGGGCTAGGCTTTAGGATAGGGCTAGGGTTGAGGATAGAGTTAGGGTTGAGGATAGGCTAGGGTTTAGGATAGGCTAGGGTTTAGGATAGACTAGGGTTGAGGATAGGGCAAGGGTTGAGGATAGGGCAAGGGTTGAGGACAGGGCAAGGGTTGAGGACATGGCTAGGGTTGAGGACATGGCTAGGGTTGAGGACAAGTCTTGGGTTGAGGATAGAGCTAGGGTTGAGGATAGGGCAAGGGTTGAGGATTGGGCTACGGTTGAGGATAGGACTAGGCTTTAGGATTGGGCTAGGGTTGAGGAGAGGGTTAGGGTTGAGGAGAGGGTTAGGGTTGAGGTTAAGTTTAGGGTTGAGGATAGGGCTAGGGATTAGGATAGAGCTAGTGTTACGGTGGCAGTACCACCAGGCACGCACCAGCCTATCCTTGCCCTCCGATCCTTGGAAGTGGTCGATCTGTATATATATCCCTAAGAATATAACTCGCAGCAAGGTGAGGTCAAGGTTCCTGAGAGAAGCCCCTATGGGCAGAGATGCACTGTAAACTGCAAGGACAGATGAAAGCAACACAGGGTTAACAAAAGACCTCTGTACGGCAATACCAAAGATTCCCTGCACTGAAAGGCCGGTCTTTAGGATAGCCGGATCTAATCTAAAGGAAAGTATTAGCTTGAAGCCGTACAGAGTCTTTTGTTGTATATAGATGACAGGGTTTCCTGGAAACGGTACAGACAAGGAATATACTATAGAGTAGTCATATAGAGGAAAGCCAAAGGTCATAACCAGAGAGAGTACGTCATACAGAATATAGGAATAGGAACCAGAAGGGAAGTCAGCCAAGCCAAAAATCGGTAACCGGGGAATCAGAATGGAACATAAACAGCAAACCAAAATACAGAAATAGACAGAACAAAATACACAGAAGGAACGGTCATAAACTGGAACAGAAATAACAGAGGCAAAAATTGAACAAGGATATTCAAACGGAGGATATCAGGAACGTAGCAAGGAGCTCTCAGGACACAAGTCGCAAGGAGACCAGGCAAAGAAAAATGACCCAGCAATGTACTATAGGTACATTGCTCTAATATAGGCAGGGGAATCAAGGCAAGGGTCAACAGGTGAGCAGCACACAAAACATCAATTAACCCCTGGGAGGCCACCCAGGAATTGGCAGCAACAGAAACACAAGGGGAAAACACCATATACAAATACAGCGGGCAGGAAAACAGGTTTGCCAGCATGGAACGTGACAGCTAGGGTTGAGGATAGGGTTGAGGATTGGGGTAGGGTTTAGGATAGGGCTAGGGTTTAGGATAGGGCAAGGGTTGAGGATAGGGCAAGGGTTTGAGGATAGGGCTAGGGTTTGAGGATAGGTCTAGGGTTGAGGATAGAGTTAGGGTTGAGGATAGAGTTGAGATTAAGTCTAGGTTTGAGGATAGGGTTGAGGATTGGGCTAGGGATTAGGATAGGGCTAGGGTTCAGGATAGAGCTAGTGTCACGCTGGCGGCACCAGGCTTGCGCCAAGATGAGGCCCTGGTTCAGGTAAAAAGCCCCAATATGCAGACACACTACTGCAGACAACAGAATAACACAGCTACACAGGGTTACATAGAGACCTCTGCACGGCAATACTACAGAAGCCTTGATCTGATAGGCCGGTCTTTGAGATAGCCGGATCTGCGCTAAAGAAGAAGTTACCTTGAAGCCGTGCAGAGTTTTAGACAAATACAGATGACAGGGATCACTATTAACAGTACAGACAAGGAACATACGAAAGCGTGGTAATAAGGATAGCCAGGAATCAGATAACCAGAGCGAGACTGTCATACAGGGTTCAGAACCAGGAGGTAAGTCAGACAAGCCAAATATCGGTAACCGGGGAATCCGTATAACACATAAACAGAAAAGCAAAACACAGCAAAAAACTAGAAATGAACCAGGAACATATGACATAAATAACCGACAGACAGGGAAAAACAGGACCAAATGAGTATAACCAAAACTATACAAACAGGGACAGGAACAAATAACAGGCAGCTCTCAGAACACCACACACTGAATTATCAGGAAGAGTGAAAATGATAGACCAATGCACCATGGGTGCATTGCTCTCTTATGGGGAGTGACTCAGGATAAGGACAAACACCTGAGCTGGGAGAACAGAAACCAATTAACCCCTGAGCTGCAACCCAGGAATGGCAGCAAAGAATCAAGGCCTGCACCGGATATACATATACAGAGGACAGGGGTATAGGGATGGAGACGCAAAATGTGACAGCTAGGTTTGAGGATTGGGCTAGGGTTGAGGATTGGGCTAGGGATTATGATAGGGCTAGGGTTTAGGATTGGGTAGGGTTGAGGATTAGGGTAGGGCTAGGGTTAAGGATAGGGCTTGGGTTGAGGATAGGGCTTGGGTTGAGGATTATGTTAGGGCTAGGGTTGAGGATAGGGCTTGGGTTCAGGATTAGGGTAAAATTGGGCTAGGATGGAGGCCAGGGCTAGGGTTGAGGATTGGTCTAGGGTTGAGTACATGACTAGGGCTATAGGGCAAGTATTGCGGCCAGGGCTAGGGTTCAGGGTAGGGTTAGGGTTGAGGGTAGGGTTAGAACTGGAGTTTTTATATCTATTTATATATTTCCGTAACATTATATTGTGTCGTTATTTTTTGGTTAATATTTTTTAAACCAATTTGCTCTTTTTCCCCCCTTTTTCGAAAATACGGCAGTATCCTTGTATATTGTAGCTTCAATACAATGAAACTGTGTTGAACTTCACTACAAAACGCTTTACTACTGTGGATTGAAGCTATTCTTTACTCCTACAGCTTTTAGATACTGGATGTAAAATACACTACTTTATTAGGCTGCCACCTAGTGGCCACAATTAACCATACCATAGCCTTTATTTGTACCCATCGCTTTCCTGGGTTCAGCTGGGCAGTCCTGATTTTGGCCCCGATTTTCATTTTCATGGTTTTATTCTTTTGAGGAGGACCCTTGGTAGCGCTCTGCACATGGCAATGCTCTGGTTGGTGGATCGATGGTAGGCAAAGGGGCAGAGCTTTGGCCTTTTTATTTGTTACTCCTTATTCTGACAATGAATGAAATGAAACCCCTGAAGCCTGGAAACCCATGGAGAAGTCCCTTGTATGAACCGATCTAGGCTGGATTACCCTTGGCTGGCCCATCCATCATCATCATCCGGTCCAGGACTTACCTGTAGCCTGCTATGTCTACGACCCCCTAACCTAGAGCCCTGACCCACTTCCTATTTAAGGGCAGTACTCCCTCTAGGCAGTGCTCTGTTCTCGAGTCCCCAGTTCGGAGCTAGCTCTGCTGCTCCAACTCCTGGTTCCTGTCTTGGCCATCTGCATAGCGGGTCCGCAACTAGATTCTACATCAATTCAGGTTGTGATCTGCCTTCCTGTGTTACCCAGCTGCACAGCAGATCCACGCCTAAGCGGTTATTCATTCACAGAGCACCAAAATGTCACTGGTCACTGACATTTCAGTGCTCTCTCGTTTGGCACACTTCAGCGAGTTCAATTTGCGGACCCTGCGGTGAATGCTGCGAATCGACTCGCTGAACGCATCCGATAAACCACCAAATCAATCATATATCCTCTGAAAAACTGTTGAATCAATCCGTAAAACGGCCGAATCGACTGATCGAACGCTGAACAGACTGTTGAACGACTCCGACCTGCCGCCGAACGCCACTAAAAAAGCCATCCAGCCACCGAACATCGGTAATTTTTTTTTTATAAAACCGCAACTTTTAAAAGACCCTTTAAAAAAGAATAAATGCATGAAAATGCCTGGAAATAATGTATAAGGGCCTAGGAATAACAATAAAAAGGTCTGTTAAAGAAAAAATACAAAACGCCATTTAAAAAAAAAAATATATATCGTAATAAATTCCCGAAAAAAAAAAAAGGCTAAAAAATTCTAAAATATAAGTAAATAAAAAGAACTTATACTGCAAATGAAAAGAAAATACGGGTGAAAAAATTTATAGAAACGGGGAATTTTTTTTTTTACATTACAGCGGTCGAAAAAAACCACCGAAAATCAGGGCATATCCACAACTGTCCCTGCTGTTCAGCGTTACAGTTACGGGTATTTATAAAGTGCTAACATGTTCACTAGCGCCAGGGCCGGCCCAAGACATTGTGCTGACTGGAGCAAAGGATGAAATGCTGCCCCCCCAAAAAAAAAACATGCAGCGTGTTTGAGCGTATCACAGTGCGCCACATCAATAAATTCAAACACTCGTACAATAGAATTTTATTGCTGTTTAGCTCTGTGATACAGTAATGTAAGGTGTGTATAACTGAGCCCAGAGTGTCACATACCCAGCAGAGCCCAGCGTCACATGCCCAGCAGTGCCCAGCGTCGCATGCCCAGCATCACATAACCAGCAGTGCCCAGCGTCACATACCCAGCAGAGCCCAGCGTCGCATGCCCAGCAGTGCCCAGCATCACATAACCAGCAGTGCCCACACATGGGTTTATTGTCCCAGCTCACACATGGATATATTTGCCCCCAAGCTCACACATGGATATATTTGCCCCCAGGCTCACTCATGGATATATTTGCCGCCTGGCGCCGCTGCTCCGCTCTGCACCATTGTTGGGCCGGCCCTGAGTAGCTCTGTAGATTGGGTGAGAACAGTAGTAGAGGACCCTACTCAAGAGTTTACAATCTAAGAGTGTTCTCTGAATAGATTAACCGTTACTTCTCTATGGGGATTTCACTGCTGCCGAATTGCACCGTATTTCCCTGGCAATTCGCCAATATTTAGTGAACTACCTGGGCTCTGTGGCAAGTTTGGCTCTCTTTGAATAACCCCTCTACACCCTCATCTCTCCGGGTTGTGTTTTGTATGCCCAGCAGTGTGGAGAACTCCCTATAACTGAACCCCTGCTGTTCAATAAACCTGGGACTGCTTGTTGCTGGTATCCAAGAGGGCAGTGGGGTGGAATTAGAGATGTGCATTCGTTTCGGAAAAATTCCGAATTTGGAACGAAATTTGATAATTCATATTCGGAAATAATTCCGAATAACGAATCGATATGATACAAATTCGAAACGAAACAAAATGGTATATAACTAATTTATTTTGTTTTATACTGTGTCATCATCATAAAAGAAAAATTTGAATAACTGATATCAACTATCGAATTGATCTTCACTTACAATACAAGTAATAATCAGCAAAGGACTTTATGAAACAAATTAATTTAATTTCACTGTTCTGTGACACAGCTTAAAATTTAACCCTAGCTTTTCTTTCGAATCGAAATTTCAAATCGATCCTAAACAAAACGAAATACGAAACCAAATTAGTTACGAAATTCCAAAAACGAAATGATTTAAAATCGAAACTAAACTAAACAAATTTTTCAGCCATGCACATCCCTAGGTGGAATGAACAGGTAAAAGAAAGTTCATTGGGTAAAAACAACAGAGGAGGTAGGAGGCAAACTGGTTTTGGAATAAGATTGCCAGATCCACCATGGTTTCCTGAACACATATTACCATGTCATGCAGAGGTGGGTACAGGAAAACGTGCTGCCCTGCGAAATGTGTAATTCATATGCTGCAGTAAGGAAATCAAGGCAGGTCACCTGATATTCCCTTATGATTTCTTCCCTGCAGCGTATGGTTTATACATGCCGCGGGGTGGCTTTTATCACGCACTGCCCATCCGTATGAATAAATTATATGTGTCCAGGAAAACATGGCCGACCTGGGGCCCCTATTTTGGAAGGAGCATGAGAAGAAGAAAGATGTGTCGATGTGGACACGAATTTTCCATCACTGCAGCTCCTATCCTATCGTCTGCTGGGATTCACAATCAATAATGAAGGTATGGCCGTGGAGGCTCGGCTGGAGCCACTTCAACCCATGTTTTGAACTCCACCTGCTTTCTGGTCTGGCGTTGATAGCATCTGCTCCAGTGGTTTGTAGGAAATGTTCGGCGTCACTTAACAAGGATACGATGATGTTTATTATTACGTAAATCCCATGCACTGTGACATTACAGGTATGGGAGTCCTTATCCATCACCTCCCTACGCTTCATTTTCCCAACAAACGTAAACGAAGACCCCTGTGTGGAGCCAAAGCATGGCAGACCCCCACCCCTTGCCCCCCCCCATCCACCCTTAGAAAAATGTCTTCCAGCTAAATCTCAAGAAAAGAGGTTTTTCATGAAGAAATGGCAAAAGCCAAATGAAAGGTCCCAGCAGATCCTGGCTGGTCGTTCTTTGCAGCCAGAGCTGTCCCATCTCATTTGATGTGGTGGTGGAACTGTATTATGGATTTCTCCTGCTCTGTCGTCTCTATGGACCCTCGCCGCAGTTTCCTGATCTCGTTGATGGCGTCCACTCCGGTGATCTTCCTCGATTTCACCAGGTAGCACGCCAGCATCGTGCCCGTCCTTCCAAACCCATGCAGGCAGTGCACTGCGACTCCCTGGAAAAGAGGAGAAGAAGGTTGGTGGTCCAGCACGCATGGTTATCTTCTAGAGCAGGGATCTCCAAACTCTGGCTGCCCAGATGTTGATGCCGACAATTTCCTGAATTTTTTCAATGCAATAAATGGCCAGGGAATCATGGGAGTTGTAATTCAGAAACATCTGGGGGGCCGGAGTTTTACAGGCCTGGTCTGAAGCATCAGCAACGCATTGGGGGTAAATCTCCTGCTGTCCCAACCTGGATTTAAACAACTAAAACTTGCAGTGTGTGTGTGTGCACAATGAGACCGCCCGTAATAGCTAATGTTCTCAGAGAGGCAGCGATGGATCAGATCTGTGCATGCGCGTGCACCTCCGATCCATCACTCTCTGCAGGCGCTATGGAACTTGTATAAGTCAGCGGTGTACCTTGGCCTAGGCCGACAAGGCCTAAGGCGGCAATTTACAGGGGGCAGCGCCACGCCGCTCAGTGGGACCTGCCGCTCAGTGGGACCCGCTGGACCGGAGACCCCGAGGGACCCGACGCACGCGGCCGCGGTTATTAAATGCTGCCGCCAGCGCCAAGCGTTTCTGTGGCTGAGCTGCAGCGCTGGGAGGAAGTGGTCATATGACGTCACTTCCTCCCAGCGCTCCACCATACTTCAGAGCAGATGACGGACCCGGGAACGAGAGGTGGCTCGCAGGACTCATCCGCCAGCCCCAGCCGCCAGGTCAATGAAATGAAAGAGGTGGGGGGGGGTCTAAATTAAATGATAGAGGAGGGGGGTTTAAATGAAATGAAAAGAGTGGGAGGTTAGGGGGTTATGAATTGAAAATAGTGTAAAGAGTTAATGAAATGAAAATGGGTGGGGGTTTAAATTAAATGAAACGGGTGGGGGGTTTAGATGATTTGAAAAGAGGGGGTTATGAATTGAAAAGAGTGGGGGCGTTTGGAATGAAATGAGTTTCATTGCTGTGCAGCTGTGATAGGTTTATTGCTATGCAGCTCTGTGATACGCTCATACACACTGCACAATTCTGTGGGTTTTATTTCTGTGAAGCTCTGATACGCTCATACACACTGCACGTTACTGTGAGTTTTTTTGTTTATCTCAATAGATACATTTGAAATGGTATACAAAATATACAAGTAGGCACTTAGTGTCCACTTTTAATATAAAGAGAGGAAAAGGCGGAGCTCTAAGAGAAAAGGGTGGGGCCTGAAGAGGAATGGCATGGTTTAACCAGAAAGAGGTGTGACCTTGACAGGAAGGGTTGTGTCAAATTTAAATTAGGGGGTGCACGAGTTTAGTCAGGCCTAGGGCAGCACAAAACCTAAATACACCACTGGTGTACGTAAAGTGTGTGAGTCCCGTAATGCGGCATCAATTTGGGTTTTTTCTGCTACGCAAGTTATATAGGAGCATAAACCGCTCAGAAAAGCTTCAGGGACTTCTGAATTCGGGAGACCCTGAGCCGAAAAGGAGGAGCAGCGCGCGACGAGGGAGAAAAGGTGAGGAAAATCTCCTAAAACAGAAAAAATAATTAGAAGCAGGATCTGTTACCCAGGAGGTGCATGACCTGTGTATACTCATCCCTATCGCATGTGCCAGGACAACGTTACCTCGCCCTTGTCGTTTGCCTCTTCCACTATCTTCAGGAAGTTCTTGATCTGTTCCAGGCTGGGGGGGCAGAAGTCCATGATGCGGATGCGATGCAGGGTGATGCCGGGGCACGTGTCGTGGTAAGGTGGCTTGTTCTCTGTCAGCGTCACCAGGTGCCGGATGCCATTCTGGTACAGGTACTTGTAGTGGGCAGGCAGCCGCGGCAAGGCCATGCCGGCCAGCAACCCGTTCTCCACCCAGGAGAAGTTATGCGGAGGGGTAGCGGACATCCTTTCCACCTGTGAGCAGAAAAGCACCGTACAATGAATAGGGATTATCCCATGCAGGTGAGTAAGGTGGCATTTTATCAACCTCAACACACACAAAATAAAACTGTACAGCGAGAGTGTATATCAACACAAACCTTAGATCCAGCAGACATCATCAGTGCTTCCCAATCACACAATCCTACAAGGAAACACCACCACAACAACACAGGCACAAAGCTCAGAGAGAGTGTGAGTGTGTACACACTATCTGTCCAAAATAAAAGTCACACGCTGTAATATGTGGTTGTGTCGTCTTTTGTTGTGATTGCGGCACGCATTCGCCGCGGCATCGTGTTGCTGTGATCGCGGCGTGCATTCGCCACGGCATCGTGTGGATAAGCTCATGCAACGTCACAGCATTTATTCGCGTCCAGAGTCAAATTAATTTGTGGCAAAATCTTGTATTGATGATGGGAGAGTCGCAGCGCTGCGTAAAGTCTTCTCCAGCACATTATCCCAAAGATTAACCTCAATGGGGTTAAGGTCCAATGGGGGTGTGTGGTGGCCCATCCATGGGTGAAAATGATGTCTCATGCTCCCTCAACCACTCTTGCACAATGTGAGCCCAATGAATCCTGGCATTGCCATCTTGGAATATGCCCGCTGTGCCATCAGGGGAGAAAAAACCCATTGATGGAGAAACCTGCTCATTCAGTATATTCTGGGAGTCACATGACATCATTCTATGCTGAAAGATTAATCACGGCGGTATTTATCCAGTTGAAAAAGCAGGCCTATCCGTTTAACCCCTTCCCGACCGCTGACGTACTATGTACGTCCGATCGGGAAGTCTCCCTTAGACCAGCAGACGTACATAGTACATCAGGGTCGCCTAACCAGGTAAAGTATCCATGTAATTGGGCAGACTAGATGGGCCGAAAGGTTATTATCTGCCGACATTTTTCTATGTTTCTAACCTCCCTCCCGCCTGATACTCGCCACCCTCGCCGGCTCCCGCAGCGTTCTGGCAGACTAGAAGCCTGCCCTGCCGTTTAAGGGGGGGGGGCGCAGGCTTGCTGACGTCATCGGCAGGCGCCTCGCGGCAAAATCCAGTAAGGGGAGGGGGCCCCTTTGGAGCCCTCTATCTCCCCAACCATTAAAGACAGAGCGATGCAAAGAGAGTCTCCCCTTTTCAGCGGTGCATAGCATTAACCGTTTCATTGCTGGATCGCTATTCGGCGTCAATTGGCGTCAAATTGCGATTCAAACCCGGAGGTGGCTGTCATCTTGGATGTCAGCCAAGCCTCCGGGTCACCCCCCCACCCACTGACATCCTCACCATATGTGTCAGTGGGCCAGTTAACCCCCTAGCTGGCAAGTGGAGATAGGGGATCAATTGGATCCCTGTATCTCCCAATCCATGGCAGCTAGAGGGTCGTGTTCGACATCATTGGAGAGGCCTGATCAAGCACGACCAGGTGTGGTGTAAAGGAAAAAAAATATATATTTTTAATTATTTATTTTTTTAAATTTGTCGGGGGGGGGGGGGGTTACTAAAATAGGACCTAGGCTGGCATTAAAAAATATGAGCATAAAACAGTCAGAATGAGCTCAGCACACAGAGGTGAAATGGCTCAGCAGTGAAGGGGTTAAAAAGCAATAACATTTAAAAATTGGGTATTTCTATTCTCGGGACAAAATTTTGAAGCTATTTAGCCGGGGGGTTTTTTTGGTGGTTGTAGATTTTGGGGATTACATTTCAAAAAAGTGTGTTTTTACCATTTTTTCATCAATACTTCATATTTTTTAATAATAAATTATACGATATGATGGAAATAATGGTATCTTTAGAAAGTCCATTTAATGGTGGAAAAAACGGTGTATAATATGTGTGGGTTCCATAAACGAGTAAGAGGAAAATTTGACCTAAACACAAACAGCGCAGAAACGTAAAAACAGCAGCGGGCACTATGGGGTTAATTAAAACCAGGTGGAGACTTTTTTTGGCCAGGCAGTGTATATATAATGTATATACCTCTGTTGTAGCTTTTACGGCTGCTATAGGCACATTAACACTTACGCTTCCTTTACTTTGTAGAAGACACACTTATTTAGCAGAATCAGGAGAATAACAAGCAATTCCAAGGTCGTTTTGTTCTACTCGAATGCAGCCAGAATCGAATTACCAGCTGCCAGTACCTGGTGTTAAGTAGGGCAGCCAGGTCGGCCCTGTTTTGCTGTACCATATAATTTATTCATGTTGATGGGCAGTGCCTGAAAAATGCCACCCCACAGCATGTATAATCCATACACTGCCCGTGGAAATAAAAAAGTAATCCCAGCCTTAACTTCTTTCCTGCAGCATATGAATTATACATGTTGCAGAGCAGCACTTTTCCCTGTGCTCCCCCTCTGCATGAAATAATGTGTCCAGGAAAACATGGCCGACCTGGCAACCCTAGAGTGAAGAGACTCCACACATCATCTGAAGCTTCAGCAACTCTATGGTGAACGTCCAGCTGGAAAACAGGCCGGAGTGTTTGAACGACCCCCCTGCGTGACCTTCATAGTATTGCCAGCTCTGCAGCAGCCATGGGGTTAAATAATCCATCAATAATCCTACAGTTTGGATTCATGCAGGGAACTCACGCAGTCCTTGAGGATCGGTGATCTTCGGGTTGAGGTGCGGGCAGAGAGAAAGGATTGTGGTTTCCCTGTTTGCCTTTCTGTCAGCGCCGGTGCTTCTTCACGCGCCTCCCGCAGAACGTGCCTAGAGCGTCCGACACAAAAATAGCACATTATTTTTGGATGCTGTGTCACCATAACCCCATAATCTGGAAAATACTACACCACGACCATCCGCTGCTTCCCTCAACCAAACATTCCCCCAATCCAGAGACACCAAGAAATAAACTGGTAATGAGTAAACATTTTCTATTACTAAAATCCATCTTTTACCCGACCGGATTTATTATAGCGCCATTCATTCAGGTCAATTCATAGGGTTAAATCAACATTTTCCTCTTCTCCATCCATGATTAAGCTCCTCCGTATATTCAGTAGGGATGTGCGTTTCGGAATTTTCACGAAATTTACCAATTCGTGTCTTCGGATTCGGCCGAATTTCCGAATCGGATCGGACCCGAAAACCGACAGATCCGAAAAGTTTTCCGAGCCGAAACGAAAATTTTTCGAATGGACATGAAATGTGTCAAATCGAAATTTATTTTTGCTCTATTCATGATTTCGGTTCCATTCGTGATTTCGGTTCCATTTCGGTAATTCTGGACATCGTATATTTAACTATTATCGGTTATATCGCTGATTCTGTAAATTTTGTATTTGTAAATGCGTATCACTTGTTTCTTGTGGCATTCGGGTCAGTTTAGCGTTTTTTAAATCGTTTTGTTCATTTTTTTTGTTCCTTGGCTTTCATACCATTTTAATATGATTAAATAAAGTTGTGAAATGTATATTCAATTATTCATAAGAAAAAAAGTATCATGCTCTGGCCGATCCAACAATATCAAACATTAACCCCTAACTGCCACGGATCGGGAGATAGGGGGTTCATTGGAACCCCCTATCTCCACCATTGGTGGCAGTTAGGGGTTAACTCCAGGACTGGCGTCATCGTGCTATGCACGATGACGCCAGTCCTCAGGGGGCATTCCCGGAAGCTTGGCCGACATCCAAGATGTCGGCCAGCTCCGGGAAAGGATCACGAACCGGCACTTTTCGGCGCCGATTCGTGATCCGGCCCCCATGGGGTTAATGCCAGGTACCATTTGGAAGGGCTGGCACCCCCTGCACGCCGCCGATCGGGAGGGAGAGAGGTCCGATGACACCTAATTACTCCGGCGGAGGTTCCGGGTGCTGGGCTGACATCGAGGATGTCAGCCCGCACCGGGGGGTCCAGCAATCGGCAGGGAACCCGGCCGAACGCTGGCCCCAAAGTGAGGACGCGCTCAGCGCATCCACCGCAAGGAACGTACCTGCGGGTGGACGCGCTGAGTGCGTCCTCCGCAGCGAAAGGGTTAAACATCCGAACGAATCGAACCGAAAAAAAAATAAAAAAAAAAATAAAAAAAAAAATCGGTGCACAAGTCTAATATTCAGGGTGTGGGGGTGTCTTTTTAGGGGTTCCTCAGGGCAGGCCTGTCCATGGAGCAGGCAGGCCCTTTTGCAGAAGCGGCAAAATCGACCTGTCAAGGGCCGCGGCAAGGAGCACCCGTCCTGGACAAGGCACGGCCTTCCATCATCCTGCGAAGTCAGGCTGCGCCCGCCCTCCTCACACGAGTGGAGCGGCACCCGCCCTCTTCACACAGGCGGAGCAGCACGCACCCCCTTCACACGTGTGGGCCAACGCCTGCACACTTCCCTGAAGCGAGGCGGAGCCCGCCACTTTCGGCGGGCCAGGTACTTCTGAATCACTCCAGCGGCGGTCTGAAGCCAGGTCAGGAGCCAGCCCCGGTGCCAGGCCCAGGGCCAGCCCCGATGCCAGGCCCAGAGCCAGACCAGGCCCAGAGCCAGCCCAGTGCCAGAGCCAGCCCCGGTACCAGACCAGGCCCAGAGCCAGCCCCGGTACCAGGCCTCGACCAGGCCCGGAGCAAGGCTTCCACCAGGCCCGGAGCCAGCCACGGTATCAGGCTGCGACCAGACCCCCAAGTGTGCTGGAGCAGAGCTCGACCAGGCCAGACGGCGTCCAACAAGCCCTCCGGTGTGTGTGACTGTATGTAGGTGTGTGTGTGGCTGTATGTGTGAGTGTGGATGTGTGTGACTGTATGTGGGTGTGTGTGACTGTGAGTGTGGGTGACTGTATGTGTAGGTGTGGATGTGTGTGACTGTATGTGTAGGTATGGATGTGTGTGTGTGCAGATGTGTGTGACTGTATGTTGATGTGTGTGACTATATGTGTAGGTGTGTAGATGTGTGACGGTGTATCTGTGTGACTGTGTGTGTGTGACTGTATGTGACTATGGATGTGTGTGACTGTATGTGGATGTGTGTGTGTGACGTTGTGTGTATCTGTAGGTGTGTGTGACTGAATGTGTAGGTGTGTCTGGATGTGTGTGGCTGTATGTGGATGTGTGTGACAGTGGGCTGGGATATGTGGAGCTCTGTGATACTCATACACATGGCACGTTACTGTGACTTTTATTGCTGTGGAGCTCTTTGATACAGTCATACATGTCACGTGTTTTTTTTATTTTTGTTTGGGAGGGCAGCACAGTGGCTTGGGCCTGTGTACACAATATACACAATATATGGGGTTCCTCCATATATTCAGGGTGTGCGGGTGTGTTTTTAGGGGCTCCTCTGTATATTTGGGGTGTGCGGGTGTCTTTTTAGGGGTTCCTCTGTATATTTGGGGTGTGCGGGTGTGGTTTTTTTCGGGGTTCCTCCATATATTCAGGGTGTGCGGGTGTCTTTTTAGGGGCTCCTCTGTATATTTGGGGTGTGTGAGGGTTTTTAGGGGCTCCTCAGTATATTTGGGGTTTGCGGGTGTGTTTTAGGGGCTCCTCAGTATATTTGAGGCGTGCGGGTGTCTTTTTTTTGGGGTTCCTCTGTATATTTGGGGTGTGGGGGGGTTTTTAGGGGCTCCTCAGTATATTTGGGGTTTGCGGGTGTGTTTTAGGGGCTCCTCAGTATATTTGAGGCGTGCGGGTGTCTTTTTAGGGTCTCCTCGGTATATATGGGGTGTGCGGGTTTATTTTTAGGGCTCCTCAGTATATTTGGGGTGTGCAGGTGTTTTTAGGGGCTCCTCAGTATATTTGGGGTGTGTGGGTGTCTTTTAGGGGCTCCTCATTATATTTGGGGTGTGTGGGTGTGTTTTAGGGGCTACTCAGTATATTTGGGGTGTGTGGGTGTCTTTTAGGGGCTCCTCAGTATATTTGGGGTGTCTTTTAGGGGCTCCTCAGTATATTTGGGGTGTGTGGGTGTCTTTTATGGGTTCCTCAGTATATTTGGGGTGTGCGGGTGTGTTTTAGGGGCTACTCAGTATATTTGGGGTGAGTGGGTGTTTTTAGGGGTTCCTCAGTATATTTGGTGTGTGTGAGTGTCTTTTAGGGGCTCCTCTGTATGTTTGGGGTGAGTGGGTGTCTTTTAGGGGCTCCTCAGTAGGTTTGGGGTGTGCGGGTGTTTTTAGGGGCTCAGTATATTTGGGGTGTGTGGGTGTCTTTTAGGGGCTCCTCAGTATATTTGGGGTGTGTGGGTGTTTTTAGGGGCTCCGCAGTATATTTGGGGTGTGCGGGTGTCTTTTAGGGGCTCCTCTGTATATTTGGTGTGAGTGGGTGTTTTTAGGGGCTCCGCAGTATATTTGGGGTGTGCGGGTGTCTTTTAGGGGCTCCTCTGTATATTTGGTGTGAGTGGGTGTTTTTAGGGGCTCCTCAGTATATTTGGGGTGAGTGGGTGTGTTTTAGGGGCTCCTCAGTATGTTTGGGGTGTGTGGGTGTCTTTTAGGGGCTCCTCAGTATATTTGGGGTGTGCGGGTGTCTTTTTTTAGGCTGGGGTCAGATGAGCGTAGTGTTCAAGTCCGTGATTGCGCCTAAAAGTACGTCCGTTATAGCATTCTATAACAGAAAGCCAATCGGAGCCCGTTACACAAAGTACGTCCGCAATGAACTGCGGACGCACAAAGGCCGCGGCCCACGGACGCAAGGCAGGCAAGAACGTACAACCTCTAGAACGGCCGCACAAAGTACGCTGCGTCCGCAACGTCCGCATAGCTTTGTGTGTGAGTGATGGAACGTGGTCAGACGGACTGCATTTATACGTCCAGCATTTTTCACGGACAAAATGGTTTTGCTTTTTATTTTATTTTCTCTCCTACATCCGTCAAAATATACGTCAGTGAATAAACGGACTGTGTGGCCACTACTGCGTCTTCCGTACTGACGTACAGTCCGTAGATATCACGCTCGTCTGACCCTAGCCTCGGGTTCCGCAGTATATTTGGGGTGTGTGGGTGTCTTTTAGGGGCTCCTCAGTATATTTGGGGTGTGTGGGTGTCTTTTAGGGCAGTGTTTCTCAACTCGTATCCTCAGGACCCGCTAACAGGCCTGGTTTGTGGGATATCCGAAGCTCAGCACAGGTGATCCAATTAGCTGCTCAGTGATTGCAGTATTCAGTCTGCATTTCCCCAAGGTGATCTGCAAAATCTGGCCTGTAGTGGATCCCGAGGACTGAAGTTGAGAAACCCTGTTTTAGGGGTTCCTCAGTATATTTGGGGTGTGTGGGTGTCTTTTAGGGGCTCCTCAGTATAGGTGTGCGGGTGTTTTTAGGGGCTCCTCAGTATATTTGGGGTGAGTGGGTGTTTTTTTAGGGGCTCCTCAGTAGATTTGGGGTGAGTGGGTGTGTTTTAGGGGCTCCTCGGTATATTTGGGGTGTGCGGGTGTCTTTTGAGGGGCTCCTCTGTATATTTGGGGTGTGCGGGTGTCTTTTGAGGGGCTCCTCTGTATATTTGGGGTTTGTGGGTGTCTTTTAGGGGATCCTCAGTATGTTTGGGGTGAGTGGGTGTTTTTAGGGGCTCCTCTGTATGTTTGGGGTGAGTGGGTGTGTTTTAGAGGTTCCTCAGTATATTTGGGGTGTGTGGGTGTTTTAGGGGCTCCTTTGTATATTTGGGGTGAGTGGGTGTTTTTAGGGGCTCCTCAGTATGTTTGGGGTGTGCAGGTGTCTTTTAGGGGCTCCTCAGTATATTTGGGGTGAGTGGGTGTCTTTTAGGGGCTCCTCAATATATTTGGGGTGAGTGGGTGTCTTTTAGGGGCTCCTCTGTATGTTTGGGGTGAGTGGGTGTGTCTGTTAGGGCAGGGCTCAAAATTTCAAGTCCCAAGCTACTTACCAGGCCATAAGAGTTACTCGCCACCAGTTGCTCCACCTAACCCCTAACTCTGCCCCTAAACACACCCCCTTAAATTATCTTCTGAAAATATACTGTTAAAGGTTTTATTTAGAATAAAATTACAAAAATAACATTAATACCCAGAAATCAGACCCCAGATACATGTATACCCAGACATCAGACCCCAGATACATGTATACCCAGACATCAGACCCTGGATACATGTATATCCAGACATCAGACCCCAATGTGAGCAGAGCGAGAAGGCAGGGAAGCTCCTCTCCACCCCCCTGCCAGTGACAGAGACCAGCTGGGTCAGTTAAGGCAGCTGTTCCCTTTCACCGTGCAGCCTGGGGAAGGGGGCGATGCACGGTGGCACCGCCGGAATACGTAGCACAAAATAATTTATTGTGCTGCCTGCATGTGTATTTCCACTCGCCCTCACTTAAAATCCACTCGACAAATGCTAGTAGGCGAGTGGAAATTTTGAGCCCTGTGTTAGGGGCTCCTCAGTATATTCGGGGTGAGTGGGTGTGTCTGTTAGGGGCTCCTCAATATATTCGGGTGAGTGGGTGTCTGTTAGGGGCTCCTCAATATATTTGGGGTGTGCGGGTGTGTTTTAGGGGCTCCTCTGTATGTTTGGGGTGAGCGGGTGTGTCTGTTAGGGGCTCCTCAGTATATTGGGGTGAGTGGCTGTCTGTTAGGGGCTCCTCAGTATATTGGGGTGAGTGGCTGTCTGTTAGGGGCTCCTCAGTATATTGGGGTGAGTGGCTGTCTGTTAGGGGCTCCTCAGTATATTTGGGGTGTCTGTTAGGGGCTCCTCAGTATATTGGGGTGAGTGGGTGTGTTTTAGGGGCTCCTCGGTATATTCGGGGTGTCTGTTAGGGGCTCCTCGGTATATTCGGGGTGTATATTAGGGGCTCCTCGGTATATTCGGGGTATCTATTAGGGGCTCCTCGGTATATTCGGGGTGTCTATTAGGGGCTCCTCGTATATTCGGGGTGTCTATTAGGGGCTCCTCGGTATATTCGGGGTATCTATTAGGGGCTCCTCGGTATATTCGGGGTGTCTATTAGGGGCTCCTCGGTATATTCGGGGTGTCTATTAGGGGCTCCTCGGTATATTCGGGGCGTCTATTAGGGGCTCCTCGGTATATTCGGGGCGTCTATTAGGGGCTCCTCGGTATATTCGGGGCGTCTATTAGGGGCTCCTCGGTATATTCGGGGCGTCTATTAGGGGCTCCTCGGTATATTCGGGGTGTCTATTAGGGGCTCCTCGGTATATTGGGGTGTCTGTTAGGGGCTCCTCGGTATATTCAGGGTGTCTATTAGGGGCTCCTCGGTATATTCGGGGTGTCTATTAGGGGCTCCTCGGTATATTCGGGGTGTCTATTAGGGGCTCCTCGGTATATTCGGGGTGTCTGTTAGGGGCTCCTCGGTATATTCGGGGTGTATATTAGGGGCTCCTCGGTATATTCGGGGTGTATATTAGGGGCTCCTCGGTATATTCGGGGTGTCTATTAGGGGCTCCTCGGTATATTCGGGGTGTCTATTAGGGGCTCCTCGGTATATTCGGGGTGTGCGGGTGTATTACAGAGCTGCATACTCTAGTCCTCCCCGCAGTGACTGTGTAACCTGTAGTAAATCTTTTGTTCTCGTGTCTTAATGATATTATTATTGTTGCTATAAATGACCCTGATTGGTCGTGACGTCATGTGAGAAATTTGGGAATAGCCACATGTCTTCACGGGGGGGGGGGGTGACTGGCTAAGGAGGGGTCTTTACTTTAGCCTGGGGGGGCAGAGATGAGCGTGTAAGTGTCTGGTATGGGGGGGGGGGGTCTCCTCCTCCTCACCCCACCTCACTTTGTTACCCTGAGAAGGTGTCCCCTCCCCCTATCCCTTTCTTCCAGAGGTTGTATCTGTATACATTGTATCAGGTGGAAGGAAACCCTGGAGAATTAACGGGGCTTCTTGAGGGCCTTGCAGGGGGTGGCCTGGGGGGGGGGGGCTGCTGTGGATGGGGACAAACCCTGATTATAGATGGGCAGAGCAGGTATACAGGGGGCAGAACACCCCCACCCCCAAGTCCGGAAACCGTGACGGAAAGTGTCCCAAGAAGAAAGTGTACTGGCCATTACTGGGCTACAAGACAGATTGGTAAGTGAAGGGTTAAAGGTTCTGACAGGCAGATCACTTACATAAACCCCCCTCCCCAAATCAGGGATTTCCCCCCTGAAAACATCCAGAATCTCGCTATAACCCTCCGAACCCCAAAACACCGACCTGAGAGACAATGACATATGTCACCAGCAGCCACTCCTCTGCCATCACTGCATGATAGAGCCAAGGGGCCGTCTGACAATACACAGACTCCGAGCCCCAGACTTAGGGAGCGTGTGAGAGCTGCACCGCCTCATGTCCTCAGGGCTCTCCTCCTTCCATACTGTAACACTCTTTAAATAGATCACCTGTGCCTTACAAACAGAAGCACACTATTAGACACGTTATAACACCTTTTGGAACACGTGCTGCTGCATTTTTTGCAGTAATTGCTCGTAACAAGGAAACATAAAGTTAGCTTTTTACCTCTTGTTTCCACTTTTTGGATTTTTCCTATTATGCAACATTTACCAAAATCCTATAGCAAGTCTCCCTTTCCAGCTGTGGTGTGGGATAAAACATCAGTGAAGAGGCCATTGGGTGGGGAGGGAATGGTTAGGCAAGGCTGCAGAGGATCTATTGTGCTGTTGGTGCTATGGAAGATAAGAGATGGCAGCCAAATGAGATCTGATAGTGGGCTATTAACACTTTATACTACCCCCTGGTTGTGTCCTTTGAATACAATGATGTGAATGCGTGATTGACCCATTCATTTAATTCTATGACCAAAGCCACACAGTGAGGAGCAAGTGACGGAAAGATACAACACAAAATATCACACAATGGATGCGCCCAGTGACACAACACAAAATATCACACAATGGATGCGCCCAGTGACACAACACAAAATATCACACAATGGATGCGCTCAGTGACACATATAGAGGAAAATATCACACAATGGATGTACCCAGTGACACACATAGAGGGAAATATCACACAATGGATGCACCAGTGACACATATAGAGGAAAACATCACACAATGGATGCACCCAGTGACACACATAGAGGGAAATATCACACAATGGATGCACCCAGTGACACATAGAGGAAAATATCACACAATGGATGCGCCCAGTGACACATATAGAGGAAAATATCACACAATGGATGCGCCCAGTGACACATATAGAGGAAAATATCACACAATGGATGCACCCAGTGACACATATAGAGGAAAATATCACACAATGGATGCGCCCAGTGACACATATAGAGGAAAATATCACACAATGGATGCACCCAGTGACATATATAGAGGAAAATATCACACAATGGATGTACCCAGTGACACATATAGAGGAAAATATCACACAATGGATGTACCCAGTGACACACATAGAGGGAAATATCACACAATGGATGCACCCAGTGACACATAGAGGAAAATATCACACAATGGATGCGCCCAGTGACACATATAGAGGAAAATATCACACAATGGATGCGCCCAGTGACACATATAGAGGAAAATATCACACAATGGATGCACCCAGTGACACATATAGAGGAAAATATCACACAATGGATGCGCCCAGTGACACATATAGAGGAAAATATCACACAATGGATGCACCCAGTGACATATATAGAGGAAATATCACACAATGGATGTACCCAGTGACACATATAGAGGAAAATATCACACAATGGATGTACCCAGTGACACATATAGAGGGAAATATTTTCTAAACATACAAGAGAAAAACAAACGAAACAGATGTAAGATATCAGCAACATCTATAGACACAATAAGGACATTGCATTATTTGGTGGTACTGGCCCTTTAAACCAGGACACTCATGGACGCGTCGCTATCCCAGCCAAGCTGTTAACCGCCCTACATGTCAGTCAGAATGCCTCCCTCAGTACAGCCGCCATATACAAATGTGTCCTCTGTAGTTTCTATACTTTGTATCGGATGCTCTAAAGTTGAGGCAGCCGGCGCACGACCCCCGGCTCCGAGATCACTCGTTATTCTCCTCTGCTGCCAGTTTGCGGAAAATGTATTGGATGACAAAATACTGTGATAAGAAAATACCAAATGCTCAACCGCTTGCGCCATATTTTGTCATTATTATTACCGTCTCGGCCAGATGGTCACTTGGCGAATGGGAAGACTCTCAGAGTGAGAGCATAGATTCTCATGATTTTGAATGTGTGGATTCACTGGATGAAAAGGAGGGTTCTCCAGGTCCTTATGGTCAACGGGCAGGTCCTTATGGTGAATAGGCAGGTTCTCATGGTCAATGGGCAGGTCCTTATGGTGAATAGGCAGGTCTTTATGGTGAATGGGCAGGTTCTCATGGTCAATGGGCAGGTCCTTATGGTGAATAGGCAGGTCTTTATGGTGAATGGGCAGGTTCTCATGGTCAATGGGCAGGTTCTCATGGTGAATGGGCAGATTCTCAGGTTCTCATGGTGAATGGGCAGATTCTCAGGATCTCACAATGAATGTTGAGAGTGTCAGGTCTTTTTTGTATATTTTCCCTTCCCTGGGTGTGACACAGCCCTGTCCCTCACTAATCCTGCTCGCTCCATTAAGAGGTCTTACATTGTCTGTCCATGCCCTCATCGTACACTACCTGCTTTGGTTTTACCCTGTGTATCGCTGCAGACCAGGGGTCAAGTTGAGGGGGAACATGTAGGAACGCAGTTCCTGCACTATTTTTGCAGAGGGAACGGAGTTCCCATTGATCCCATACAATGTAACGTTTGTATTCAGGTGCTCCAGTATATCTTTCCTTGTTATAGATTGGGACTTCACTTATTTTTCGAATAAAATGCACATATATGTATATAAATATCAGTGAGTACGTGTTAGAGGACAGAAATCCTGGAGAGTTGCACCTTCTCACTCTTATTTTTTGTAGCACTTTATTCCTGCCGCACACTGTTTTTTTTCCACGTTTCGCGTGCCCTGATGCCCTGCTTTTTGTATTTCTCCATTTACCCAGAGCATACCATAATGCCTTAATGCGTTTTCACAAAGGAACTATAAATACAACGGTGTTTCTGGCGCGCGATGCTGCCTAACTCAATATTTACACGCGACCTGAGTTGGCTTCGTCCGTAGATCCTGATCACACGCAGGATATCGAAGAAAGGAGGCAAATGCTATGTATCATGTACAAACTGCTTTTTTGGTGAACACCAGGCCTGGACTGGCTGCTGGCTGTGAAGGACCTCTCTTTTCCACTTCCTATGTGGCTAGGTCTATGGCTGTAAGGGCTAGTGGACAAGCAAAAAGGTTATACCAGCTGGTCGCACCCCTTTGTGCCCATAGACACACACACACACACACACGATAGGATTGTCTAACGCTGGGGTCTCAGAATCCAGCCTGCCCCCCCCCCCCATGTTGATGGTCTGAATCCTTTGGATGCAATATATGTCCAGAGGATCATGGGAGTTCTAGATCAGAACCATCGGGGGCAAGGGGGGGGGTGTAGTTGGAGATCTCTGGTCTAACAGGCCCAGTTCGGTGCTGATGGGCCCTGGGAGTGAGGGAATGCATGGTGTCATGTGATGGATAAAGGGTCACTCTTGGCACCATACCCACTCACGTCTCACACATCCTATAAGCTCCTGCCTCATAAACCAGAATGAGTGGATCCTGATTGGTTGATCTGCTTCCTGGTTTGCGTTGCTTGCAGGCTGGAATTTTAAAGATCTGATTTTGTCCCCCGTCCCGCTTGTATTTTTTTATAGCATGATTCTTCTGTATTATATATCATGAGCCCTTTCTCCTATGGCATTGAGAACGCCCAAATACGTGCAGAGTCTGCCACAAAAATCTCTAGAGCGGCCCGCTGCACCATTAGAGACGCAACACAATAACATAATGCTCCCTATGTGTAATGACAAAGACTACCCCAAAAACCCAACAGCAATGATCCTGCCTGCCTGGAGCCCTGCACCTGAAATGCAGGGGTTCCTCCATATATTCAGGGTGTGCGGGTGTCTATTTAGGGGCTCCTCCATATATTCAGGGTGTGCGGGTGTCTTTTTAGGGGTTCCTCCATATATTCAGGGTGTGCGGGTGTCTTTTTAGGGGTTCCTCCATATATTCAGGTGTGTGGGTGTCTTTTTAGGGGCTCCTCCATATATTCAGGGTGTGTGGGTGTCTTTTTAGGGGTACCTCCATATATTCAGGGTGTGCGGGTGTCTTTTTAGGGGTTCCTCCATATATTCAGGGTGTGCGGGTGTCTTTTTAGGGGCTCCTCCATATATTCAGGGTGTGCGGGTGTCTTTTTAGGGGCTCCTCCATATATTCAGGGTGTGCGGGTGTCTTTTTAGGGGCTCCTCCATATATTCAGGGTGTGTGGGTGTCTTTTTAGGGGCTCCTCCATATATTCAGGGTGTGCGGGTGTCTTTTTAGGGGCTCCTCCATATATTCAGGGTGTGCGGGTGTCTTTTTAGGGGCTCCTCCATATATTCAGGGTGTGCGGGTCTTTTTAGGGGCTCCTCCATAGATTCAGGGTGTGTGGGTGTCTTTTATGGGGCTCCTCCATATATTCAGGGTGTGCGGGTCTTTTTAGGGGCTCCTCCATATATTCAGGGTGTGCGGGTCTTTTTAGGGGCTCCTCCATAGATTCAGGGTGTGTGGGTGTCTTTTATGGGGCTCCTCCATATATTCAGGGTGTGCGGGTCTTTTTAGGGGCTCCTCCATATATTCAGGGCGTGTGTGTCTTTTTAGGGGCTCCTCCATATATTCAGGGTGTGTGGGTGTCCTTTTATGGGGCTCCTCCATATATTCAGGGTGTGCGGGTCTTTTTAGGGGCTCCTCCATATATTCAGGGCGTGTGTGTCTTTTTAGGGGCTCCTCCATATATTCAGGGTGTGCGGGTGTCTTTTTAGGGGCTCCTCCATATATTCAGGGTGTGCGGGTGTCTTTTTAGGGGCTCCTCCATATATTCAGGGTGTGCGGGTCTTTTTAGGGGCTCCTCCATATATTCAGGGTGTACGGGTGTCTTTTATGGGGCTCCTCCATATATTCAGGGTGTGTGGGTGTCTTTTTAGGGGCTCCTCCATATATTCAGGGTGTACGGGTGTCTTTTATGGGGCTCCTCCATATATTCAGGGTGTGCGGGTGTCTTTTTAGGGGCTCCTCCATATATTCAGGGTGTGCGGGTCTTTTTAGGGGCTCCTCCATATATTCAGGGTGTGCGGGTGTCTTTTTAGGGGCTCCTCCATATATTCAGGGTGTGCGGGGTTGTTTTTAGGGGCTCCTCCATATATTCAGGGTGTGCGGGTGTCTTTTATGGGGCTCCTCCATATATTCAGGGTGTGTGGGTGTCTTTTTAGGGGTTCCTCCATATATTCAGGGTGTGCGGGTGTGTTTTTAGGGGCTCCTCCATATATTCAGGGTGTGCGGGTGTCTTTTTAGGGGCTCCTCCATATATTCAGGGTGTGCGGGTGTGTTTTTAGGGGCTCCTCCATATATTCAGGGTGTGCGGGTGTCTTTTTAGAGGTTCCTCCATATATTCAGGGTGTGCGGGTGTCTTTTATGGGGCTCCTCCATATATTCAGGGTGTGCGGGTCTTTTTAGGGGTTCCTCCATATATTCAGGGTGTGCGGGTCTTTTTAGGGGCTCCTCCATATATTCAGGGTGTGCGGGTCTTTTTAGGGGTCCTCCATATATTCAGGGTGTACGGGTGTCTTTTTAGGGGCTCCTCCATATATTCAGGGTGTGGGTGTCTTTTTAAGGGCTCCTCCATATATTCAGGGTGTGCGGTGTCTTTTTAGGGGTTCCTCCATATATTCAGGGTGTGCGGGTGTCTTTTTAGGGCTCCTCCATATATTCAGGGTGTGCGGGGTTGTTTTTAGGGGCTCCTCCATATTTCAGGGTGTGCGGGTGTCTTTTTAGGGGCTCCTCCATATATTCAGGGTGTGCGGGTGTCTTTTTAGGGGCTCCTCCATATATTCAGGGTGTGCGGTGTGTTTTTAGGGGCCTCCATATATTCAGGGTGTGCGGGTGTCTTTTTAGGGGCTCCTCCATATATTCAGGGTGTGCGGGGTTGTTTTTAGGGGCTCCTCCATATATTCAGGGTGTGCGGGTGTCTTTTTAGGGGCTCCTCCATATATTCAGGGTGTGCGGGTGTCTTTTTAGGGGCTCCTCCATATATTCAGGGTGTGCGGGTGTCTTTTTAGGGGCTTCTCCATATATTCAGGGTGTGCGGGTGTCTTTTTAGGGGCTCCTCCATATATTCAGGGTGTACGGGTGTCTTTTTAGGGGCTCCTCCATATATTCAGGGTGTGTGGGTGTGTTTTTAGGGGTTCCTCCATATATTCAGGGTGTGGGTGTCTTTTTAGGGGTCCTCCATATATCAGGGTGTGCGGGTGTCTTTTTAAGGGCTCCTCCATATATTCAGGGTGTGCGGGTGTTTTTTAGGGGCTCCTCCATATATTCAGGGTGTGCGGGTGTCTTTTTAGGGCTCCTCCATATATTCAGGGTGTGCGGGTGTTTTTTAGGGGCTCCTCCATATATTCAGGGTGTGCGGGTGTCTTTTTAGGGGCTCCTCCATATATTCAGGGTGCGGGTGTCTTTTTAGGGGCTCCTCCATATATTCAGGGTGTGCGGGTGTCTTTTTAGGGGCTCTCCATATATTCAGGGTGTGCGGGTGTCTTTTTAGGGGCTCCTCCATATATTCAGGGTGTGCGGTCTTTTTTAGGGGCTCCTCCATATATTCAGGGTGTGTGGGTGTGTTTTTAGGGGTTCCTCCATATATTCAGGGTGTGCGGGTGTCTTTTATGGGGCTCCTCCATATATTCAGGGTGTGCGGGTGTCTTTTATGGGGCTCCTCCATATATTCAGGGTGTGTGGGTGTGTTTTTAGGGGCTCCTCCATATATTCAGGGTGTGCGGGTCTTTTTAGGGGCTCCTCCATATATTCAGGGTGTGCGGGTGTCTTTTTAGGGGCTCCTCCATATATTCAGGGTGTACGGGTGTCTTTTTAAAGGTTCCTCCATATATTCAGGGTGTGCAGATGTCTCTTTAGGGGGATCTTCTTGCTCCTTTTCCTGACATGGCTAGCTGATCCAGACGTTTGGCAAGCTGTGGTAGTCCCATATAGTAACATGGGCCAGAGTTGAAACGCGTGAAGAAATAGTAAGTGATCACGGTGCGTTGCTCAGCCTTTGGGATCTGCTGCGCCGGTCGCTCAGTCTGTAACAAAGTGCAAAGCACTAGAGGGGGGGGGGTTGCTATTTAAAGTGAAATCATTAAGGAAAGTCTTGGTTCCTGTAAACATTAGCAGATAATGGAAAAAAACAGGACTTTTCAGCTTTACCTGGAGCTTGCAGCGCTGTCGCTGTGGATTGTCTGGTAGAGATGAAGCACCCCCCCCCCCCAATCAGACCGACAGAACATTAGGCTCATACATAAAGAAAAATAACTTGTTCTTGGGTTTTTCTTTTAAACTTAACACCTGGATTTTTTTTCTTGTTAGAAGGGGGTTAAAGGGTACAGTGAAACCTTGCCCTAACCTATCCCAGTTGCACAGAGCACTGCGTGTCCTCTCCGGCGCTGCAAGGGTAAAACCCACAACCTCTTATTAATTTCAAAAACAGACGTTACTGGCTTTTGGATCCGGGACGTGACCGGCACATGATGTCCTGCAGCCTCGGCATGCACAGGGGAGGATCACACCCTTTCACTGCCAGCCATTAACACTTTCAATGCCTGGTACATGTCACTCAGTGCATTATTAAAAAGACACCAGGCTACTAATAAATATATACAGTGCAATAACATTATATTGTGGAGCTAGAGAGTAAGAGGGTCAAACCATATCTCCGAGCCGCCTCGTTAAGCATGATGGGAGTTGTGCCAGTGCCTTCTCCAACATTAGAGCAGGAGATGCTCATTATACGAGCCTGCGATGCAAATGGCATGAAAATAAACGTACCATCTTTATAACTGGGCATGCAGTGAAATGGATTGTCAAGCAAGAGATGGGGGCGAGGGGGAAAAAAAACACTTTAATTAGAAAAAAGTAAACGTTAAACTGAAGAAATCACTGGTTACTAAACGCAGAACAAATCACACCATTTTATAGAAAGAATTAGTAATGCTGTTGTGCATAGAAAAAAAATGCTTTAAAAAGGAAAAACACGGGAAAACGAGGCTTATCGAGTGATCGAGCTTCGAGTCGGTACCAGGCGGCACACGTGTGCGTCGGCTCGATGGAGTCAGGGTCTCCCTGTGACGTCCGGAAGTGGCGCGCAGGTCCCTACGGACTGATTGTAGCAGGAGAAAGGCATAGGGTTTATACCTGGAGTAGCAGGACGTATGTACTACAGATACTGGGGAGACCCATCGTGGTGTGCGGGCTGTGCCCGAGCGTCCGCCTGTTCCTGCACCTTACAGGATGCATGGTAACCCTTCTAAGTGTCTGACCGGCCCTTTAAATAAAAAAAATGTCCTTCATCTCCTTTCAGGTGGCCACCAATATTCCTTAGGCTTCTAAGGGCAATAAAACTACCCCTGAACAAAAAATAAAATGCATATTTTGACTTTTGCTAGGAAATTTGGGTCCTAAAAAGAAGGGGGAGGGAAACACCCTTGACTGCTTAGAAAAAGGATCAAAATACATATATAAAGGTAACAGGATCTGTGCAGCCGCAGGAAAGCCTTTGCTGCACACGGGATGAAGCGGTTTGTCCATTGTGAAGTGGTCAGCTGGGCGCATCCTCGTATTGAAACGCGTTTTCGTTCCATCTCTCTCCCTCCCGCAGTAGAGTTTGTGCTATAGGAGAACACATTCAGAATCTGGCTTCTGCCGCGACCGTCGCTCCCCGGACCCGCGTCCAGACGACTGTGCCCTGGGCTGAGAACAAAAAGGCGCACGTGTTAAGAGACCACATCAGCATATGTCACCTGACAATGAGCGGTACATGTAACTGCATACCATCACGCCTTACATAGCATTTTAATAAACAGGGAAAGGGACGCTCTGATGAACTAGAACCTTTTCACTGCAGCCAGCACCTGCCCCATTCTTTTAAGTGTAAATACTCCCCTTTACGCCATGTTCCTCTTTATCTCCGGCGCTTCCAAAATGCAGAAATCCCTGCAGCTTCCAACGCAAATTGCGTTTCGCTCAGAACGTCTGCGTTTTACAGTCACAGGTTCGGTAGCGCCTGCGCACAACAACACGTTGAAACTGCACCGATCTGATCCATCGGCCGCCTCGCTCAGCAACCTTGCGCGTGTACGGAGTGAAGAAGATGCCTGCTGACATCAACCTGTGACCCGCCTGTCTGGTGACGCTGGAGGAAGCTCCTCCACTTCACATAGTGAAATTGGCAATCCAGTGCCTGCAGGAAGGGGGGGGGCCTCCACACAGCCTGACCACTGTAAAAAGCTACCGGGGGTCAGAGTGCGCAGAGTGGCCCTTTAAGCTGTAACGCTGGACCCGGGGGGGGGGGGGGCTTCCTTATTTTGTGTTTTCCCCTCGTAGGGAAGTATTCCCCAATTTCACAACCTCCACACTGTGGGGTGTGTGTGTCAGCTTGCAAGTGTTGCACTGGCTGCGTTTTTATAGAGCAATAGATTTGTCACCTGCGGGGGAGGGGGGGGGTGGTAATCCCGTTTCAAACTCGCTTTGGTGAATCTTTTATTGGGTGAAAAAGTAAAATGTTATGTTGTCCTGTTTTGTTGTAGGGCAGGGATCTCAAACTCTGCCCCCCTCCCCCATGTTGTTGGCCTACAAGTCCTTGAATGCTTTGAATGCACTGTGGCCAGAGAATCTAGGGAGTTGTAGTTCAGAAACACCTGGGGGAGGCAGAGTTTGAGATGCCTGATCTGGCTTATAATGGGGTAACTGACTCATTGCAGGTTGGAAGATCATGCATAGAGGTACAAATCCTGACATCACCGCCGGCGGCATCCAGCAGCTCCGGATTAATAGATACAGTAAAATGAAAATGTTTCTTCTTTCCTTAAGATACAGATTTAACCCGGGGTTTAAAGGTCCGAGGCGTTAACCAGTAGCACGCACGCTCATTCCTGCGGCGCCCCTCCAGGTCACCTCCTGGCAGGAGGGAGATCCCCTTTAGGTAACATTGCAGATGATGTGTGCAAGGCAAGCCAGATCAGATTATGGCCAGGAAACTGAGTCACCGCAGATTAGCCGATAGAGATTCAGGCCCTGTAATGCTCGTGGATGATCTGTGCGGCTCTGCGTTTGCACCGCATGGAACAGGAGGCTTAGAAATATAACACGAGTCACTAGAACCGCACGGGAGAGATTTCCGGTGAAGGATCCACTGCTCATATAATGACCTGTCATTTACTTGTAGATTCAAGTGCAACTGAAACAAACGGCGGCTTCTGCCTGCGGCATTAAAATGTAACCGTCACAATTAAATACGACCGACAACATACTGTGATCATGTTAACAAACAACACACATGTAGAAGCTGTCCCTTAGTATATAGTGTATACTAATAGAGATCAGATCACGGGTGAGATCCGCTGGCAGAACAAGCGTGTGTAGCAATAAGGGTAGATATCGGAGGGTCCCTGCTCAGCCTCGTCATGTGTGTATTTTCTGTTCCTTCCAGCTTCCACATAGATTGAAGTCAGAGGTTATTAAGCCACGGATTATAGCTATACGGTTATCCTTGTAAATTATCCATTTTATGGTGTTTATGGAATTCTACAGGAGGGACAGATTCTACATGTGTGTCGTGTGTTAACATGATCACAGTAAGTTGTCAGTCATTTTTAATTGTCAGTTACTTATCTTTCTGATTTGTCTCAATAGCCCACAGTATTGGGGTTATCGCTCGGTTTGGTAGTGCTGGGAAGAGAAATGGGGGGGTTGGGGGGCTGTGTTGCAATTTTCATGTTACAGCATCATGACCGGCGAGATCTGAGCCGCTGCTGTAGCACAGATCCCTCCATTGCTGACCAGTTGCATGGTCTCAGAATAACCAGTAATGCCAGTTTCTCTACATTGCATACCTCTGTAGGTAGTGTTGACCTGGGAGAAACTCACCTGCTGCGGGGACTGCTGCGGCTCCTGCTGGGGTGCAGGCGGCTGCTGTTGCTGCTGCTGCTGCTGATATTCCTCCTGCTGCAGCTGCCTGGCCAGCTCCAAGTCACTCATGGGCAGAGGGCCCTGCTGCTGCTGCTGCAATGACAGCGCGATCATATAATCCTGCAACGAGAAGTAAACTGGGTCATATCATGTAACACCAAGCCCATTTAACCAGGTTTATTCTTCTGCTTCCTTAAGAGAAGCAAAAACACAATGCATGGAATATATGGTATAGAGGAAAAGAAGCACACACCGAATACATACAACTTAACCGGTATCTGTCTTCATGGACAGCAACGCAGTAATTCATACTCTAGGTATTATAAAGCACTGCAAGGCGCTCCCTCATTGCGGTCACTCGCTGAGGCTGCACTCTCATTGCATTGCATGATGGCCTGTCACTCGCTGAGGAGGCGCTCGCATTGCATGATGGCCTGTCACTCGCTGAGGAGGCGCTCGCATTGCATGATGGCCTGTCACTCGCTGAGGAGGCGCTCGCATTGCATGATGGCCTGTCACTCGCTGAGGAGGCGCTCGCATTGCATGATGGCCTGTCACTCGCTGAGGAGGCGCTCGCATTGCATGATGGCCTGTCACTCGCTGAGGAGGCGCTCACATTGCATTGTATGATGGCTTGTCACTCGCTGAGGAGGCGCTCACATTGCATTGTATGATGGCATGTCACTCACTGAGGAGGCGCTCTCATTGCATTGCATGATGGCCTGTCACTCGCTGAGGAGACGCTCGCATTGCATGATGGCCTGTCACTCGCTGAGGAGGCGCTCACATTGCATTGTATGATGGCATGTCACTCACTGAGGAGGCGCTCTCATTGCATTGCATGATGGCCTGTCACTCGCTGAGGAGGCGCTCGCATTGCATGATGGCCTGTCACTCGCTGAGGAGGCGCTCACATTGCATTGTATGGTGGCGTGTCACTCGCTGAGGAGGCGCTCGCATTGTATGATGGCCTGTCCCTCGCTGAGGAGAAGCTCGCATTGCATGATGGCCTGTCACTTGCTGAGGAGGCGCTCGCATTGCATTGTATGATGGCCTGTCCCTCGCTGAGGAGGCGCTTGCATTGTATGATGGCCTGTCACTCGCTGAGGAGGCGCTCTCATTGCATTGCATGATGGCCTGTCACTCGCTGAGGAGGCGCTCGCATTGTATGATGGCCTGTCACTCGCTGAGGAGGCGCTCTCATTGCATTGTATGATGGCTTGTCACTCACTGAGGAGGCGCTCACATTGCATGATGGCATGTCACTCGCTGAGGAGGCGCTCGCATTGCAGGATGGCATGTCACTCGCTGAGGAGGCACTCGCATTGCAGGATGGCATGTCACTCGCTGAGGAGGCACTCGCATTGCAGGATGGCATGTCACTCGCTGAGGAGGCACTCGCATTGCAGGATGGCATGTCACTCGCTGAGGAGGCGCTCGCATTGCATTGTATGATGGCCTGTCCCTCGCTGAGGAGGAGCTCGCATTGCATGATGGCCTGTCACTTGCTGAGGAGGCGCTCGCATTGCATTGTATGATGGCCTGTCCCTCGCTGAGGAGGCGCTCGCATTGTATGATGGCCTGTCACTCGCTGAGGAGGCGCTCTCATTGCATTGTATGATGGCCTGTCCCTCGCTGAGGAGGCGCTCGCATTGTATGATGGCTTGTCACTCACTGAGGAGGCGCTCACATTGCATGATGGCCTGTCACTCGCTGAGGAGGCGCTCTCATTGCATTGTATGATGGCGTGTCACTCGCTGAGGAGGCACTCGCATTGCAGGATGGCATGTCACTCGCTGAGGAGGCACTCGCATTGCAGGATGGCATGTCACTCGCTGAGGAGGCGCTCTCATTGCATTGTATGGTGGCATGTCACTCGCTGAGGAGGCGCTCGCATTGCTTTGTTTGATGGCCTGTCACTCGCTAAGGAACCACTCGCATTGCAGGATGGCGTGTCACTCGCTGAGGAGGCGCTCTCATTGCATTGTATGATGGCGTGTCACTCGCTGAAGAGGCGCTCGCATTGCAGGATGGCGTGTCACTCGCTGAGGAGGCGCTCTCATTGCATTGTATGATGGCGTGTCACTCGCTGAGGAGGTGCTCGCATTGCATGATGGCCTGTCATTCACTGAGGAGGCGCTCGCATTGCATGATGGCCTGTCACTCGCTGAGGAGGCACTCGCATTGCATGATGGCCTGTCACTCGCTGAGGAGGCACTCGCATTGCATGATGGCCTGTCACTCGCTGAGGAGGCACTCGCATTGCATTGTATGATGGCGTGTCACTCTCTGGTGGTGTGTTAGGCTGATGACCCCTGCGTTCTCCCAGGAGGGATCTACCTGGCCTCAGGACCTACCTGGTCCACCTGCCTCTGCTGCAGCTGCTGGGGGTTGCTGCATGAGGCCTCTTTTTCCAGACGTGGACTTAAATGGAAATCTGAGTCACAGAAGCAGCTGTCTCCTTCTACATTGTGCAGGCTCTCCCAGATCACCTTCTCCTCTTGCAGGAATCCTTGGTCAGTGATCAGAAGGTACAGGTGGCCCTGTGCAGAGACACGGCAGCAAATTCAGGATCTCTAAACATGGCAGACTTGTCCTACTGAATGGGGCGAGTGTGGGCCCTCACCTTGTGCTTTATCAGGGTGCTGAAGTGGTTGTTACGGAAAAAGACGCTGAGTTCTCCCTCCTTCACTGCACCCATCAGCTCGCAGAGGCCATGGTACGTCAGCTGGGTGGCAGAAGATTCGAGGAACTGCTCAGCGAGGAGGCCTGAAACCACCAGGGGGAAGAGAGAGCAGTTACACGGATCAAGATGAAAAAATATAACCTTTCCATGGCCCAAGATCTGACACTGCATGAAGACGGTTTCTTATCCAGTAAAGACTGCGCGGTCGAAGAAGGGGGGGGGGGGTGCTTCGTGCTGCTCAAGGCCTGGCACGGGGGGGGGGGGGTGTGCTTTGTGCAGCAGCATATTTGCACAGTCTGGCATAAGTGCAGGACACAAGACATGCTAGTCCACGGCGACGCAGGACACGTGCCATGACATTTCTGGTCCATGTGATAACAAGCAATACCAAAAAAAGCCTGAGAAGCCAGCTACCAGACCAAACTTAAAATTCCTGTGCACGGAGCATGCGCGAGCATCATTTACCTTCCGTCACCAGGTTGGGGTCATTTGAGTGTTTGCAGGTAATGATTTTCTCCACCAGTTGGTTGTAACTTAGTTTTGCCACCGCCTGGACGGTCTCATCGCTCTGTACAGGAAGACACAAACCAGTCACCTACCTGCTCACATCCAACAATCAGAATGTGTGAGGAATACAACAAAACGGAAGGCTCCGATGTGTTACCGGCTTATCGTCCGGTTACAATGTATCTGCTGTCTTATTCGACAGATCAGGTTATGTAGGAACGGTTTGCGTGTGATTGCAATTTATGATTTTTGTTGCAATCTAAAAGCAGAAACGCCATGAACTGCCTGCATTAGGGTCTTGTTACCAGGAACAGTCAGCTAAAGAATGAGTCCAGGAACAAAAAAGGGGTACGGTGACACCCAGAAGGGCACAGAGAGGCCTGGCGACACCCAGAAGGGCACAGAGAGGCCTGGCGGGGCATGGCGACACCTAGAAGGGCACAGAGAGGCCTGACGAGGCATGGCGACACCCAGAAGGGCACAGAGAGGCCTGGCGACACCCAGAAGGGCACAGAGAGGCCTGGCGACACCCAGAAGGGCACAGAGAGGCCTGGCGACACCCAGAAGGGCACAGAGAGGCCTGGCGACACCCAGAAGGGCACAGAGAGGCCTGGCGACACCCAGAAGGGCACAGAGAGGCCTGGCGACACCCAGAAGGGCACAGGGAGGCCTGGCGACACCCAGAAGGGCACAGGGAGGCCTGGCGGGGCATGGCAACACCTAGAAGGGCACAGAGGCCCATCTGACAATTTACCTGTGGATCCACCAACCAGCCGTGGTACAAAGGAATATTGAGGAGATCAAACACTATGCATTCCGGGGTGTACTCAAAGTCCTGAACCCCGGTGAACCGAACGTTGACATCCAGGCCGGTGGAGAGTTTGGGGAGCACAGTCATTGCATCATTAACGTTCTGGGAAGATAAAGGTTTAAAAACAAAACACTTTATTATTAGGCAGCTCGGGATTGGTTATCCAGTGACACCCCCCCCCCCCGAATGCCACTACCTGGGCAGATAAGCTCTGATTATATAAAGACATTGAGCAAGTCCATCACTTACATAGGGGAAGATTCACTAAGCGCTGCAAACACTGCCGAGCTCCGGCTTTGACAAAAGTAAAACCCAAAGAGCAATGTGCAGCCTCTCCTGTTTCCCTTTGGATTTTACTTTTCAAAAATGTCGGTGTTGATCAGCGCTGCCGGTGACTTTAAGTGTTTGCAATACCGGCAGTTGCTGAACCCGCTTAGATACTATAACCTGTGACCAGGACAGAGCAAGTCCTTTCAGCACCAGCGTGTGGTGAACAGACTGTATTTATTGAATAGGTTTTGGTTAAAGTCAACTGCGTTTTCTATTGATTTGGAGGCATAAAAATAGAAAATCTATTTCCTCCTCCGCCTGTCACAGGGGCCTGATGGTTAATAAAATGCTCCTCAGTGGAGCCATGTGGGGGATCCAGTTCTGCCCAGAGCAGTGTTTTGGGTTGCGTTCACGGCTTGTTTACTGTTCACAGATAAACACAATGAGATCACCGGGCACAGACCTGCTGGAAGTTCAGCTGCAGAACTTCAGACTTTTCTTGTGGTTGGATAGACAGTATACAGTCTCCTGTAGGGTGGAAGAAAAATATTTTTGGACTTTAACATGGCGGTGTAACTACTACTACGATCCAAGTGAGACCTGGTGAAGTACAGCAATAAAACTCACAGTAATGTGCTGTGTATGAGCGTATCACAGAGCTCCACAGCAATAAAACGCAGTAATGTGCATTGTGTATGAGCGTATCACAGAGCGCCACAGCAATAAAACATAATACTAAACCTGTAAGTCCTGTGTGTATGACGTGTAATGAATGTGCATTTCAGACGGCTCACATTAAAGCATTCTTTAGTTGTGGTTCTGAATGAACGTTCCTTGTGATAGTCACCCTTAAGAAATGTTACGCTGTTGCCTAGAAATGGCCGCTGGGGCCTGGCAGGAGACTCACGAGTCACTTTAAACACAGCAGATAAAAACTTGTGCATTCATTGCTTACATTAGGTAACTGGTTTAATGGCCCTTAAGGCTCAATCCCACAACAAACAGCAGGGTGCCTCACAGCTTTGTGTGTTTGCTCAAGAGGTGGTTTAACAGACTGCCAGCAATGCCGCATCCTACAGCTCTCATACCGTGTGTCACACACTCTGATTAACAAGCGCTGCAAATACAGCTCTAGATACACTGTTCATGGAATCTGGTTTAGCAAAGCCCTGTGTTTTAGGAATCAGGGACCCTGTGATCAGATCTACTGGACGCTAGATTCTGCAGGGTCTTCACATTGCCTGAGCAAGTCCGCTATTGATTTATTACTATGGAGCTCTGATACAGTAATGTGCGGTGTGTATGAGTGTATCACAGAGCTCCACAGCAATAAAACTCACAGTAATGTGCGCTGTGTATAGGCGCGAGTTTTATCGCTGCGAAGATCTGTGATAGGCACATACGTCTGGGTTGTTTTGCTGAGGAGCGCTCGGATCATGACATAGGCACTACTTTAGTTCATACCCCCTGATTTTTATTAAAGGTTTCACCTCCACCCTCTTCACCATGAGATCTTACCCAGATGTGCCATGAGCTCCTCTGACGTGATCACTTCCTTCTGGGGGGGCAGCTTCACCTGTGGGGACGATACCTGGTCAGATGCACATTCTGCGCGTTTGCTATAAAAACACACTTGTATACACAACATAAAACACAAGTATTAAGAAATGTGTCGACTGTTTACAAGCGACAGTAACATATGCAGACTCCCTGGCCATATCTGACAAGTTCCAGCTCAGGCATTAAGTATGAGGATCTCTGAATGGCCCTCTAGACTCCAAATACAGCAGGAGCGTAAGGGCCGCTGGGTGGCCCGGGGCGCCGCCTCAGGCCCGCTGGGTGGCCCGGGGCGCCGCCTCAGGCCCGCTGGGTGGCCCGGGGAGCCGCCTCAGGCCCGCTGGGTGGCCCATTTAAATTATCTAGGAACTATATTCTGAATGCATCAACCAATGAGCATAAAACATGCTGTGTGCAACAAACCCTTTTCTACACCTCCTTTGTCAGCTCATGACCATTAAAAGGTTTCTGCCGTACCAGGGACGACTTTATCGGAAGATGGGAGAGGTTAGCGCCTTACCTTCCAGCGCAGGAAGAGGATGTTCATGATGGCCAGCAGAGGACATGGACCATTCTCGCTCTGAGTTATTATAGGTGTCCTCTCGCCTTTCCAGTTGATCCACTTGACAAAGTAGTAGTCCACGCCAGCGCCATTTTCAGGCGACCTGGATGCCGTTGCCTCTGACGCCTCCTCCGCCAGGCTCACACTAGTGCTGGAGCACAGCAGATTCTGCAAGGACGGGTTTTCTCTACTCTGGTTGTCCTCGGACGTCTGGACACTGTCTGGCTGATTGGATTCGGCAGAGAGAGGCGGCTCGGCGACACTATTTGACTCCTGTGTGGACTTGCTGTCCTCGGTTTCTTGGCTAGATGTGGAGGTGCTTGGCTTTCTGCCGACCTCCGACGACTCACACTGATCCATTGCCTCCAGATTATTCCCAGTGTGGGATGCAGCCGAATCCGCAGTGCTCTCCCGATCCTCCGAATGAGCAGCCACATTTTCCATTTCGGAGTCAAGGGACGCGGGAGTATCGCCGATTTTATCCTCTGGCCCCGGCACCTCAATATTGTCTACAGCCGGGACTTCAACATTCATGTCCGCCCCGCGGTCCGTCTTCAGGTCAATAGCACTGACCTCCATGGTGTACAAGAATAAAACAAAGCCCGAAACAGATCAAATTCCTTCAAAAAAATGTAACAAACGCTAGAAACGTGTAACAAAAGTCTATAAAATAAACAAAAAAAAAGCAGATTTCAAATGTATACAGAGAAAATAATATTTGTCCTCTTTTTCTTGTCCAAACGGGTCAGAAATGTCCCCAAAAAAATATATATTATATTTTTCTTCTGTTTCTATTAAAAAAAAAAAAAGTTTGGTCTCAAAATATATCACAATTAATTCACTCTTTTCAACGAATCAATGCATCACTTGAAGAATATAGAGGTTTTAGAAATAATGGCTTGTAGTTTAGAGCACCGCGTCACATCTTTTCATTTTTAAGCTTCAGTCCAGATAAAAAAAAAAAACACTGAAGAAAAATAAAAATAAAGATGAAGTTATAGATTTTTATTTAAAAATATAGAAATCGTAGAAAAAAAGATTAAAAAAAGCAAAAAGAAGAAGTTACTAAAACCACAAGGACTTATGGAATCGCAATAAAATATTTAAAAAACAAAACCACAAAAAAGTATTTGGAAATTACAGGGAGAAAAGGCGTTTCCCCCCCTTTTTGTATGGTTCCCTGGTGGGAAGCCGGACGGAACTCCCGTTTTATAGACTGACCCTGCAGGATATTCCTCCTGTCGCTTGATGTCGAGTCCCAGTGACCGCTCGAGGGCGGGGAGCAGAAAACACGCTTTTATTTGGCCTATAAAAAGAGAAACAAATAGAATGATAGAATGTTATGTTTTTGATGTGGAATCCCACCGAGTCACAGGATCTAGATCCAGGGTCTATCAGGCACAGAACCTCAGCAGTCGCAACGTTCTTGATTGCGTTGCGGTTCGGCCTCAAAAGATTGAGATTGTGACATGCAGTTTCTTATCACAATTCTAACAAAAAAAAAACAAAAAACATCACAACCCGCCAGGGGACAAGTCTTGCAGGAACGATTGGTCCCACGCTATTTTAGCAGGAGGAACTTTGTTCCCTCCAGGTTGATAGACTGTAAGCTCTTATGAGCAGGGCCCTCTACACCTCTTGCTTCCATCATATGTCCGTTTATCTGGATCTCCTTCCCTTTTGGTTATTGTAAAGCGCTGCTGTAACTGTTGGTGCCATATAAACGATCATATACTGGGAAGCTGCAAAGCCTTTCCGTATAGACAACGTCATAAAACATATTTAAGTACATTGTCATTTCCCACCTTCCCAGAGGAATGGCATTCTAATTTTTAAAGAAGCGCTGCAGCTGCTGTGGCTCCCGCAAATCATTAAAACCGGAAGGGACAAATGTTGGCGCGTTCCTACACTTATTTAGGACTTGACCCCTGCAACCCACCAAGCTCCACCACAACCCCCCCCCCCCCCGGATCCAGCCAATGCGATCCCTGAATTTGGCAGTGAGGATTGGACCTTTACGTGGAGGCGATCTGTACCATGTGGAGCTGGTGGGTGAGATTGCATTGCGCTGCGCCACTTGTGTGCCTCCTACTATGCCAAGCAAACTATACAAACAACAGGTGCAGGACTCAAGAGGAAATACATGCTTCTCCAAGCACACGCATTCATCACGAGAGCTGGTGAATGAGGATGCATCGCGCCGTTATCCTTGCGCACCTTCTACCGTGTCTGTTAAACCCTTTTGACAACTGATGCGTCTCCCAGCAGGGCGGTCCTTCACGGGAGCTGCTTAATGGAACGGGTGCATCAATCCTATCGTGTTACACACGACCAAAAGCTTCTCCCGTCTGGTTATTCTGGGGTAGCGGTTGGGTAGGAGAGTTCATATGGGTTTGGTAGATCTCAGGTGGACACACACACACACACCTCACTTTATTGCTCTTTGCTGAAGGTTTGTGGCGTCCCGCGCGCAGCATGTGTGTCGGCGTCTCTCCTGCTCACATTGGATTTGTGTCACATTCTGTTAATTAGCACAATATTTCACCGTGATAAATATTAGTGTTTGTGATTCCAGTTCATTTTCTCCAGGTCTGGATTTATAGAAGGGGTTAACGTCTCAGACGGTTTGTTTTCCTGCACCAGTTATTGTTTGTATTGTCTGTTATTAGATCGATGGTTTAAATCCACGTGTTATCAGATACTGGGAAATCAGAATCCCCCCTTTATCCCCTCAATCTGCTATTGTTCTCTGGGAATGCAAACCCCGCCCTCTAAAACCTTTGCTATTTTGTTGATGGGATTTTCTCCTGGGACATGTGGGGATGTTCCATATAAATGTGTCCACTCGGCCTAGTAAGAGCCAGTCATAGATTGCCTCTTAGCCACGGCTCGTCTGGTGTTTAGGTGACCCTGCATTGCCTCACATCCAGCGTCGGGCAGATGTCTGGGCGCAAAAGACATCAGGGGTCTGAGTAGGGGAGGAAGCTGACATACCCACTTGGGGGTACAGAGATCTGCTATAGTAATCTATGAAATAAAAGGGACACTATGCAGGGTGAACGCTCATTGTAAATCGCCCCGAGGGCCCTCGTCCCGCTGTCCACTCGGGGGGGGGGGGGGGTTGCAGGGGCTTATTTCTGCCTCTGGGCCCACCAAAGACTCTCAGTGTGCTCTGACATTGACACATGTGGATTTGTTGAATGCCCCCCCCCCATGATCAGCTGGCACCACGTCATGTGTGGAGCGCAGGATTTACAGGGTGGAAGGGTATTTTTACAGCATCCTATTGGACACTTAATAAAGCACATTACTGGGTGAATGTAACCGTTACACACAATGGAAAATCAGAACCTCATTGTGGCCAAGCCCAGCACCGCGCGTTTAGGAAACCCTCCGCTTAGGTGGCGCAGCGCTGTATACACAGATCTCACGACTTACGTGAACCGGATCCCATTAACAGCATCTCCTCTGGAGTCCAGCACCAGTTGTAAAACATTTAAATGGACACATTATCCGGCACTAGGGTTGCCAGGTCGGCCATGTTTTCCTGGACACTTTATTGTCTTGCAAAGGGGAGCACAGGGAAAAGTGCTGCCCTGCAACATGTATAATTCATATGCTGCAGAAAAGAGGAATGGAGGCAGGTCACCTGGGATTCCTTACCTGCAGCGTATGGATTATACATACTGCAGGGTGGCATTTTACATAAACTGCCCATCAACATGAATAAATTATAGGAGTCCATGAAAACATGGTCGACCTGGGGATCCTGTGCAGCACTCGTACATATATCCTGCTCTACCCACAAGATAACCAAATAGCTCCCACATTATCTGCAGCGCTGTACAATGAAGATACTAGCGTAGTTCAGGGTCATGCAGCCCCATCTCACACACAATCCATAGAAAATAGAAGGTTCACAGGAAGCTCTTGTTATCCTGGTGTCTGCTCGTTACAGCGCACCTTATTATGGGATGAGTCACGGTGTCCGCCTGATCCCGGCCAGGAACGCTTTATCACCAGCAAGTATTTCATCACACATTAAGCAACCAGGGCTAAATGTTACACCACTCACAGGCCTGTATGACCGCGACCACACAGACACCCCTACCAGCAGCTCACAGGGCCGGAGGGGGGACACCGGCATTATATAAAACCACGCTAGAGGCGGGGCCACAGAACAGGCTATTCATATACCATCACGACCAATCAGGATCATTTATTGCAATAAAAAGGTCATTTACAACCAGATTCACAGCAGCGAATTCTAACAGCAGTTACTACAGACTGTATGCAGCTCTGTTATACACCCGCACAACCCAAATATAACCAAAGTGCGCCGATAAAGCCAGCCACACACCCCGAATATCTAGAGGAGACCCTAAAAAGACACCCGCACACCCTGAATATCTAGAGGAGACCCTGAAGGTATGGAGGAGCCCCTAAAAACACACCCACACTCCCTGAATATCTAGAGGAGACCCTAAAATGACACCCACACACCCGGAATATATACAGGAGACCCTAAAAAAGACACCCACACACCCGGAATATCTAGAGGAGACCCTAAAAAAGACACCCACACACCCAGAATATCTAGAGGAGACCCTAAAAAGACACCCGCACACCCTGAATATAGGGAGAGGAATGAGGCAGGGGACTCGCACGCCCCCTGAATATATGGGAGAGGAATGAGGCGGGGGACTCGCACGCCCCCTGAATATAGGGAGAGGATGAGGCGGGGGACTCGCACGCCCCCTGAATATAGGGAGAGGAATGAGGCGGGGGACTCGCACGCCCCTGAATATACGGGAGAGGAATGAGGCGGGGGACTCGCACGCCCCCTGAATATACGGGAGAGGAATGAGGCGGGGGACTCGCACGCCCCAGAATATACGGGAGAGGAATGAGGCGGGGGACTCGCACGCCCCCTGAATATACGGGAGAGGAATGAGGCGGGGGACTCGCACGCCCCCTGAATATACGGGAGAGGAATGAGGCGGGGACTCGCACGCCCCCTGAATATACGGTTGAGGAATGAGGCGGGGGACTCGCACGCCCCTGAATATACGGGAGAGGAATGAGGCGGGGGACTCGCACGCCCCCTGAATATACGGGAGAGGAATGAGGCGGGGGACTCGCACGCCCCCTGAATATACGGGAGAGGAATGAGGCGGGGGACTCGCACGCCCCCTGAATATACGGGAGAGGAATGAGGCGGGGGACTCGCACGCCCCCTGAATATACGGGAGAGGAATGAGGCGGGGGACTCGCACGCCCCCTGAATATACGGGAGAGGAATGAGGCGGGGGACTCGCACGCCCCCTGAATATACGGGAGAGGAATGAGGCGGGGACTCGCACGCCCCTGAATATATGGGAGAGGAATGAGGCGGGGGACTCGCACGCCCCCTGAATATATGGGAGAGGAATGAGGCGGGGGACTCGCACGCCCCCTGAATATATGGTAGAGGAATGAGGCGGGGGACTCGCACGCCTCCTGAATATATGGTAGAGGAATGAGGCGGGGACTCGCACGCCTCCTGAATATAGGGAGAGGAATGAGGCAGGGGACTCGCACGCCCCCTGAATATACGGGAGAGGAATGAGGCGGGGGACTCGCACGCCCCCTGAATATATGGGAGAGGAATGAGGCGGGGGACTCGCACGCCCCCTGAATATATGGGAGAGGAATGAGGCGGGGGACTCGCACGCCCCTGAATATATGGGAGAGGAATGAGGCGGGGACTCGCACGCCCCCTGAATATATGGGAGAGGAATGAGGCGGGGGACTCGCACGCCCCCTGAATATATGGGAGAGGAATGAGGCGGGGGACTCGCACACCTCCTGAATATATGGGAGAGGAATGAGGCGGGGGACTCGCACGCCTCCTGAATATATGGGAGAGGAATGAGGCGGGGGACTCGCACGCCCCCTGAATATATGGGAGAGGAATGAGGCGGGGGACTCGCACGCCCCCTGAATATATGGGAGAGGAATGAGGCGGGGGACTCGCACGCCCCCTGAATATATGGGAGAGGAATGAGGCGGGGGACTCGCACGCCCCCTGAATATATGGGAGAGGAATGAGGCGGGGGACTCGCACGCCCCCTGAATATATGGGAGAGGAATGAGGCGGGGGACTCGCACGCCCCCTGAATATATGGGAGAGGAATGAGGCGGGGGACTCGCACGCCCCCTGAATATATGGGAGAGGAATGAGGCGGGGGACTCGCACGCCCCCTGAATATATGGGAGAGGAATGAGGCGGGGACTCGCACGCCCCCTGAATATATGGGAGAGGAATGAGGCGGGGACTCGCACGCCCCCTGAATATATGGGAGAGGAATGAGGCGGGGGACTCGCACGCCCCCTGAATATATGGGAGAGGAATGAGGCGGGGGACTCGCACGCCCCTGAATATATGGGAGAGGAATGAGGCGGGGACTCGCACGCCCCCTGAATATATGGGAGAGGAATGAGGCGGGGGACTCGCACGCCCCCTGAATATAGGGAGAGGAATGAGGCGGGGGACTCGCACGCCTCCTGAATATAGGGAGAGGAATGAGGCGGGGGACTCGCACGCCTCCTGAATATAGGGAGAGGAATGAGGCGGGAGACTCGCACGCCCCCTGAATATATGGGAGAGGAATGAGGCAGGGGACTCGCACGCCTCCTGAATATAGGGAGAGGAATGAGGCAGGGGACTCGCACGCCTCCTGAATATAGGGAGAGGAATGAGGCGGGGGACTCGCACGCCTCCTGAATATAGGGAGAGGAATGAGGCAGGGGACTCGCACGCCTCCTGAATATAGGGAGAGGAATGAGGCAGGGGGACATTTAAAAGTTAATTCTTATAGGGGAAAATCCAGCAAATTTACCAAAATGACAAACATGACGTGAAATGGTTAAGTTAACCCTTTAACAGATAGAATCGCAGGAATACAGAGGCTGATCAGGGGCCTGCAGATGTTCTGGACTACATGTCCCATGAAGCTTAGCCTCTCATAAGGTTGGGAGCTGGAGGGTGCAGGTTGCTGACCCCCCGGGATAGACCATTAAGGTGCTGCAGGCAGGGCTGTCAGAGGCCACTGTGTTTTCCTGCACACGGATCTTGTCTGGCAGCTGACAGCCAGCACAGGAAAGGGGCTGCCCTGCATTGCCAGGCTCTATCACAGATCAGGCGGACGGTACCTGTGCCGGGAGGGATGGCAGCTGCTGTCTCCGGTGCACACGGTCAGCTGGTCAGGAGTGCCGCCCCCTGCTGGCACGTGTCTCCGCCCCGGATCCTCCGGCTCCTGCACATTCCACGCAAACTTCTGTTTTGTTTTTCCTCGGCAGGCGGTGTCTGCGCCCAGGGGCGGCCGTGCCCGTGCGTCACCAAGAGCGGCCTCCCCGGCACGCACAGCCAGCACGCACTGCTCCGGCGCCCCCTGCCGAGCGGGAGGACTCACTGCATCCACCGCAACCAGCTCGGCCAGCGTGCATCCAATCTGTGCCTGGAGGGGGAGGGGGCAGCCTGAGCCAAGAGCAGGGAGGGGGGGCAGCCTGAGCCAAGAGCAGGGAGGGGGGGGCAGCCTGAGCCAAGAGCAGGGAGGGGGGGCAGCCTGAGCCAGAGCAGGGAGGGGGGGCAGCCTGAGCCAAGAGCAGGAAGGGGGGGCAGCCTGAGCCTGGAGGGGGAGGGGGGGTCAGCCTGAGCCAAGAGCAGGGAGGGGGGGCAGCCTAATTACCCCGAGGGCCACTGAATAATTCTTCATATCACACGGGGCCACATGCAAAATATAAAACTCGTTTATTCTTTTCATTTACAGCAAAAAGTATTTTTATTTATTTTTTGTTCCTAAGCGATGGAATGGTCCATCGCCTTCTCGTTTCCCACGCTGCGAGCAAAGTCAGTGTTGTTTTATACATAGTCATATTATTCATCATAAAACACAATGAGGCAAAATACTCAGTGTATCTAAGGCTGCGCCGTGGCACAGAAGGCCCCTGTGGCACACGTGGGAAGTTGCCGCTCGCTTTTCAGGTTTATAAGATAGTGTACCTTAGTGGTACATTTGCACACACTGCACATCACAGAGCTCCGCAGCAATAAAACTCACAGTAATGTGCAGTGTGTATGAGTTTATCACAGAGCTCCACAGCAATAAAACTCACAGTAATGTGCAGTGTGTATGAGTGTATCACAGAGCTCCACAGCAATAAAACTCACAGTAATGTGTGTTGTGTATGAGTGTATCACAGAGCTCCACAGCAATAAAACTCACAGTAATGTGCGGTGTGTATGAGTGTATCACAGAGCTCCACAGCAATAAAACTCACAGTAATGTGCGTTGTGTATGAGCGTATCACAGAGCTCCACAGCAATAAAACTCACAGTAATGTGCGTTGTGTATGAGCGTATCACAGAGCTCCACAGCAATAAAACTCACAGCAATGTGCGGTGTGTATGAGCGTATCACAGAGCTCCACAATAATAAAACTCACAGCAATGTGCAATGTGTATGAGCACAGGGGCGGACTGACAACTAATGAGGCCCCCGGGCAATAGGAGGTCATGGGGCCCCCCTTGTTCTGCACCCACAAGAGGCCACACCCATAAAAACTCCACCCCCTACAACGCAACACCCACATGTACATTATTGTGCTAAATAATTAATTTCTGAACTAAAAATAACCTTTTTTAAAACCTACTTGGACCCCGCAGCGAATTGTGCCCCCCTCCATACTTACAGATGGCCACCGCACTGCTGCAGCAGCCATCACCCACTCATTGCAGCTAAGGCTACACCCAGGGCTCGAGTCCTGCGGGAACACGCGGGAACGGCGTTCCAGCACTTCTCCCCATGCGGGAACACTACGGGAACGAAGGTTCCTGCTGTGGCCCAAGCCCGAAATGATTGATCGATCCCAGGCGAGAGGCTGCACTTCCTGTCAGCGGCCGTTCTAGCAGGAAGCACGCGGCCGCCGGCAATGTGCGGCGGCGACCTGCTCAATCGTTTTCGGGCGCACAGAGGTGAGCTGGCTGCTGGGGGCAATAATATCCATGGTAGCTGGGGGCATTATCCATGAGACCTGGGGCATATCCATGAGAGCTGGGGGCATTATCCATGAGACCCTGGGGCAATATCCATGAGACCTGGGGGCATTATCCATGAGACCTGGGGCATTATCCATAAGAACTGGGGGCATATCCATGAGACCTTGGGCATTATCCATGAGAGCTGGGGCATTATCCCTGAGACCTGTGGACATTATCCATGAGATCTGGGGCATTATCCATGAGAGCTAGGGGCATTATCCATGAGAGCTGGGGCATATCCATGAGACCTGGGGCATTATCCATGAGAGCTGGGGGGCATATCCATGTGAACTGTATACTCATATGAGCTGGGGTCAATAATATCCATATGAGCTGGGGTCAATAATATCCATGTGAACTGGGGAAAATATATCCATATGAGCTGGGGCAAATATATCCATGTGAGCTGGGGGCAAATATATCCATATAACCAGTGCTGTGTATATTATTCTTGGGGCTCAGTGCTGTGTATATAATTCTTGGGGCTCAGTGCTGTGTATATTATTCTGGGGGCTCAGTGCTGTGTATATTATTCTGGGGCTCAGTGCTGTGCATATTATTCTTGGGGCTCAGTGCTGTGTATATTATTCCGGGGGCTCAGTGCTGTGTATATTATTCTGGGGGTCCAGTCCTGTGTATATTATTCTGGGGCTCAGTGCTGTGTATATTATTCTGGGGGTTCAGTGTTGTGTATATTATTCTGGGGGCTCAGTGCTGTGTATATTATTCTGGGGCTCAGTGCTGTGTATATTATTCTGGGGGCTCAGTGTTGTGTATATTATTCTGGAGCTCAGTGCTGTGTATATTATTCTGGGGGCTCAGTGTTGTGTATATTATTCTGGAGCTCAGTGCTGTGTATATTATTCTGGGGGTTCAGTGTTGTGTATATTATTCTGGGGGTTCAGTGTTGTGTATATTATTCTGGGGGCTCATTGCGGCGGCCTGCTCAATCGTTTTCGGGCGCACAGAGGTGAGCTGGCTGCTGGGGGCAATAATATCCATGATAGCTGGGGGCATTATCCATGAGACCTGGGGCATATCCATGAGACCTGGGGGGCATTATCCATGAGACCTGGGGCATTATCCATGAGAGCTGGGGGGGCATTATCCTTGAGACCTGGGGCATTATCCCTGAGACCTGGGGACATTATCCATGAGACCAGGGGCATTATCCATAAGAACTGGGGGCATATCCATGAGACCTGGGGCATTATCCATGAGAGCTGGGGGGCATTATCCTTGAGACCTGGGGCATATCCATGAGAGCTTGGGGGATTATCCATGAGACCTGGGGCATTATCCATGAGAGCTGGGGGGCATTATCCATGAGAGCTGGGGGCAATATCCATGAGACCTGGAGGCATTATCCATGAGAGCTGGGGGGCATTATCCATGAGACCTGGGGCATTATCCATGAGAGGTGGGGGCATTATCCATGAGAGCTGGGGGCATTATCCATGAGAGATGGGGCATTATCCATGAGACCTGGGGCATTATCCATGAGAGCTGGGGGCATATCCATGAGAGCTGGGGCATTATCCATGAGAGCTGGGGCATTATCCATGAGACCTGGGGCATTATCCATGAGAGCTGGGGGCATATCCATGAGAGCTGGGGCATTATCCATGAGAGATGGGGAATTATCCATGAGACCTGGGGCATTATCCATGAGAGCTGGGGGCATATCCATGAGAGCTGGGGCATATCCATGAGAGCTGGGGGGCATATCCATGTGAACTGTATACTCATATAGAGGTGAGCTGGCTGCTGGGGGCAATAATATCCATGATAGCTGGGGGCATTATCCATGAGACCTGGGGCATATCCATGAGACCTGGGGGGCATTATCCATGAGAGCTGGGGGGGCATTATCCATGAGAGCTGGGGGCATTATCCATGAGACCTGGGGCATTATCCATGAGACCTGGGGGGCATTATCCATGAGACCTGGGGCATTATCCATGAGAGCTGGGGGCATTATCCATGAGAGCTGGGGGGCATTATCCATGAGACCTGGGGCATTATCCATGAGAACTGGGGCATTATCCATGAGAGCTGGGGGCATATCCATGAGAGCTGGGGCATTATCCATGAGAGCTGGGGCATTATCCATGAGACCTGGGGCATTATCCATGAGAGCTGGGGGCATATCCATGAGAGCTGGGGGCATTATCCATGAGAGATGGGGCATTATCCATGAGACCTGGGGCATTATCCATGAGAGCTGGGGGCATATCCATGAGAGCTGGGGGTATTATCCATGAGAGATGGGGCATTATCCATGAGACCTGGGGCATTATCCATGAGAGCTGGGGGCATATCCATGAGAGCTGGGGCATATCCATGAGAGCTGGGGGGCATATCCATGTGAACTGTATACTCATATGAGCTGGGGAAAATATATCCATATGAGCTGGGGGCAAATATATCCATATAACCAGTGACAGCACCAGTGTATATTATTCTGGGGGCTCAGTGCTGTGTATATTATTCTTGGGGCTCCGTGCTGTGCATATTATTCTTGGGGCTCAGTGCTGTGTATATTATTCTGGGGGCTCAGTGCTGTGTATATTATTCTGGAGGCTCAGTGTTGTGTATATTATTCTGGGGGTTCAGTGCTGTGTATATTATTCTGGGGGTTCAGTGTTGTTTATATTATTCTGGAGCTCAGTGCTGTGTATATAATTCTTGGGGCTCAGTGTTGTGTATATTATTCTGGGGGCTCAGTGCTGTGTATATTATTCTGGGGCTCAGTGCTGTGTATATTATTCTGGGGGTTCAGTGTTGTTTATATTATTCTGGGGGCTCAGTGCTGTGTATATTATTCTGGGGCTCAGTGTTGTGTATATTATTCTGGGGGTTCAGTGTTGTTTATATTATTCTGGAGGCTCAGTGTTGTGTATATTATTCTGGGGGCTCAGTGCTGTGTATATTATTCTTGGGCTCAGTGCTGTGTATATTATTCTGGGGGTTCAGTGCTGTGTATATTATTCTGGGGCTCAGTGCTGTGTATAATATTCTGGGGGTTCAGTGTTGTGTATATTATTCTGGGGGCTCAGTGCTGTGTATATTATTCTGGGGCTCAGTGCTGTGTATATTATTCTGGGGGTTCAGTGTTGTGTATATTATTCTGGGGGTTCAGTGTTGTTTATATTATTCTGGGGGCTCAGTGCTGTGTATATTATTCTGGGGGTCCAGTGTTGTGTATATTATTCTGGGGGGTTCAGTGTTGTGTATATTATTCTGGGGGTCCAGTGCTGTGTATATTATTCTGGGGGGGTTCAGTGCTGTGTATATTATTCTGGGGGGTTCAGTGCTGTGTATATTATTCTGGGGGTCCAGTGCTGTGTATATTATTCTGGGGGGGTTCAGTGCTGTGTATATTATTCTGGGGGGTTCAGTGCTGTGTATATTATTCTGGGGGGGTTCAGTGCTGTGTATATTATTCTGGGGGTCCAGTGCTGTGTATATTATTCTGGGGGGTTCAGTGCTGTGTATATTATTCTGGGGGGTTCAGTGCTGTGTATATAATTCTGGGGGCTCAGTGCTGTGCATATTATTTTGGGGGTCCAGTGCCTGTGTATGTAATTCTGGGGGGGTCTGTGCCTGGATAGATATATATGTATGTGATATATATTATATATAAAATGCGTTAGTCCAGTTGCCACAATAACGAGTATACCTGTACGTAGTGATACCTTTCACTGATCAGTATAGTTTCCAGTTTACACTCTTGAAAGCTTGTCTTTTAAATGTAGTTAACCCAATAAAAATGGTATCGCCACGCACTGCTATACTCGTGATATATATATTTTTTCTTCAGGTAATAGGGGTTGTGGAATTCGTGGGTGAGTTCCCTCACTTTTTTTCCCAGGACTTGACCCCTGGTTACACCCCAGTACAGAAAGCACAATGGATGCGCTCAGTGACACATATAGAGGGAAATATCACACAATGGATGCACCCAGTGACAGATATAGAGGGAAATATCACACAATGGATGCGCCCAGTGACAGATATAGAGGGAAATATCACACAATGGATGCACCCAGTGACACATATAGAGGAAAATATCACACAATGGATGCGCCCAGTGACACATATAGAGGGAAATATCACACAATGGATGCGCCCAGTGACACATAAGAGAAGGAAACTATCACACAATGGATGCACCCAGTGACGCATATAGAGGAAAATATCACACAATGGATGCGCCCAGTGACACATATAGAGGAAACTATCACACAATGGATGCACCCAGTGACACATATAGAGGAAAATATCACACAATGGATGCGCCCAGTGACACATAGAGGAAAATATCACACAATGGATGCGCCCAGTTACACATATAGAGGAAAATATCACACAATGGATGCGCCCAGTTACACATAGAGGAAAATATCACACAATGGATGCGCCCAGTGACACATATAGAGGAAACTATCACACAATGGATGCACCCAGTGACACATATAGGAAAAATATCACACAATGGATGCGCCCAGTGACACATATAGAGGAAACTATCACACAATGGATGCACCCAGTGACGCATATAGAGGAAAATATCACACAATGGATGCGCCCAGTGACACATATAGAGGAAAATATCACACAATGGATGCACCCAGTGACACATATAGAGGAAAATATCACACAATGGATGCGCCCAGTGACACATAGAGGAAAATATCACACAATGGATGCGCCCAGTTACACATATAGAGGAAAATATCACACAATGGATGCGCCCAGTTACACATAGAGGAAAATATCACACAATGGATGCGCCCAGTGACACATATAGAGGAAACTATCACACAATGGATGCACCCAGTGACACATATAAAGGAAAATATCACACAATGGATGCGCCCAGTGACACATATAGAGGAAAATATCACACAATGGATGCGCCCAGTGACACATATAAAGGAAAATATCACACAATGGATGCACCCAGTGACACATATAGAGGAAAATATCACACAATGGATGCGCCCAGTGACACATATAGAGGAAACTATCACACAATGGATGCGCCCAGTGACACATATAGAGGAAAATATCACACAATGGATGCGCCCAGTGACACATATAGAGGAAACTATCACACAATGGATGCACCCAGTGACACATATAGAGGAAAATATCACACAATGGATGCACCCAGTGACACATATAGAGGAAAATATCACACAATGGATGCACCCAGTGACACATATAGAGGAAACTATCACACAATGGATGCACCCAGTGACACATATAGAGGAAAATATCACACAATGGATGCATCCAGTGACACATATAGAGGGAAATATCACACAATGGATGCACCCAGTGACACATATAGAGGAAAATATCACACAATGGATGCGCCCAGTGACACATATAGAGGAAAATATCACACAATGGATGCACCCAGTGACACATATAGAGGAAAATATCACACAATGGATGCGCCCAGTGACACATATAGAGGAAACTATCACACAATGAATGCACCCAGTGACACATATAGAGGAAAATATCACACAATGGATGCACCCAGTGACACATATAGAGGAAACTATCACACAATGGATGCACCCAGTGACACATATAGATGAAAATATCACACAATGGATGCACCCAGTGACACATATAGAGGAACCTATCACACAATGGATGCACCCAGTGACACATATAGAGGAAAATATCACACAATGGATGCACCCAGTGACACATATAGAGGAAAATATCACACAATGGATGCACCCAGTGACACATATAGAGGAAACTATCACACAATGGATGCACCCAGTGACACATAGAGGAAAATATCACACAATGAATGCACCCAGTGACACATATAGAGGAAAATATCACACAATGGATGCACCCAGTGACACATATAGAGGAAAATATCACACAATGGATGCACCCAGTGACACATATAGAGGAAAATATCACACAATGGATGCACCCAGTGACATATATAGAGGAAAAATCACACAATGGATGCGCCAGTGACACATAGAGGAAAATATCACACAATGGATGCGCCCAGTGACACATATAGAGGAAATATCACACAATGGATGCGCCCAGTGACACATAGAGGAAAATATCACACAATGGATGCGCCCAGTGACACATATAGAGGAAACTATCACACAATGGATGCACCCAGTGACACATAGAGGAAAATATACACAATGGATGCGCCAGTGACACATATAGAGGAAAATATCACACAATGGATGCGCCCAGTGACACATATAAGGAAAATCACACAATGGATGCACCCAGTGACACATATAGAGGAAAATATCACACAATGGATGCGCCCAGTGACACATATAGAGGAAAATATCACACAATGGATGCGCCCAGTGACACATATAGAGGAAAATATCACACAATGGATGCGCCCAGTGACACATATAGAGGAAACTATCACACAATGGATGCACCCAGTGACACATATAGAGGAAAATATCACACAATGGATGCGCCCAGTGACACATATAGAGGAAACTATCACACAATGGATGCACCCAGTGACACATATAGAGGAAAATATCACACAATGGATGCGCCCAGTGACACATAGAGGAAAATATCACACAATGGATGCGCCCAGTGACACATATAGAGGAAAATATCACACAATGGATGCGCCCAGTGACACATAGAGGAAAATATCACACAATGGATGCCCCAGTGACACATATAGAGGAAACTATCACACAATGGATGCACCCAGTGACACATATAAAGGAAAATATCACACAATGGATGCACCCAGTGACACATATAGAGGAAAATATCACACAATGGATGCGCCAGTGACACATATAAAGGAAAATATCACACAATGGATGCACCCAGTGACACATATAGAGGAAAATATCAACAAATGGATGCGTCCAGTGACACATATAGAGGAAACTATCACACAATGGATGCGCCCAGTGACACATATAGAGGAAAATATCACACAATGGATGCGCCCAGTGACACATATAGAGGAAAATATCACACAATGGATGCACCCAGTGACACATATAGAGGAAAATATCACACAATGGATGCACCCAGTGACACATATAGAGGAAAAATCACACAATGGATGCACCCAGTGACACATATAGAGGAACTATCACACAATGGATGCACCCAGTGACACATATAGAGGAAAATATCACACAATGGATGCATCCAGTGACACATATAGAGGGAAATATCACACAATGGATGCACCCAGTGACACATATAGAGGAAAATATCACACAATGGATGCGCCCAGTGACACATATAGAGGAAAATATCACACAATGGATGCACCCAGTGACACATATAGAGGAAAATATCACACAATGGATGCGCCCAGTGACACATATAGAGGAAACTATCACACAATGAATGCACCCAGTGACACATATAGAGGAAAATATCACACAATGGATGCACCCAGTGACACATATAGAGGAACTATCACACAATGGATGCACCCAGTGACACATATAGAGGAAAATATCACACAATGGATGCACCCAGTGACACATATAGAGGAAAATATCACACAATGGATGCACCCAGTGACACATATAGAGGAAAATATCACACAATGGATGCACCCAGTGACACATATAGAGGAAAATATCACACAATGGATGCACCCAGTGACACATATAGAGGACTATCACACAATGGATGCACCCAGTGACACATAGAGGAAAATATCACACAATGAATGCACCCAGTGACACATATAGAGGAATATCACACAATGGATGCACCCAGTGACACATATAGAGGAAAATATCACACAATGGATGCACCCAGTGACACATAGAGGAAAATATCACACAATGGATGCACCCAGTGACACATATAGAGGAAATATCACACAATGGATGCGCCCAGTGACACATATAGAGGAAAATATCACACAATGGATGCCCCCAGTGACACATATAGAGGAAAATATCACACAATGGATGCACCCAGTGACACATATAGAGGAAAATATCACACAATGGATGCACCCAGTGACACATATAGAGGAAAATATCACACAATGGATGCCCCAGTGACACATATAGAGGAAACTATCACACAATGGATGCACCCAGTGACACATATAGAGGAAAATATCACACAATGGATGTGCCCAGTGACACATATAGAGGAAACTATCACACAATGGATGCACCCAGTGACACATATAGAGGGAAATATCACACAATGGATGCACCCAGTGACACATAGAGGAAAATATCACACAATGGATGCACCCAGTGACACATATAGAGGAAACTATCACACAATGGATGCACCCAGTGACACATATAGAGGGAAATATCACCAATGGATGCACCCAGTGACACATAGAGGAAAATATCACACAATGGATGCACCCAGTGACACATATAGAGGAAAATATCACACAATGGATGCACCCAGTGACACATATAGAGGAAAATATCACACAATGGATGCATCCAGTGACGCATATGGAGGAAAATATCACACAATGGATGCATCCAGTGACACATATAGAGGAAAATATTTTCTAAACATCCAAGAGAAAAACAAACCCATGTAACATATCAGCAACATCTATAAACACAATAAGGATCTTGCATTTTTTTGGGGGGGGGGGGTTACTTTAATTCTGGATGAATTCTGGAAATGTTAGCAATGGTATAAATGTCAGGTCAGAGTAGATGATCGCGGATAGCTCCAGTTTCTCGTCAGTCTAGGTTCGATTGGTTTAGCCTGGGTGTTTCCCGGCGCCTCCTCGCCCTGCTCGTCACTTTCAGCAGTATTAACCCCTTTATGGAGGACACTGAGATCTCACAGGTTAGGCAGGAATTTAAGACATGCCGGGGTTCAGTTTGCATCGATTCAGTTGCCGCTTAGTCAATATGCCACCAGATTCCCAGAATGACAACGTGTAGCCACGCCCCCCCCATTTTACAGGGTTGTACGTCGCTAATGTTCTCTAAAGCGTTGAAGAACTGCGAATCCCGGCATGCTTTGCGTAGCGGGCGCGATGACGTCACGAAGGCGGCGCCGACCGCTTTCTGACTGGCTGTGTTTGTGTGTTGTGTTGACAGTGTCAGCACTGTGTGGAGTGGAGTAGCTGCAGCATGGAGCGTTTTTTGCAGAGCTGCCAGGCCCGGGTACAGGTACCCAGAGAGACCCCCTACCCACAATATTAATACACACTGACCACCCCCACTGTGACATCCCTTATTATTATCACCCCATACCAGCATATCCTTTATTATCACCCCATACCATCATATCCCTTATTATCACCCCATACCAGCATATCCTTTATTATCACCCCATGCCAGCATATCCTTTATTATCACCCCATGCCATCATTATCCCTTATCACCCCATACCGTCATATCCCTTATTATCACCCCATACCGTCATATCCCTTATTATCGCCCCATACCAGCATATCCTTTATTATCACCCCATACCATCATATCCCTTATTATCACCCCATACCAGCATATCCTTTATTATCACCCCATGCCAGCATATCCTTTATTATCACCCCATGCCATCATATCCCTTATCACCCCATACCGTCATATCCCTTATTATCACCCCATACCGTCATATCCCTTATTATCGCCCCATACCGTCATATCCCTTATCACCCCATACCGTCATATCCCTTATTATCACCCCATACCATCATATCCCTTATTATCGCCCAATACCGTCATATCCCTTATTATCACCCCATAACCTCATATCCCTTATTATCACTCCATAACCTCATATCCCTTATTATTATCACCCCATACCATCATATCCCTTATTATCACCCCATACCATCATATCCCTTATTATCGCCCCATACCATCATATCCCTTATTATTATCGCCCCATACCATCATATCCCTTATTATTATCGCCCCATACCATCATATCCCTTATTATTATCGCCCCATACCATCATATCCCTTAGTATTATCGCCCCATACCATCATATCCCTTATTATTATCGCCCCATACCATCATATCCCTTATTATTATCGCCCCATACCATCATATCCCTTATTATTATCGGCCCATACCATCATATCCCTTATTATTATCGCCCCATACCATCATATCCCTTATTATTATCGCCCCATACCATCATATCCCTTATTATTATCGCCCCATACCATCATATCCATTATCGCCCCATACCATCATATCCCTTATTATCGCCCCATACCATCATATCCCTTATTATCGCCCCATACCATCATATCCCATATTATCGCCCCATACCACCATATCCCTTATTATCGCCCCATACCATCATATCCCTTATTATTATCGCCCCATAACATCATATCCCTTATTATTATCTCCCCATACCATCATATCCCTTATTATCGCCCCATACCATCATATCCCTTATTATCACCCCATACCATCATATCCCTTATTATCGCCCCATACCATCATATCCCTTATTATCGCCCCATACCATCATATCCCTTATCACCCCATACCATCATATCCCTTATTATCGCCCCATACCATCATATCCCTTATTATCGCCCCATACCGTCATATCCCTTATTATCGCCCCATACCGTCATATCCCTTATTATCGCCCCATACCGTCATATCCCTTATTATCGCCCCATACCGTCATATCCCTTATTATCGCCCCATACCGTCATATCCCTTATTATTGCCCCATACCGTCATATCCCTTATCGCCCCATACCGTCATATCCCTTATTATCACCCCATACCGTCATATCCCTTATTATTATCGCCCCATACCGTCATATCCCTTATTATTATCGCCCCATACCATCATATCCCTTATTATCACCCCATACCGTCATATCCCTTATTATTATCACCCCATACCGTCATATCCCTTATTATTATCGCCCCATACCGTCATATCCCTTATTATTATCGCCCCATACCGTCATATCCCTTATCACCCCATACCGTCATATCCCTTATCACCCCATACCGTCATATCCCTTATCACCCCATACCGTCATATCCCTTATTATTATCACCCCATCATATCATATCCCTTATTATCACCCCATAACATCATATCCCTTATTATTATCGCCCCATACCATCATATCCCTTATTATTATCACCCCGTACCATCATATCCCTTATCACCCCATACTATCATCTCCCTTATTATTAGCACCTCATATACCATCATATCTCATATTATCACCCCATATACCATCCTTATTATCACCCACACCCTATACCATCATATCCCTTATTATTATCACACCCACCATCCTATCCCTAATCACCCCATTATCGTATCCCTTTTTATTACCGGCACCATCATATCTCTTATTATATTATTACCACACCATCGTATCCCTTATTATATTATTACCACCACCATCATATCCCTTATTATATTATTACCAACACCATCGTATCCCTTATTATATTATTACCACCACCATCATATCCCTTATTATATTATTACCACCACCATCATATCCCATATTATTACCACCACCATCATATCCCTTATTATTATATTATTACCCCACCGTCATATCCCTTATTATTACTGGAGACGGCTCGATAGAGTGATCGGCGCGTGCCGGAGACGGCTCGATAGAGGGATCGGCGCGTGCCGGAGACGGCTCGATAGAGGGATCGGCGCGTGCCGGAGACGGCTCGATAGAGGGATCGGCGCGTGCCGGAGACGGCTCGATAGAGGGATCGGCGCGTGCCGGAGACGGCTCGATAGAGGGATCGGCGCATGCCGGAGACGGCTCGATAGAGGGATCGGCGCGTGCCGGAGACGGCTCGATAGAGGGATCGGCGCGTGCCGGAGACGGCTCGATAGAGGGATCGGAGCGTGCGGGGATCGGCGCGTGCGGGGGACGGCTCGATGGAGGGATCGGCACGTGCGGGGAACGGCTCGATGGAGGGATCGGCGCGTGCGGGGGACGGCTCTATGGAGGGATCGGCGCGTGCGGGGGCGGCTCTATGGAGGGATCGGCGCGTGCGGGGGCGGCTCTATGGAGGGATCGGCGCGTGCGGGGGACGGCTCTATGGAGGGATCGGCGCGTGCGGGGGACGGCTCTATGGAGGGATCGGCGCGTGCGGGGGACGGCTCTATGGAGGGATCGGCGCGTGCGGGGGACGGCTCTATGGAGGGATCGGCGCGTGCGGGGGACGGCTCTATGGAGGGATCGGCGCGTGCGGGGGACGGCTCTATGGAGGGATCGGCGCGTGCGGGGACGGCTCTATGGAGGGATCGGCGCGTGCGGGGGACGGCTCTATGGAGGGATCGGCGCGTGCGGGGGACGGCTCTATGGAGGGATCGGCGCGTGCGGGGGACGGCTCTATGGAGGGATCGGCGCGTGCGGGGGACGGCTCTATGGAGGGATCGGCGCGTGCGGGGACGGCTCTATGGAGGGATCGGCGCGTGCGGGGGACGGCTCTATGGAGGGATCGGCGCGTGCGGGGGACGGCTCTATGGAGGGATCGGCGCGTGCGGGGGACGGCTCTATGGAGGGATCGGCGCGTGCGGGGGACGGCTCTATGGAGGGATCGGCGCGTGCGGGGGACGGCTCTATGGAGGGATCGGCGCGTGCGGGGACGGCTCTATGGAGGGATCGGCGCGTGCGGGGGACGGCTCTATGGAGGGATCGGCGCGTGCGGGGGACGGCTCGATGGAGGGATCGGCGCGTGCGGGGGATGGCAGATTGCAGACACGTTTTATGGTTCAGGTTTGGGTGGCTGTGCTCCTGCGATGGCGTTACTCACACACACACCTTGTATCATCACACACATATTTACTTTATGTATTTAGTAAACATTTTGTATTCGTTCTGGTTTCCTCTTCCCACACACAGAGCCGCCGGCGTGGCGTCTATAGCCGGGGCTGCTGCTCACAGAATGGGCCGCGTGTTCCTGCCACACACACACATTTCTCGGCCAGCGCACGCGGCCGCTCACAATGACATGTTTATTTGGGGAAAGAAACTGTTCCTTATCTGCGCTCTGTGCTTCCATGTCACATTCTCTGTGCCTCGCTTATCTGCCCGCCGTGTCAGCTGCCGCCCGCTTCAGAATGGCCTCCCTGTTTATTATTTCCCCCAGGTTTAAGGCCTTTTATTTATATTATTTTTTAGCTCCGGGGGGGACGGGACACAAACTTAAGTTGTTTCATCCATTGAAACTCAACGTTAAAAATGTGTTCAGCTCTCTGTGTGTAAAAGGTTTTTGCCGCCAAGCGTGGATTCCCTCTCTTAAACCGGTTTTTGGGTTCTGTTTGCACAGCGCAAGGTCGCGTGTCACCTTGTTGACGGGGAGGGGGACACTTTTGCTGCAAAGATATTTTTTGAGTTTTAAGGTGGAAGGAGGAAATGTGAAAGAAATTTGAGAAAAAATAAATAAAACCACATCAGGTTATGAGGGAAAACGTTTTTGTCCTCCGTCCCGCCTCATCTTTTTCTGCCGTAAATCGGATCATTCATATTCGGGATAGACTGAGTATCGTTTTTTCAGCCGTTTCGAATTCTTGGCGCAGCATTTCTGGCCGATACCTGGTGCCGATACTCTAAAAATTTTAAGTTGTGAAAAAAACAACACAAATCTGACGTTAATCCACTTCATTTAATCAATTTAATACAAAAAGGAAATGCTTATATTTCAACAGACAATGTGGCCGTGTCCAGACTCCGGCCTTTGCAATGATCCCTCATATGACCCTGAACGGAACGGGTCGGCAGCCATGGCCTTCCAGATATTTTGGAACTACATCTCCCATGATGCTCAGTTACTCATTAGGTTCCTAGAGCCTAATGATCTGGAGGGCCAAGGTTGCTGATCCTGCTGTAGGAAAAAGGTACCAGAAATATAGGCAGTAGGGATGCACTGATACCATTTTTTAAGGCAGAGTACCAATACACCTTTCAGGTACCCACAGATACCGAGTACTGATACTTTTATTTAAGGTCATGTGACGCTTTCCAATAAATAATTCAGGATTTTGCTGAAAGCCTGTCCAGTTTATGTTAATATTGAAATATATGGCCAGGCACCCCATTTACCCCCTGCACACACAAACACCAGAGAGATATATATATATATATCTTCACAGACACATGTATACCCTGCACAGACCTCATGTAAATATATACCCCGCACAGACCTCCTATAAATGTATACCCCGTACAGACCTCCTATAAATGTAAACCCCCGCACAGACCTCCTATAAATGTATACCCCGCACAGACCTCCTATAAATGTATACCCCGCACAGACCTCCTATAAATGTATACCCCGCACAGACCTCCTATAAATGTATACCCCGCACAGACCTCATATAAATGTATACCCCGCGCAGACCTCCTATAAATGTATACCCCGCGCAGACCTCCTATAAATGTATACCCCGCGCAGACCTCCTATAAATGTATACCCCGCGCAGACCTCCTATAAATGTATACCCCGCGCAGACCTCATATAAATGTATACCCGCGCAGACCTCATATAAATGTATACCCCGCGCAGACCTCATATAAATGTATACCCCGCGCAGACCTCATATAAATGTATTACCCCGCGCAGACCTCTATAAATGTATACCCCGCGCAGACCTCCTATAAATGTATACCCCGCAGACCTCATATAAATGTATACCCCGCAGACCTCATATAAATGTATACCCCGCGCAGACCTCATATAAATGTATACCCCGCGCAGACCTCATATAAATGTATACCCCGCGCAGACCTCATATAAATGTATACCCCGCGCAGACCTCATATAAATGTATACCCCGCGCAGACCTCATATAAATGTATACCCCGCGCAGACCTCATATAAATGTATACCCCGCGCAGACCTCATATAAATGTATACCCCGCGCGAGACCTCATATAAATGTATACCCCGCGCAGACCTCATATAAATGTATACCCCGCGCAGACCTCATATAAATGTAACCCCGCGCAGACCTCATATAAATGTATACCCCGCAGACCTCATATAAATGTATACCCCGCGCAGACCTCATATAAATGTATACCCCGCGCAGACCTCATATAAATGTATACCCCGCGCAGACCTCCTATAAATGTATACCCCGCAGACCTCATATAAATGTATACCCCGCGCAGACCTCATATAAATGTATACCCCGCGCAGACCTCATATAAATGTATACCCCGCGCAGACCTCATATAAATGTATACCCCGCGCAGACCTCATATAAATGTATACCCCGCGCAGACCTCATATAAATGTATACCCCGCGCAGACCTCATATAAATGTATACCCCGCGCAGACCTCATATAAATGTATACCCCGCACAGACCTCATATAAATGTATACCCCGCACAGACCTCCTATAAATGTATACCCCGCAGACCTCCTATAAATGTATACCCCGCAGACCACCTATAAATGTATACCTGGTCCCTGCACAAACCTCCTATAAATGTATTCCCCGCACAGACCTCATATAAATGTATATCCCGCACAGACTTCAGACACGTGTATACCCCGCACAGACCTCAGGCACGTGTATACCCCTCACAGACTTCAGACACGTGTATACCCCGCACAGACTTCAGACACGTGTATACCCCGCACAGACCTCAGGCACGTGTATACCCCGCACAGACTTCAGACACGTGTATACCCCGCACAGACCTCAGGCACGTGTATACCCCGCACAGACCTCAGGCACGTGTATACCCCGCACAGACCTCAGGCACGTGTATACCCCGCACAGACCTCAGGCACGTGTATACCCCGCACAGACCTCAGGCACGTGTATACCCCGCACAGACCTCAGGCACGTGTATACCCCGCACAGACCTCAGGCACGTGTATACCCTGCACAGACCTCAGGCACGTGTATACCCCGCACAGACCTCCGACACGTGTATACCCCGCACAGACCTCAGGCATGTGTATACCCCGCACAGACCTCCGACACGTGTATACCCCACAGGCAGCCGATAATCAGTCTATCCCTAATTCATCCTGTCTTTAAATCTCTCGTTTCAGAGAAGCGTCTCTGATAACGAATGCAGTTGTTTAAAATCCCATGGGGACCGTTGCTATATGTTTCTGATTGGGAATGTAGCAGTAACACTGTAATGGAAAAAATGCCTTTAGTTCTGTCACTGGGAACGTATGTCTCCCAAAGGAGGACCTGCCACTTTATGTCTCGCCCAAACCAAACGGAAATGGTGCTTTTTATCCCCAAATCAGAATGCAGCGTTCAGTGTGGAAGTAAATTCCACTTTACGGTCCTGGGAATGAAGCTCTCTCAATG